>JAIRCJ010000232.1:0-106372 GCA_020883675.1 Bruguiera gymnorhiza | reverse complement strand
ATATCAAACATTATGTATTTCTCACCATTCAAAATGCAATGGCATTAACAATAAATTGAAAAATCAAAACATTGCTTTTTTTCAACTTTGATAATTTTAAAGTCTATATAGATAAATGCAACGTTAAGAATCAGTTGAATTTAAATTTTGCAATTTTCTTAATTGCCTCCTTTTGACAAATGTGATATAAATGATTTATATAATTTTGGTCTACAAACATATTACTTAAGAAAAAGCTAATGCAATGGACTTTAATAACAAGTCTCCCTATTTCACTCAAGAGCAATACGCTTCACCCAACATTAAGCTTAGGATTGCTATTGAGAATATTAATCCACAAAAGTGTATTTTAGACAATTGAGTCCTTTAGTTCTATTTTTGATCATTAACATATTCAAAGATTATGTTTTCTCCTCATTCAAAATGCCATGGCATTAACAATAAATTGAAAAATCAAGAATTTGCATTTTTTCTACTTTATAATTTTCATGTCTAATAGGGATAAATGCAATGTTAAGAATCTGTTGAATTTAAATTTTACAATTTTCTTAATTGTCTCTTTTCCGACAATGCAGTATAAATGATTTCTATAATTTTATTCTACCAACATATTACTTGAGAAAAAACTAATGCAATGGACTCTAATACAAGTCTCTCCACTCCTCTCAAGAGCAATACGTTTGACCCAACATTAAAGTTTAAGATTGCTATTTAGAATATTCATCCATAAAAGTGTATTTTACACAATTGAGTCCTTTAGTTGTATTTTTGTTCAAGTAACATATTCAAACATTATGTATTTCTCACCATTCAAATGCAATGACATTAGCAATAAATTGAAAATTCAAAACATTACTTTTTTTCAACTTTGATAATTTAAAGTCTTATATAGATAAATGCAATGTTAGGAATTGTTGAATTTAAATTTGCAATTTCTTAATTGTCTACTTTCTCGACAATGCAATATAAATTATATAATTGTGGTCTACAAACATATTACTTAAGAAAAGCTAATGCAATGGACTCTAGTAACAAGTCTGCCCAACTCCACTCAAGAGCAATATGCTTCACCCAGCATTAAAGCTTGGGATTGCTATTTAGAATATTTAATCCATAAAAGTTTATTTTAGACAATTTGAGTCCTTTAGTTGTATTTTTTATCAATTAACATATTGAAACATTATGTATTTCTTACCCTTCAAAATGCAATGACATTAACAATAAATTGAAAATTCAAACATTGTTGTTTTTCAACTTCATAATTTTAAAGTCTTATATAGATAAATGCAAAGTTAAGAATCTGTTCAATTTGAATTTTTCAATTTCTTAATTGTCTCCTTTCCGGCAAAGTGATATCAAAGGATTTATTATAATTTTAGACTGCAAAATATTAATTTAGAGAAAGCTAACGCAATGGACTCTAATAAGAAGTCTTCACAGTCCGTTCAAGAACAATACACTTGACCCAACACTAAAGCTTGGGATTTCTATTTAGATATTAATCCATAAAAGTGTATTATACACAATTGAGTCCTTTAGTTGTATTTTTGTTCAAGTAACATATTCAAACATTATGTATTTTCTCACCATTCACAATGTAATGGCATTAACAATAAATTGAAAATTCAAATCATTGCTTTTTTTCAACTTTGAGAATTTTAAAGTCGTATATAGATAAATGCAACGTTAAGAATCTGTTGAATATAAATTTTGCAATTTTCTTAATTGCCTCTTTTCTGACAATGCGATATAATGACTTATATAATTTTAGTCTACCAACATATTACTTAAGAAAAAGCTAATGTAATGGACTCTAATAAGAAGTCTCCCCAATTCGCCCAAGATCAATACGCTTGACCCAACATTAAATCTTGGGATTGTTATTTAGAATATTAATCCATAAAAGTGTATTTTACACAATTGAGTCCTTTAGTTGTATTTTTGTTCAAGTAACACATTCTAACATTATGTATTTCTCACTGTTCAAAATGCAATGACATTAACAATAAATTGAAAAATCAAAACATTGCTGTTTTCAACTTTGATAATTTTAAAGTCTTATATAGATAAAGGTAATGTTAAGAATCTGTTGAATTTAAATTTTGCAATTTTCTTAATTTCTCCTTTTGACAATGTGATATAAATGATTTATATAATTTTGGTCTATAAACATATTACTTAAAAAAAAGCTAATGCAATGGACTCCATTAACAAGTCTCCCTGCTCCGCTCAAGAGCAATACGCTTTACCCAACATTAAAGCTTGGGATTGCTATTTAGAATATTAATCCATAAAAGTGTATTTTAGACAATTAAGTCCTTCAGTTGTATTTTTAATCAATTAGCATATTCAAAGATTATGTTTTTCTCCATATTCAGAATGCCATGGCATTCACAATAAATTGAAAAATCAAGACATTGCATTTTTTCAACTTTTATAATTTTACAGTCTAATAGGGATAAATGCAATGTTAAGAATCTCTTGAATTTAAATTTTGCAATTTTCTTAATTGTCTCCTTTCTGACAATGCGATATAAATGATTTATATAATTTTAGTCTATCAACATATTACTAAGGAAAAGCTAACGCAATGGACTCTAATAACAAGTCTCCCCACTCCGCTCAAGAGCAATATGTTTGACCCAACATTAAAGCTTGGGTTTGCTATTTAGAATATTAATCCATAAAAGTGTATTTTACACAATTGAGTCCTTTAGTTGCATTTTTGTTCAAGTAACATATTTCAAAACATTATGTATTTCTCACCAATGAAAATGCAATGGCATTAGCAATAAATTGAAAATTCAAAACATTGCTTTTTTCAACTTTGATTATTTTAAAGTCTCATATAGATAAATGCAATTTTAAGAATCTTTTGAATTTAAATTTTGCAATTTTCTTAATTGTCTGCTTTCCGACAATGCGATATGAAATGATTTATATTATTTTAGCCTACAAACATATTACTTAAGAAAAAGCAAATGCAAAGGACTCTAATAAGAAGTGTCCCCACTCCCCTTAAGAGCAATATGCTTGACCCAACATTAAAGCTTGGGATTGCTATTTAGAATATTAATCTATAAAAGTGTATTTTACACAATTGTGTCCTTAAGTTTTATTTTTGTTCAAGTAAGATCTTATAATATTATGTTTTTCTTACCATTCAAAATGTTGTGGCATTAACAATAAATTGAAATATCAAAACATTGCATTCTTTCAACTTTGTTAAGTTTAAAGTCTTATAGGGATGAATGCAATGTTAAGAATCTGCTAAATTTAAATTCTGCAATTTTCTTAATTGTGTCCTTTCCGCCAATGTGATACGAAATGATTTAAATAATTTTAGGCTACAAACATATTACTTAAGAAAAAGCTAATGCAAGGGACTATAATAAAAAGTCTCCCCACTCCCCTCAAGAGCAATATGTTTGACCAACACTAAAGCTTGGGATTGCTATTTAGATTATTAATCCATAAAGGTGTATTTTGCACAAATGAGTCCTTTACTTGTATTTTTGCTCGATTACCATATTCAAATATGATGTTTTTCTTACCATTCAAAATGTTATGGCATTAGCAATAAATTGAAAAATCAAAACATTGCATTTTTTCAACTTTGTTAATTTTAAAGTCTTATAGGGATAAATGTAATGTTAAGAATTTGCTGAATTTAAATTTTGCAATTTTCTTAATTGTCTCCTTTCTAACAATGGGATATGAAATGATTTATATAATTTTAGACTACAAACATATTACTTAAGAAAAAGCTAATGCAATGGACTTTAATAAGAAGTCTCCCCACTCCCCTTAATGGTAATATGCTTGACCCAACATTAAAGCTTGGGATTGCTATTTAAAATATTAATCCATAAAAGTGTATTTTACACCATTGAGTCCTATAGTTGTATTTTTGTTCAATTAACATATACAAAAATTATGTTTTTCACATCATTCAAAATGCAGTGGCATTAATAATAAATTGAAAAGTCAAAACATTGCATCTTTTCAACTTTAATAATTTTAAAAACTTATAGGGATAAATGCAATGTTAAGAATCTATTGAATTTAAATTTTGCAATTTTCTTAATTGTCTCCTTTCCGACAATACGATATGAAATAATTTATATACGTTTAGACTACAAACATATTACTTAAAAAAAAGTTAATGCAATGGACTCTAATAAGAAGTCTCCCTGCCCCCCTCAAGAGCAATACGTTTGACCCAACATGAGAGCTTGGGATTGCTATTTATAATAGTCATCCATAAACATGTATTTTACACAATTGAGTTCATTACTTGTATTTTTGATCAATTAACATATTCAAATATTATATTTTTCTCTCCATTCAAAATGCAATGGCTTTTACAATGAATTGGAAAATCAAAACATTGCATTTTGTTTTGATTTTTTCAACCTTTGTGAAAAATGCAATGTTAAGAATCTGTTGAATTAAAATTTTTCAATTTTCTTAATTGTCTCCTTTTCAACAATGTGATATGAAATGATTTATATAATTTTAGTCTATAAACATATTACTTAGGAAAAAGCTAATGCAATGGACTTTAATAAGAACTCTCTCCAATCCCCCAAGAGCAATATGCATAACCCAACATTAAAGCTTAGGATTGCTATTTAGAATACTAATCCATAAAAGTCTATTTTACACAATTGAGTCCTTTAGTTGTATATTTGTTCAATTAACATATTCAAATATTATGTTTTTCTGATCATTCAAAATGCAGTGGCATTAACAATAATTTGAAGAACCAAAACATTTCATTTTTTCAACTTTTATAATTTTAAAGTCTTATAGGGATTAATGCAATGTTAAGAATCTGTTGAATTGAAATTTTGCAATTTTCTTAATTGTCACCTTTCCAACAATGCGATATGAAATGATTTATATAATTTTAGACTACAAACATATTACTTAAAAGAAGCTAATGCAGTGGACTCTAATAAGAAGTCTCCCCACTTCCCTCAAGAGCAATACGCTTGACCCAACATTAAAGCTTGGGATTGCTATTTATAATAGTAATCCATAAAAGTGTATTTTATACAAATGAGTCCTTTAGTTGTATTTTTGTTCAAGTAACATATTCAAATATTATGTTTTTCTCACCATTCAAAATGTAGTGGCATTAGCAATAAATTGAAAAATCGAAACATTGATAATTTTAATGTCTTATAGGGATAAATGCAATGTTAAGAGTGTTTTGAATTTAAATTTTGCTATTTTTTTCTTTGTCTCCTTTCCGACAATGCGATATGAAATCATTTATATAATTTTAGTCTACAAACATATTATTTACGAAAATGCAAATGCAATGAACTCTAATAAGAAGTCTCCCCACTCCCTTCAAGAGCAATATACTTGACCCAACATTAAAGCATGGGATTGCTATTTAGAATATTAATCCATAAAAGTGTATTTTATACAATTGAGTCCTTTAGTTGTATATTTGTTCAATTAACATATTCAAATATTATATTTTTCTGATAATTCAAAATGCAGTGGCATTAACAATAAATTGAAGAATCAAAACATTACATTTTTTCAACTTTTATAATTTTAAAGTCTTATAGGGATTAATGCAATGTTAAGAATCTGTTGAATTTAAATTTTGCAATTTTCTTAATTGTCTCCTTTCCAACAATGTGATAAGAAATGATTTATATAATTTTAGACTACAAACATATTACTTAAAAGAAGCTAATGCAGTGGACTCTAATAAGAAGTCTACCCACTCCCCTTAAGAGCAATACGCTTGACCCAACATTAAAGTTTGGGATTGCTATTTATAATAGTAATCCATAAAAGTGTATTTTATACAAATGAGTTCTTTAGTTGTATTTTTGTTCAAGTAACATATTCAAATATTATGTTTTTCTTACCATTCAAAAGGCAATGGCATTAACAATAAATTGAAAAGTCGAAACATTGATAATTTTAATGTCTTATAGGGATAAATGCAATGTTAAGAGTGTTTTGAATTTAAATTTTGCAATTTTCTTCTTTGTCTCCTTTCCAACAATGTGATATGAAATCATTTATATAATTTTAGTCTACAAACATATTACTTACGAAAATGCAAATGCAATGGTCTCTAATAAGAAGTCTCCCCACTCCCTTCAAGAGCAATATATTTGACCCAATATTAAAGCTTGGGATTGCTTTTTAGAATATTAATCCATAAAAGTGTATTTTACACAATTGAGTACTTTAGTTGTATTTTTGTTCAATTAACATATTCAAATATTATGTTTTTCTCATGATTCAAAATGTAGTGACATTAACAATAAATTGAAAAATCAAAACATTGCATTTTTTCAACTTTGATAATTTTAAAGTCTTATATGGATAAATACAAAGTTAAGAATCTGTTGAATTTAAATTTTTCAATTTTCTTAATTATCTCCTTTCCGACAATGCAATATGAAATGATTTATATAATTTTAGATTATAAATATATTACCGATGAAAAAGCTAATGTAATTGACTCTAATAAGAAGTCTTTCCACTTCCCTCAAGAGCAATATGCTTGACCCAATATTAAAACTTGGGATCGCAATTTAGAATATTAATCCATAAAAGTGTATTTTATAGAAATGAGACCTTTTGTTGTATTTTTTATTCAAGTAACATATTCAAATATTATGTTTTTGTCACCTTTCAAAATGCAATGGCATTAACAATAAATTGAAAAATCAAAATATTGCATTTTTTCAACTTTGATAATTTTAAAGTCTTTTAAGGATAAATGCAATGTTAAGAGTGTGTTGAATTTAAATTTTGCAATTTTCTTCTTTGTCTCCTTTTCGAAAAAGCGATATGAAATGATTTATATAATTTTAGACTACAAACATATTACTTAAGAAAAAACTAATGCAAAGGACTCTAGTAAGAAGTTTCCCCACTCCCCTCAAGTGCAATATGCTTCACCCACCATTAAAGTTTCGGATTGCTATTTATAATATTTATCCATAAAAGTCTATTTTATACAATTGAGTCCAATACTTGTATTTTTTATCAATTAATATATTCAAATATTATGTTTTTCTCTCCATTCAAAATGCAATGGCATTGACAATAAATTGTAAAATTGAAACATTGCATTTTTTCAACTTTGGTAATTTTAAAGTCTTATAGTGATAAATGCAATATTAAGAATCTGTTGAATTTAAATTTTGCAATTTTCTGAATTATCTCCCTTCCAACAATGCGATATGAAATGATTTATATAATCTTAGTCTACAAACATATTACTTCGGAAAAAGCTAATGCAATGGACTCTAATAAGAAGTCTTCACCTCCCCTCAAGAGCAATACGCTTGATCCAACATTAAAGCTTGGGATTGCTATTTATAATAGTCATTCATAAATGTGTATTTTATACAATTGAGTCCATTACTTGTATTTTTGATCAATTAACATATTCAAATAATATCTTTTTCTCTCCATTCAAAATGCACTGGCATTAAAAATAAATTGAAAAATCAAAACATTGCATTTTTTCAACTTTTATAATTTTAAAGTTTTATAGGGATACATGCAATGTTAAGAATTTGTTGAATTTAAGTTTTGCAATTTTCTTAATTGTCCCCTTTCCGAGATTGCAATATGAAATGGTTTATATAATTTTAGTCTACAAACATAATACTTAAAAAGCTAATGCAATGGACTCTAAAAACAAGTCTCCCCATTCCCCTCAAGAGCAATACTCTTGACCCAATATTAAAGCTTTGGGATTGCTATTTATAATAATCATCCATACATGTGTATTTTATACAATTGAGTCCATTACTTGTATTTTTGACCAATTAACATATTCAAAGATTATGTTTTTCGCTCCATTCAAAATGCAATGACATTAACAATAAATTGAAAAATCGAAACATTTCATTTTTTCAACTTTTATAATTTTAAAGTCTTATAGGGATAAATGCAATGTTAAGAATCAGTTGAATTTAAATTTTGAAACTTTTTTAATTGTCTCCATTCTGACACTGCGATATGGAATGATTTATATAATTTTAGTCTACAAACATATTACTTAAGAAAAAGCTAATGTAATGGACTTTAATAAGAAGTCTCCCTACTCCCCTCAAAAGCAATATACTTGATGCAACATTATAGTTTGAGATTGCTATTTATAATTTTAATCCATAGAGGTGTATTTTACACAATTAAGTCCTTTAGTTGTATTTTTGTTCCACTAACATATACCAATATTATATTGTTCTCACCAATCAAAATGCAGTGGCATTAACAATAAATTAATTAATCAAAACATTACATTTTTTCAACTTTGATGATTTTAAATTCTTATAAGGATAAATGGAACGCTAAGAATCTGTTGAATTTAAATTTTACAATTTTCTTACTTGTCTCCTTTTCGACAATGCGATATGAAATGATTTATAAAATTTTAGTCTACAAACATATTACTTAAGAAAAAGCTAATGCAATAGGCTCTAATAAGAAGCCTCCCACTCCCCTCAAAAGTAATATGCTCGATCCAACATTAACGCTTGGAATTGCTATTTGTAATAGTCATCCATAAACGTGTATTTTATACAATTGACTCCATTACTTGTATTGTTTTTCAATTAAAATATTCAAATATTATGTTTTTCTTACCATTCAAAATACAGTGGCATTAACAATAAATTGAAAGATCAAAACATTGCATTTTTTCAACTTTGATAATTTTAAAGTCTTATAAGGATAAATGCAATGTTAAGAATCTGTTGAATATAAATCTTGCAATTTTCTTAATTGTCTCCTTTTCGACAATGCGATATGAAATGATTTATATAATTTTAGTCTACCAACATATTACTTAAGAAAAAGCTAATGCAATGGACTCTAATAAGAAGTCTCCCCACACCCTTCAAGAGCAATACGCTTGACCCAACATTAAAGCTCAGGATTGCTATTTATAATAGTCATCCATACACGTGTATTTTATGCAATTGAGTCCATTACTTGTATTTTTGACCAATTAACATATTCAAATATTATATTTTTCTCTCCATTCAAAATACAATGGCATTAACAATAAATCAAAACATTGCATTTTTTCAACTTTTATAATTTTAAAGCCTTATTAGGATAAATGCAATGTTAAGAATCTATTGAATTTAAATTTTGCAATTTTCTTAATAGTTTTCTTTCCGACAATGCGATAGGAAATGATTTATATAATTTTAGTCTACAAACATATTACTTAAGAAAAAACTAATGCAATGGACTCTAAAAAGAAGTCTCCCCACTCCCCTCAAGAATTATATGCTTGACCCAATGTTAAAATTTGGGATTGCTATTTAGAGTATTAATCCATAAAAGTATATTTTACACAATTGAGTCTATTAGTTGTATTTTTGTTCCCTTAACATATTCAAATATTACATTTTTCTCGCCATTTAGAATGCAATGGCATTAACAATAAATTGAAAATTCAAAACATTGCATTTTTTTCAACCCTTATAATTTTAAAGTTTTATAGGGACAAATACAATCTTAAGAATTTGTTGGATTTAAATTTTGCAATATTCTTACTTGCCTCCTTTCCAAAAGTGCAATATGAAATGATTTATATAATTTTAGTCTACAAACATATTACTTAAGAAAAAGCTAAAGCAATGGACTTTAATAAGAAGTCTTCCCCCACCCCTCAAGAGCAATATGCTTGACCCAACATTAAAGCTTGGGATTGCTATTTATAATAGTCATCCATAAACGTGTATTTTTGATCAATTAACATATTCAAATATTATGTTTTTCTCACCATTCAAAATGGAGTGGCATTAACAATAAATTGAAAAATCAAAACATTACATTTTTTCAACTTTGATAATTTTAAAGTATTATAGGGATAAATGCAATGTTAAGAATCTGTTGAATATAAATTTTGCAATTTTCTTAATTGTCTCCTTTCCGACAATGCGACATGAAATCATTTATATAATTTTAGTCTACAAACATATTACTTAAGAAAAAGCTAATGCAATGGACTCTAAAAAGAAGTCTCTCCACTCCCCTCAAGAGCAATACGCTTGACCCAACAGTAAAGCTTGGGATTGCTATTTATAATAGTTATCCATACACGTTTATTTTATACAATTAAGTCCATTACTTGTATTTTTGACCAATTAACATATTAAAATATTATGTTTTTCTCCCCATTCAAAATGCACTGGCATTAATAATAAATTCAAAAATCAAAATATTGCATTTTTTCAACTTTTATAATTTTAGGTCATATAAGGATAAATGCAATGTTAAGAATTTGTTGAATTGAAAATTTGCAATTTTCTTAATTGTCTCTTTTATGACAAAATAATATGAAATGATTTATATAATTTTAGTCTATAAACATATTACTTCAAAAAAAGCTAATGCAATGGACTTTAATAAGAAGTCTCCCCTTGTGAGCAATATACTTGACACAACCTTAAAACTTGGGATTACTATTTAGAATTTTAATCCATTGAAGTGTCTTTACACAATTAAGTCCTTTTGTTGTATTTTTGTTCCACTAACATATTCAAATATTATGTTTTTCTCATCAATCAAAATGCAGTGGCATTAACAATAAATTGAAAAATCAAAACATTACATTTTTTCAACTTTGATAATTTTAAAGTCTTATAGGGATAAATGAAATGCTAAGAATCTGTTGAATTTAAATTTTCCACTTTTCTTAATTGTCTCCTTTTCAACAATACGATATGAAATGATTTATAAAATTTTAGCCTACAAAAAAATTACTAAAGAAAAAGCTAATGCAATGGACTCTAAAAAAGAAGTCTCCCCACTCCCCTTAAGAGCAATACGCTTGACCCAACATTAAAACTTAGGATGACTATTTATAATAGTCATCTATACACGTGTATTTTATATAATTGAGTCCATTACTTGTATTTTAACCAATTAACATATTCAAATATTATGTTTTTCTCTCCATTCAAAATGCAATGCATTAACAGTAAATTGAGAAATTGAAGCATTACATTTTTTCAACTTTTATAAATTTCAAGTCTTATGGGGATAAATGTAATGTTAAGAATCTGTTGCATTTAAATGTTGCATTTCTCTTAATTGTCTCCTTTACGACAATGCGATATGAAATGATTTATAAAATTTTAGTCTACAAACATATTACTTAAGAAAAAACTAATGTGACGGACTTTAATAAGAAGTGTCCCCACTCCCATCAAGAGTTATATGCTTGACCTAACATTTAAGCTTGAGTCCTTTAATTGTATTTTTGTTCCATTAATATATTCAAATATTACGTTTTTCTCACCATTCAAAATGCAGTGGCATTAACAATAAATAGAAAAATAAAAACATTGCAATTTTTCAACTTTGATAATTTTAAAGTCTTATAGGAATAAAGGCAATGGTAAGAATCTGTTGAATATAAATTTTGCAATTTTCTTAGTTGTCTCCTTTCCGACATTACAATATGAGATGATTTATATAATTTTAGTCTACAAACATGTTACTTAAGAAAAAGCTAATGCAATGGACTTTAATAAGCCACTCCCCTCAAGAGCAATATACTTGACGCAACATTAAAGCTTGGGATTGCTATTTAGAATTTTAATCCATAGAAGTGTATTTTACAAAATGGAGTCCTTTTGTTGTATTTTTGTTCCACTAACATATTCAAATAATATGTTGTTCTCAACCATCAAAATGCAGTGGCATTAACAATAAATTGAAAAATCAAAACATTACATTTTTTCAACTTTGATAATTTTAAAGTCTTATAGGCATAAATGGAATGTTAAGAATCTGTTGAATTTAAATTTTGCAATTTTCTTAATTGTCTCCTTTTCGACAAAGCAATATGAAATTATTTATAAAAATTTAGTCTATGAACATATTACTTCAGGAAAAGCTAATGCAATGGACTCTAAAAAGAATCTCCCCACTCCCCTCAAGAGCAATACGCTTGACCCAACATTAAAGCTTAGGATTGCTATTTATAATAGTCATCCATACTCATGTGTTTTATACAATTGAGTCCATTACTTGTACTTTTGACCCATTAACATAGTAAAATATTATGTTTTTCTCTCCATTCAAATTGCATTGGCATTAACAATAAATTGAAAAATCAAAACATTGCATTTTTTTAGCTTTGATAATTTTAAAGTCTTATAGGGATAAATGCGATATTAAGAATCTAATGAATTTAAATTTTGCAATTTTCTTAATTGTCTCCTTTCCGACAATGCGATATTAAATGATTTATAAAACTTTAGTCTACCAACATATTACTTAAGAAAAAGCTAATGCGATGGACTTTAATAAGAAGTCTCCCTACTCCCCTCAAGAGCAATACACTTGACCCAACATTCAAGCTTGGGATTGCTATTTACAATAATCATCCATAAACGTGTATTTTTGATCAATTAACATATTCAAATATTATGTTTTTCTCACCATTCAAAATGTAGTGACATTAACAATTAATTGAAAAATCAAAATATTACATTTTTTCAACTTTATTAATTTTAAAGTCTTATAGGCATAGATGCATTGTTAAGAATCCGTTGAATTTAAATTTTGCAATTTTCTTAATTGTCTCCTTTACAACAATGTGATATGAAATGATTCATAAAATTTTAGTCCACAAACATATTACTTAAGAAAAAGCCAATGCAATAAGCTCTAATAACAAGCCTCCCCACTCCCCTCAAGAGCAATACGCTTGATCTAACATTAAAACTTGGGATTGTTATTTAGAATATTAATCCATAAAAGTGTATTTGACATAATTGTATCCTTCAGTTGTATTTTTGTTCCATTAACATATTCAAATATTACGTTTTTCTCACCATTCAGAATACAACAACATTAACAATAAATTGAAAAATCATAACTTTGCATTATTTCAACTTTTATAATTTTAAAGTCTTATAGGGATAAATACAATGTTAAAAATCTATTGGATTTAAATTTTGCAATTTTCTTACGTCTCTCCTTTCCGAAAGTGCAATATGAAATGATTTATATATTTTTAGTCTACAAACATATTACTTAAGAAAAAGGTAACGTAATGGATTTTAATAAGAAGTGTCCGCACTCCTCTCAAGAGCAATACGTTTGACCTAACATTAAAACTTGGGATTGCTATTTATAATAGTCATCCATACACGTGTATTTTATACAATTGAGTCCATTTCTTGTATTTTTGACCAATTAACATATTAAAATATTATATTTTTCTCTCCATTCAAAATGCACTAGCATTAACAATAAATTGAAAAATCAAAACATTACATTTTTTCGCCTTTGATAATTTTAAAGTCTTATAGGGATAAATGTAGTGCACAGAATCTATTGAATTTAAATTTTGCAATTTTCTTAATTGTCTCCTTTTCAACAATGTGATATGAAATGATTTTTAAAATTTTAATCTACAAACATATTACTTAAGAAAAACTAATGCAATGGACTCTAAAAAGAAGTCTCCCCACTCAACTCAAGAGCTATATGCTATTTATAATAGTGATCCATAGAGCTTGCAATTGCTATTTATAATAGTCATCCATACACGTGTATTTTATACAATTGAGTCCATTACTTATATTTTTGACCAATTAACATATTCAAATCTTATGTTTTTCTCTCCATTCAAAATGCACTAGCATTAACAATAAATTGAAAAAATGAAACATTGCATTTTTTGAACTTTTATAATTTTAAAGTCTTATAGGGATGAATGCAATGTTAAGAATCTGTTGAATTTAAATTTTGCAATTATCTTAATTGTCTCCATTCTGACAATGCGATATGAAAGGATTTTTCTAATTTTAGTCTACAAATTCTAAATACAAATTTTGCAAATTTCTGAATTGTCGCCTTTCCGACAGTATGATATGAAATGATTTATATAGTTTTAGTCTACAAACATATTACTTAAGGAAAAGCTAATGCAATGGACCTTAAAAAGAAGTCTCCCCATTCCCCTCAAGAGCAATACACTTGACCCAAGATTAAAGCTTGGGATTGTTATTTATAATAGTCTTCCATACACGTGTATTTTATACAATTGTGTCCATTATATTTTTGACCAATTAACATATTCAAATATTTTGTTTTTCTCTCCATTCAAAATCCAATGGCATTAACAATAAATTGAGAAATCGAAACATTGGATTTTTTCAACTTTTATAATTTTAAAATCTTATAGGGATAAATGTAATGTTAAGAATCTATTGAATATAAATTTTGCAATTTTTTAAATTGTTGCCTTTCTAACAATGCGATATGAAATGATTTATATAATTTTATACTACAAACATATTACTTAAAGAAAAGATAATGCAATGGACTCTAAACAGAAGTCTCCCTACATCCTTCAAGAGCAATACGCTTGACACAACATTAAAGCTTAGGATTGCTTTTTATAATAGTCATCCATAAATGTATATTTTTCATCAATTAACTTATTAAAATATTAGGTTTTTCTCACCATTCGAAATAAATAGAAAAATCAAAACATTGTATTTTTTCAACTTTGATAATTTCAATGTCTTATAGGAATCAATGCAATGTTAAGAATTTGTTGAATAAAAATTTTGTTATTTTCTTAATTGTCTCCTTTCCGACAATGCGATATGAAATGATTTATATAATTTTAGTCTACAAACGTATTACTTAAGAAAAGGCTAACGCAATGGACTCTAATAAGAAGTCTCCCCACTCCCCTCAAGAGCAATACCCTTAACCCAACATTAAAGCTTGGGATTGCTTTTTATAGTAGTCATCCATAAACGTGTATTTTTGATAAATTAACTTATTAAAATATTAGGTTTTGCTCGCCATTCCAAAATGCAGTGGCATTAACAATAAATAGAAAAATCAAAACATTGCATTTTTTCAACTTTGACAATTTCAAAGTCTTATAGGAATCAATGCAATGTTAAGAATCTGTTGAATAAAAATTTTGTTATTTTCTTAATTGTCTCCTTTCCAACAATGCGATATCAAATGATTTATATAATTTTAGTCTACAAACATATTACTTAAGAAAAAGCTAACGCAATGGACTCTAATAAGAAGTCTCCCCACATCCCTCAAGAGCAATACGCTTGACCCAACATTAAAGCATGAGATTGCTATTTAGAATAGCCATCCATAAACGTGTATTTTATACAATTGAGTCCATTACTTATATTTTTGATCAATTAACATAATCAAATATCACATTTTTCTCTCCATTCATAATGCAATGGTGTTAACAATAAATTGAAAAAACAAAACATTGTATTTTTTTCAACTTTTATAATCTTAAAGACTTATAGGGACAAATGCAATTTTAAGAATATGTTGAATTTAAATTTTGCAATTTTCTTAATTGTCTCCATTCTGACAATGCGATATGAAAGGATTTTTATAATTTTAATCTACAAACATATTACTTAAGATAAAGCTAATGCAATGGACTCTAATAAGAAGTCTCCCCACTCCCCTAAAAGCAATACGCTTGACCTAACATCAAAGCTCGAGATTGCTATTTATAATAGTCATCCATACACATGCATTTTATACAATTGAGTCCATTACTAAGATTTTTGACCAATTAACATATTCAAAAATTATGCTTTTCTCTCCATTCAAAATTAACATACAATTAACATTTTTTTCAACTTTTATAATTTTAAAGTCTTATAAGGATAAATGAAAAGCTAAGAATCTATTGAATTTAAATTTTTCAATTTTCTTCATTGTCTCCTTTTCGACAATGCGATAAGAAATGGTTTATAAAATTTTAGTCTACAAATATATTACTTAAGAAAAAGCTAATGCAATGGGCTCTAATTAGAAGTCTTCCCACTCCCTTCAAGGGCAATACTCTTGACCCAACATTAAAACTNATGATTCATATAATTTTAGTCTACAAGCATATTACTTAAGATAAAGCTAATGCAATGGACTCTAATAAGAAGTCTCCCCACTCCCTCAAAAGCAATACGCTTGACCTAACATCAAAGCTCGGGATTGCTATTTATAATAGACATCCATACACATGTATTTTATACAATTGGAGTCCATTATTAGGATTTTTGACCAATTAACTATTCAAATATTATGCTTTTCTCTCCATTCAAAATGCATGACATTAACAATAAATTGAGCAATAAAACATTGCATTTTTTCAACTTTTATAATTTTAAAATCTTATAGGGATAAATGCAATGTTAGAATCTATTGAATATAAATTTTGCAATTTTCTAATTGTCGCCTTTGCAACAATGCAATATGAAATGATTTATATAGTTTTATTCCACAACATATTACTTAAGGTAAAAAGTAATGCAATGGACTCTAAAAGAAGTCTCCCCATTCCCCTTAAGAACATAGCTTGACCAATGTTTAAAGCTTGGATTGCTATTATAATAGTCATCCATACACTGTATTTTACAATTTTGAAAAAGGTCCCATTTAACTTGGTATTTTTGACCCATCAATATGATTAAAATATTATGTTTTCCTCTCCATTCAGAATGCATCTGGCATTAACAATAAATGAAAAATCAAAACATTGCATTTTTTCAACTTTGATAATTTTAAAGTCTTATAGGGATAAATGCAATGGTAAGAATCTGTTGAATTTTAAATTTTGCAAATTTCTTCATTGTCTCCCTTTTCGACAATGCGATATGAAATAATTTATGTAATTTTAGTCTACAAACATATTACTAAGAAAAAGTTAAAGCAATGGACTCTAAAAGGAAGTCTCCCACTTCCCCTCTAGAGCAATATGCTTGACCCGACATTAATGCTTAGGGATTTGCTATTTGTAATAGCCATCCATACACGTGTATTTTATACAATTGTGTCGATTACTTGTATTTTTCACCAATTAACATATTAAAATATTATGTTTTTCTCTCCATTCAAAATGCATTGGCATTAACAATAAATTGAAAAACCAAAATATTACATTTTTTTCAACTTCGATAATTCTAAAGTCATATAGGGATAAATCCAATGTTAATAATCTGTTGGATTTAAGTTTTGCAATTTTCTTACATGTCTCCTTTCCGAAAGTGCGATATGAAATGATTTATATAATTTTAGTCTACAAACATATTAGATAAGAAAAAGCTAATACAATGAACTCTAATAAGAAGTCTTCCCCCTCCCCTCAAGAGCAATACGCTTGACCCAACATTAAAGCTTGGGATTGCTATTTATAAGAGTCATCCATAAACGTGTATTTTTTATCAATTAACATATTCAAATATTATCTTTTTCTTGCTATTGAAAACACAATGGCATTAACAATTTGATAATTTTAAAGTCTTATAGGGATAAATGCAATGTTAAGAATCTCTTGAATATAAATTTTGCAATTTTCTTAATTGTCTCCTTTCCGACAATGCTATATGAAAAGATTTATAGAATTTTAGTCTAATGCAATGGGCTCCAATAAGAAGTCTCCCCACTCCCCACAATAGCAATACGCTTGACCCAACATTAAAGCTTGGGATTGCTATTTAGAATATTAATCCATAAAAGTGTATTTCACACAATTGGGTCCTTTAGTTGTATTTTTGTTCCATTAAGTTATTCTTTTGTTACCTTTTTCTCACCATTCAGAATGCAATGACATTAATAATAAATTGAAAAACCAAAACATTGAATTTTTTCAACCTTTATAATTTTGAAGTCTTATAGGGATAAATACCATCTTAAGAATCTGTTGGATTTAAATTTTGCAATCCTTTCTAAAAGTGCGATATGAAATGATTTATATAATTTTAGTCTACAAACATATTAGATAAGAAAAAGATAATACAATGAACTCTAATAAGAAGTCTTCCCCCTCCCCTCCCTCAAGAGCAATACGCTTGACCCAACATTAAAGCTTTGGATTGCTATTTATAATAGTCATCCATAAATGTGTATTTTATATAATTGAGTCTGTTACTTGTATTGTTTTTCAATTGATATATTCAAATATTATTTTTTTCTCACTATTCAAAATGCAGTGATATTAAAAAAAAATTGAAAAATAAAAACAATGCATTTTTTCAACATTGATAATTTCAAAGTCGTATAGGGATATATGCAATGTTAAGAATCTGTTGAATATAAATTTTGCAATTTTCTTAAGTGTCTCCTTTCCAACAATGCGATATGAAATGATTTATAAGATTTTAGTCTACAAACATATTACTTATGAAAAAGCTAATGCAATGGACATTAAAACGAAGTCTCCCCACTCCCATCAAGAGCAATATGCTTGACCCAACATTAAAGCTTCGATTGCTATTTATAATAGTCATCCATACACACGTATTTTATACAATTGAGTCCATTGCTTGTATTTTTGACCAATTAACATATTAAAATATTATGTTTTTTTCTCCATTCAAAATGCATTAGCATTAACAATAAATTGAAAAATCAAAACATTATATTTTTTCAACTTTGATAATTTTAAAGTCTTATAGGGATAAATGCAATGCCAAGAATCTGTTGAATTTAAATTTTACAATTTTCTTAATTGACTCCTTTTCGACAATGCTATATGAAATGATTTATAAAGTTTTAGTCTACAAACATATTACTTAAGAAAAAGCTAATGCAATGGGTTCTAATAAGAAGTCTCCCCACTCCCCTCAAGAGCAATACGCTTGACCCAACATTAAAGCTTGGGATTGCTATTTATAATAGTCATCCATACACGTGTAATTTATACAATTGAGTCCATTACTTGTATTTTTGACCATTTAACATATTAAAATATTATGTTTTTCTCTCCATTCAAAATGGACTGGCATTAACAATAAATTGAAAAATCAAAATATTACATTTTTTCAGCTTTGATAATTTTAAAGTCATATAGGGATAAATCCAATGTTAAGAATCTGTACGATTTAAGTTTTGCAATTATCTTACATGTCTCCTTTTCGAAAGTGCGATATGAAATGATTTATATAATTTTAGTCTACAAACATATTGCTTATGAAAAAGTTAATGCAATGGACTCTAATAAGAAGTCTTCCCCCTCCGCTCAAGTGCAATATATTTGACCCAACATTAAAGCTTGGGATTGCTATTTATAAGAGTCATCCATAAACGTGTATTTTTGATCAATTAACATATTCAAATATTATGGTTTTCTGGCTATTGAAAACGCAGTGGCATTAACAATTTGATAATTTTAAAGTCTTATAGGGATAAATGCAATGTCAAGAATCTGTTGAATTTAAATTTTGCAATTTTCTTAATTGACTCCTTTTCGACAATGCGATATGAAATGATTTATAAAGTTTTAGTCTACAAACATATTACTTAAGAAAAAGTTAATGCAATGGGCTCTAATAAGAAGTCTCCCCACTCCCCTCAAGAGCAATACACTTGACCCAACATTAAAGCTTGGGATTATTATTTATAATTGTCATCCATAAACGTGTAGTTTATTCAATTGAGTCCATTACTTGTATTTTTGATCAATTAACATATTCAAATATTATGTTTTCCTCTCCATTCAAAATGCAATGGCATTAACAATAAATTGAGAAATTGAAACATTGCATTTTTTCAACTTTTATAATTTTAAAGACTTATGGTGATAACTTTAATGTTAAGAATCTGTTGACTTTAAATCTTTAAATTTTCTTAATTGTCTCCTTTCCGACAATGCAATAGGAAATGATTGATATAATTTTAGTCTACAAAGATATTAGTTAAGAAAAGGATAATGCAATGGACTCTAAAAAAAGTCCCCCCACTCCCTCAAGAGCAAGACACTTGACCTAACATTAAAACTTGGGATTGCTATTTATAATAGTCATCCATACACGTGTATTTTATACAATTGAGTCCATTACTTGTATTTTTGACCAATTAACATATTCAAATATTATGTTTTTCCCTCCATTAAAATGCAATGGTATTAACAATAAATTGAAAAATTGAAACATTGCATTTTTTCAACTTTTATAATTTTAAAGTCTTATTAGGATAAATGCAATGTTAAGAATTTGTTGAGTTTAAATTTTGCAATTTTCTTAATTGTCTCCTTTCTGACAATGCGATATGAAAGGATTTAGATAATTTTAGTCTACAAACATATTACTTATGAAAAAGCTAATGTAATGGACTCTAATAAGAAGTCTCCCCACTCCCCTCAAGAGCAATATGCTTGACCCAACATTAAACCTTGGGATTGCTATTTATAATTTTAATCCATAAAAGTGTATTTTAAACAATAGACACTATTAGCCGTATTTTTGTTCAATTAGCGTATTGAAATATTGTGTTTTTCTCTCCATTCAAAATGCAATGACATTAACAATAAATTGAAAAAACAAAACATTGCATTTTTTCAACTTTTATAATTTTAAAATCTTATAGGGATAAATGCAATGTTAAGAATCTATTGAATTTAAATTTTGCAATTTTCTTAATTGTCTCCTTTCCGACAATGCTATATGAAAAGATTTATAGAATTTTAGTCTAATGCAATGGGCTCCAATAAGAAGTCTCCCCTCTCCCTTCAAGAGCAATACGCTTGACCCAACAATAAAGCTTAGGATTGCTATTTATAATAGTCATCCATAAATGTGTATTTTATACAATTGAGTCTATTACTTGTATTTTTGCTTAATTAACATATTCAAATAATATCTTTTTCTCACCATTGAGAATGTAGTGACAATAACAATAAATTGAAAAATCAAAACATTGCATTTTTTCAACTTTGATAATTTTAAAGTCTTATAAGGATAAATGCAATTTTAAGAATCTGTTGAGTTGAAATTTTCTTAATTATCTCCTTTCTGAAAGTGTGATATGAAATGATTTATATAATTTTAGTCTACGAACATATTACTTAAGAAAAAGCTAATGCAATGGACTCTAATAAGAAGTCTCTCCACTCTCCTCAAGGGCAATACGCTTGACCCAACATTAAAGCTTGAGATTGCTATTTATAATGGTGATCCATAAACGTGTATTTTATACAATTGAATCCATTAATTGTATTTTTGATCAATTAACATATTCAAATATTATGTTTTCCTCTCCATTCAAAGTGCAATGGCATTAACAATAAATTTAAAAATCAAAACATTTCATTTTTTGAACATTTATAATTTTAAAGTCTTATAGGGACAAATGCAATGTTAAAAATCTATTGAATTTCAATTTTGCAATATTCTTAATTGTCTCCTTTCTGATAATGCGATATGAAATGATTTATAAAATTTTGGTCTACAAACATATTACTTAACAAAAAGCTAATGAATGGACTCTAATAAGAAGTCTTGCCACTCCCCTCAAGAGCAATCTGCTTGAACCAACATTAAAACTTGAGATTGTTATTTATAATAGTCATCCATAAATGTGTATTTTATACAATTAAGTCCTTTACTTGTATTTTTGATCAATTAACATATTCAAATATTATGTTTTCCTCTCCATTCAAAGTGCAATGGCATTAACAATAAATTGAGAAATCAAAACATTACATTTTTTCAACTTTTATAATTTTAAAGTCTTTTAGGGATAAATGCATTGTGAAGATTCTGTTGAATTTAAATTTTGCAATATTCTTAATTGTCTCCTTTCCAACAATGGGGTATGAAATGATTTATATAATTTTAGTCTACAAACATATTACTTAAGAAAAAGCTAATGCAATGGACTCTAATAAGATGTCTCTCTACTGCTTTCAAGGGCAATACACTTGACCCAACATTAAAGCTTGGGATTGCTATTTATAATAGTCATCCATAAACGTGTATTTTATACAATTGAGTCTATTATTTGTATTTTTTATCAATTAATATATTCAAATATTATGTTTTCCTCTCCATTCAAAGTGCAATAACATTAACAATAAATTGAAAAATCAAAACATTGCATTTTTTTAACATTTATAATTTTAAAGTCTTATTGGGATAAATGCAATGTTAAGAATCTGTTGAATTTAAATTTTGCAATATTCTTAATTGTCTCCTTTCCAACAATGGGGTATGAAATGATTTATATAATTTTAGTCTACAAACATATTACATAAAAAAAAAAGCTAATGCAATTGACTTTAATAAGATGCCTCTTGACATCCATAAAAGTGTATTTTACACAATTGAATCCTTTAGTTGTATTTTTGTTCAATTAACATATTCAAATATTATGTTTTTCTAACCATTCAAAATGCAATGGAATTAACAATAAATTGAAAAATCGAAACATTGCATTTTTTCAACTTTGATAATTTTAAAGTCTTATAAAGATAAATGCAATGTTAAGAATCTATGGAATTTAAATTTTTCAATTTTCTTCATTGTCACCCATCCAACAATGCGATATGAAATGATTTAGAAAATTTCAGTCTAAAAACATATTACTTAAGAAAGAGCTAATGGGATGGACTTTAATAAGAAGTTTTCTCATTCCCCTCAAGAGCAATCCACTTGACCCAACATTAAAGCTTGGGATTGCTATTTATAAGAGTCATCCATAAACGTGTATTTTATACAATTGAGTCCCTTACTTGTATTTTTGATCAATTAACATATTCAAATAATATGTTTTCCTCTCCATTCAAAGTGCAATAGCATTAATAATACATTGAAAAATCAAAACATTGCATTTTTTCACCATTTATAATTTTAAAGTCTTATAAGGATAAATCCAATGTTAAGAATCTGTAGAATTTAAATTTTGCAATTTTCTTCATTGTCCCCTTTCCGACAATGCGATATGAAATGATTGATATAATTTTAGTCTACAAACATATAACTTAAGAAAAAGCTAATGCAATGGACTTTAATAAGAAGTCTCCCCAATCCCCTCCAGACCAATATGCATGACCCAACATTAAAGCTTAGGATTGCTATTTATAATAGTCATGCATAAACATGTATTTTATACAATTGAGTCTATTACTTGTATTTTTGATCAATTAACATATTCAAATATTATGTTTTTCTCTCTACTCAAAATGCAATGACATTAACAATAAATTGAGAAGTTAAAACATTACATTTTTTCAATATTTATAATTTTAAAGTCTTATAGGGATAAATGCAAACTTAAGAATCTGTTGAATTTAAATTTTGCAATTTTCTTAATTCTCATTTCTGACAATGCGTTTGAAATGATTCATAAAATTTTAGTCTACAAACATATTGCTTAAGAAAAAGCTAATGCAATGAACTCTAAAAAAAAGTCTCCCCACTCCCCTCAAGAGCAATACGCTTGACCCAAAATTAAAGCTTAGGATTGCTATTTATAATAGTCATCCATATATGTGTATTTTATACAATTGAGTCCATTACTTGTATTTTTGACCAATTAACATATTCAAATATTACTTTTTTCTCACCATTTAGAATGCAATGACATTAACAACAAATTGAAAAATTGAAAATTGCATTTTTTCAACTTTTATAATCTTAAAGTCTTATAAGGATAAATGCACTGTTAAGAATCTGTTAAATATAAATTTTGCAATTTTCTGAATTGTCGCCTTTCCGACAATGCGATATGAAATGATTTAAGGAAAAGGTAATGCAATAGACTCTAAAAAAAAGTCTCCCCACTCCCGTCAAAAGCAATATGTTTGACCCAACGTTAAAGCTTAGGATTGCTATTTATAATAGTCATCCATACACGTGTATTTTATACAATTGAGTCCATTACTTGTATTATTGACCAATTAACATACTAAAATATTATGTTTTTCTCTCCATTCAAAATGCACTAGCATTAACAATAAATTGAAAAATCAAAATATTACATTTTGCAATTTTCTTCATTGTCTCCTTTTCGACAATGCGATATGAAATGGTTTATAAAATTTTAGTCTACAAACATATTACTTAAGAAAAAGCTAATGCAATAGGCTCTAATAAGAAGTCTTCCCACTCCCTTCAAGGGCAATACTCTTGACCTAACATTAAAACTTAGAATTCTTATTTACAATAGTCGTCCATAAACGTGTATTTTATACAATTAAGTCCATTACTTGTATTGTTTTTCAATTAACATATTCAAATATTATTTTTTACTCACCATTCAAAATGTAGGGGCATTAACAATAAATTGAAAAATCAAAACATTGCATTTTTTTCAACTGTGATAATTTTAAAGTCTTATAGGGATAAATGCAATGTTAAGAATCTATTGAATATAAATTTTGCAATTTTCTTAATTGTCGCCTTTTTGACAATACGATATGAAATGATTTATATAGTTTTAGTTTACAAACATATTACTTAAGGTAAAGCTAATGCAATGGACCTTAAAAAGAAGTCTCCCCACTCCCCTCAAGAGTAATACGCTTGACCCAACATTAAAGCTTGAGATTGCTATTTATAATAGTCATCCATACACGTGTATTTTATACAATTGAGTCCATTACTTGTATTTTTGACCAATTAACATATTAAAATATTATGTTTTTCTCTCCATTCAAAATGCACTGCCATTAACAATAAATTGAAAAATCAAAACATTACGTTTTTTCAACTTTGATAATTCTAAATTCCTATAGGGATAAATACAGTGCTAAGAATCTATTGAATTTAAATTTTGTGATTTTCTTAATTGTCTCCTTTTTGACAATGCGATATGAAATGATTTATAAAATTTTAGTCTACAAACATACTACTTAAGAAAAAGCTAATGCAATGGGCTCTAATAAGAAGTCTCCCCACTCCCCTCAAGAGCAATACGCTTGACCCAACATTAAAGCTTGGGATTGTTGTTTATAATAGTCATCCATACACTTGTATTTTATACAATTGTGTCCATTACTTGTATTTTTGACCCATCAACATATTAAAATATTATATTTTTCTCTCTATTCAAAATGCACTGGCATTAACAATAAATTGAAAAATCAAAACATTGCATTTTTTCAACTTTGATAATTTTAAAGTCTTATAGGGATAAATGCAATGGTAAAAATCTGTTGATTTTAAATTTTGGAAATTTCTTCATTGTCTCCCTTTTGATAATGCACTATGAAATGATTTATGTAATTTTAGTCTACAAACATATTACTGAAGAAAAAGCTAAAGCAATGGACTGTAAAAAGAAGTCTCCCCACTCCCCTCTAGAGCAATATGCTTAACCCAACATTAAAGCTTGGGATTGCTATTTATAATAGTCATCCATACACATGTATTTTATACAACTGAGTTTATTACTTGTATTTTTGACCAATTAACATATTCAAATATTATGTTTTCTCTCCTTTCAAAATTCAATGGCATTAACAATCAATTGAAAAATCGAAACATTGCAATTTTTCAACTTTGACAATTTAAAAGTCTTATAGGGATAAGTGCTATGTTAAGAATCGATTGAATTTAAATTTTGCGATTTTTTTAATTGACTCCTTTCCAACAATGCGATATGAAATTATTTACAAAATTTTAGTTTACAAACATATTACTTAAGAAAAAGCTAATGCGATGGACTTTAAAAAGAAGTCTCCCTACTCCCCTTAAGAGCAATATGCTTAACCCAATTGTGTCCATTACTTGTATTTTTGACCAATTAACATATTAAAATATTATGTTTTTCTCTCCATTCAAAATGCACTGGCATTAACAATAAATTGAAAAATCAAAACATTACATTTTTTCAACTTTGATAATTCTAAAGTCATATAAGGATAAATCCAATGTTAAGAATCTGTTGGATTTAAGTTTTGCAATTTTCTTACATGTCTCCTTTCCAAAAGTGCAATATGAAATGCTTTATATAATTTTAGTCTACAAACATATTGCTTATGAAAAAGCTAATGCAATGGACTCTAATAAGAAGTCTTCCCCCTCCCCTCAAGAGCAATATGTTTGACCCAACATTAAAGCTTGGGATTGCTATTTATAAAAGTCATCCATAAACGTGTATTTTTGATCAATTAACATATTCAAATATTATGTTTTTCTTGCTATAGAAAAGGCAGTGGCATTAACAATTTGATAATTTTAAAGTCTTATAGGGATAATTGCAATGTTTAGAATCTCTTGAATATAAATTTTGCAATTTTCTTAATTGTCTCCTCTCCGACAATGCGATATGAAAAGATTTATATAATTTTAGTCTAATGCAATGGGTTCCAATAAGAAGTCTCCCCACTCCCCTCAATAGCAATATGCTTGACCCAACATTAAAGCTTAGGATTGCTATTTAGAATATTAATCCATAAAAGTGTATTTTACTCAATTGGGTCCTTTAGTTGTATTTTTGTTCCATTAAGTTATTCAAATGTTACCTTTTTCTCACCATTTAGAATGAAATGGCATTAACAATAAATTGAAAAACTAAAACATTGATTTTTTTCAACCTTTATAATTTTGAAGTCTTATAAGGATAAATACCATCTTAAGAATCTGTTGGATTTAAATTTTGCAATTTTCTTACTTGCCTCCTTTTTAAAAGTGCGATATGAAATGATTTATATAATTTTAATCTACAAACATATTACATAAGAAAAAGCTAATGCAATGAACTCTAATAAGAAGTCTTCCCCCTCCCCTCAAGAGCAATACGCTTGACCCAACATTAAAGCTTGGGATTGCTATTTACAATAGTCATCCATAAACGTGTATTTTATACAATTGAGTCCATTACTTGTATTTTTGTTTAATTAACAAATTTAAATATTAATTTTTTCTCACCATTCAAAATGCAGTGGTATTAAAAAAATTGAAAAATAAAAACAATGCATTTTTCAACATTGATAATTTTAAAGTCGTATAGGGATAAATACAATATTAAGAATCTGTTGAATATAAATTTTGCAATTTTCTTAACTATCTCCTTTCCAACAATGCGATATGAAATAATTTATAAGATTTTAGTCTACAAACATATTACTTAAGAAAAAGCTAATGCAATGGACATTAAAAGAAGTCTCCCCACTCCCATCAAGAGCAATATGCTTGACCCAACATTAAAGTTTAGGATTGCTATTTATAATAGTCATCCATACATGTGTATTTTATACGATTGAGCCCATTTCTTGTATTTTTGACCAATTAACATATTAAAATATTATGTTTTTCTCTCCATTCAAAATGCAATAGCATTAACAATAAATTGTAAAATCAAAACATTACATTTTTTCAACTTTGATAATTTTAAAGTCTTATAGGGATAAATGCAATGCCAAGAATCTATTGAATTTAAATTTTGCAATTTTCTTAATTGACTCCTTTTCAACAATGCGATATGAAATGATTTATAAAGTTTTAGTCTACAAACATATTACTTAAGAAAAAGCTAATGCAATGGGCTCTAAAAAGAAGTCTCCCCACTCCCCTCAAGAGCAATTTGCTTGATCCAACATTAAAGTTTGGGATTGCTATTTATAATAGTCATCCATACACGTGTATTTTATACAATTGAGTCCATTCTTTGTATTTTTGACGAATTAACAAATTCAAATATTATGTTTTTCTCCCCATTCAAAATGGAATGACATTAACAATAAATTAAAAAATTGAAACATTGCATTTTTTCAACTTTTATAATTTTAAAGTCTTATTGGGATAAATGAAATGTTAGGAATCTGTTGAATTTAAATTTTGCAATTTTCTTAATTGTCGCCTTTCCAACAATGCAGTATGAAATGATTTATATAATTTTCTCTCCATTCAAAATGCAATGACATTAACAATAAATTGAAAAATCAAAGCATTGCATGTTTTCAACTTTTATAATTTTAAAGTCTTATAGGGATAAATGCAATGTTAAGAACCTGTTGAATATAGATGCAATGTTAAGAACTTGTTGAATTTAAATTTTTCAATGTTCTTAATTGTCTCCTTTTTTACTATGCGGTATGAAACAATTTATATAATTTTAGTCTACAAACATACTACTTGAGAAAAAAACTAATGCAATGGACTCTAATAAGAAGTCTCCCCACTTCCCTTAAGAGCAATAAGCTTGATCCAACTTTAAAGCTTGGGATTTTTATTTAGAATATTAATCCATAAAGTTTGATATTCACACCGTTCAAAGTGCAATGGCATTAAAAATAAATTGATAAATCAAAACATTGCATTTTTTTGACTTTGATAATTTTAAAGTCTTATAGGGATAAATGCAATGTTAAGAATCTTTTAAATTTAAATTTTGCAATTTTCTTAATTGTCTCCATTATGACAATGCGATGTGAAAGGATTTATTTAATTTTAGTCTACAAACATATAGCTTAAGAAAAAGCTAATGCAATGGACTCTAAAAAGAAGTCTTCCAGCTCCCCTCAAGAGCAATACGCTTGACGCAACATTAAAGCTTGCGATTTCTATTTATAATTGTCATCCATAAACGTGTATTTTATACAATTAAGTCCATTACTTATATTTTTTATCAATTAACATAATCAAATATCACGTTTTTCTCCCCATTTAAAATGCAATGGCATTAACAATAAATTGACAAATCAAAACATTGCATTTTTTCAACTTTTATAATTTTAAAGTCTTATAGGGATAAATGCAATGTTAAGTATCTATTGAATTTAAATTTTGCAATTTTCTCAATTGTCTCCTTTCCGACAAAGCAAAAGAGAGTGAAGTCAAAAGAGCATTTTATGCCAAATAACCTATGATCGTACTTCTGTACAAGGAGGCTTATTTTAACACTAACAAGTTTGACCCATCATTGCCTAGTGTTGTTGTTGCTCTATTGTAGGAATTTGAGGATGTATTCCGTGATGATGTTCCAAGTGGATTGCCACCTAATAGAGGAATTGAGCAACAAATTGATTTCATCCCAAGTGCATCCATCCCTAATTGACCAGCATACATGAGGAGACAAAGGAGCTTCAAAGGCAGGTTGAGGAGCTTATTTCCAAAGCATATGTGAGGGAAAGCATGAGTCCATGTGCTGTTCCTGTTCTACTTGTACCCAAGAAAGATGGGACTTGAAGGATGTGTATTGATTGTTGAGCAATCAACAAAATCACTGTAAAGTATCGTCACCCCATACCTAGATTAGATGACATGTTGGATGAATTGCATGGTTCTTGTGTCTTTTCTAAGATTGATTTGAAAAGTGGATATCATCGGATTAGGATTAGAGAGGGTGATGAGTGGAAAACAGCTTTCAAAACTAAGTACGGTTTGTATGAATGGCTTGTTATGCCATTTGGTCTCACTAATGCACCAAGCACTTTTATGCCACTAATGAATCATGTTTTGTGTCCATTCATTGGTAAATTTGTCGTTGTGTATTTTGATGATATTTTGGTATATAGTAAAACCCTATAAGAGCATATTGATCATTTATGTTCTATTGTAAATGTTTTACATTTTGAGAAATTGTATGCTAACTTAAAGAAATGTTCTTTTTGTACTAATCAGATCACATTTCTTGGCTATGTTGTGAGTTCTAAAGGTGTTGAGGTTGACGAGGAAAAAGTTAAGGTAATTAGTGATTGGCCTACACCTAAGTCAATTAGTGATGTGCGTAGCTTTCATGGTCTAGCTAGTTTCTATAGACGCTTTGTTAGGGACTTTAGCACCATTGCTGCACCACTCACTGAGCTTATCAAAAAGAACACAAGTTTTAGGTGGGGTAGTGACCAAGACAAGGCTTTTAATTGCATCAAGGAAAAATTAAGCTCTACACCCCTACTTGCTTTACCTAACTTTGCAAAAGCTTTCGAGATTGAGTGTGATGCTTCAAGTATTGGCATCGAAGCTGTTTTGATGCAGGAAAGGTGCCCAATTGCTTACTTTAGTGAAAAGCTAAGTGGACTTAATTATCCTACTTATGATAAAGAGATGTATGCATTGGTATGGGCTTTGGAGACATGGCAACATTACCTTTGGCCCAAGGAGTTTGTCATCCATACTGACCATGAATCGCTGAAGCACTTGAAGGGACAAGGAAAGTTGAACAAAAGACATGCCAAGTGGATTGAATTCATTGAGACCTTTCCCTACAACATCAAATATAAACAAGGTAAGGGCAATGTGGTAACTGATTCATTATCTCGCAGGTATGCCCTTATCTCTACACTTACTGCAAACTTATTAGGATTTGAACATATTAAAGATTTATATGTGAATGATCTGGACTTTGCTAACGTGTATGAAGCATGTAAGAAGTTAGCCTTTGAGAAGTTTTATAGGCATAAGGGTTTCTTATTTAGGGAAAATCATTTATGCATGCCTATGAGTTCTTTAAGGGAGTTGGTTGTAAGAGAAGCTCATGAGGGTGGTCTAATGGGTCATTTCAGAGTTAGAAAAACCCTAGATGTCCTAAATAAACACTTCTTTTGGCCACGCATGAAACACGATGTTGAGAGGATATGTGAGAAATGTATAACATGCAAACAAGCTAAATCTAGAGTTTTACCCCATGGCTTGTATACCCCTTTACCCATACCTAACCATCCCTGGGTTGATTTATCCATGGACTTTGTACTAGGATTGCCATGAACAAAAAGGGGTAGGGATTCTGTATTTATTGTTGTTGACAGATTTTCAAAGATGGCACACTTCATCCCATGCCATAAAACTGATGATGCAAACAATGTGGCTAACTTGTTCTTTAGAGTAGTACGTTTGCATGGCATGCCACGGAGTATTGTTTCAGACTGGGATACAAAGTTCTTAAGCTACTTCTAGAAGACTTTATGGGGTAAGTTAGGTACTAAGCTATTGTTTTTGACTACTTGTCATCCACAAACTGATGGGCAGACTGAGGTGATTAATCAAACTCTTTCTACTCTTTTGCGTGCTATTATTCGAACAAATTTGAAAACATGGGAAGATTGTTTACCATATGTTGAGTTTGCGTATAATAGGAGTGTTCATTCTACTATTAGCTACTCTCCATTTGAAATTGTATATGGTTTTAATCCTTTGACTCCTTTGGATTTGGTACCTATACCTGTCAATGAGTATGCCAGCATTGATGGTGGACGCAAAGCTGACATGATTAAAAAATTGCATGAGAAGGTGCGGCAACATATTGAAAAATGAACTGAGCAATACGTATCCTATGTCAACAAGGGACGAAAGAAGGTGATGTTTGAACCTAGTGATTGGGTTTGGGTGCATATGCGCAAGGAACGATTCCCAACTCAAAGGCGTTCAAAGCTACAACCTAGAGGAGATGGTCCCTTCCAAGTTGTAGCACGAATTAATGACAATACTTATAAGTTGGACCTTCCTGGTGAGTATAATGTAAGTGCAACATTTAACATTGATGACCTTTCCCCTTTTGATGTAGGTGATGATTCGAGGGCGAATCCTTTTGAGGAGGGGGGAATGATGAGAACCATAGAGATGATGGGTTGAAGGCTTCAATAGATGCAAAAGGTCCATTGCACAATCCAAAAGACCCAATAACACAAGCTAGAGCTTCAATGGATGCAAGAGGTCCATTGCACATTCCAGAAGGCCCAATAACACGAACTAGAGCCAAAAAGATTAAAGAAGCACTAAATGGTTTGATTCAGGACATTCAGGCCAACCAAGCTTCAAATGGTGCGAATTCAAGTTTTAAAGAGAGTCCAAGCCTAATTAATATACTTGGAATACTTAATAGGTCAGACTAAGTAATAGCACCACTCCTAAATAGGAGTTCATTATATGTACTAGAATTTGTCTGAAATTACTCCAAAATAAGGATTTCTCCTAATTAGGAATTTTGCCTCTTTAGAATTGCCATCTTAGCCTATAAATAGGCACCCCTTGTAAGCTCTGGAAATCAGACAACTTTGAGTGAAATAGAAAGTAAAGGTTTTTCTCCCTCAGTTCTTTTAAAAACTAAAGAACTTATGAAGAGGTAATTCTTCTTGTGGCATTCAAATCGACTTATCACTCTCAATTCCTTTCTTTTCCGGAGTGTGGCATCCATATCTATCTTAAATACCCTAGGTTCGTGTTCCTTCGAATATTGGGTGTAAAGTTTGTGTTATTAAACTATGATTTAGCTTTCCTGGTTGTTCTTTGATTCATTGTGTGGTTGGGTCCCTAAGCCATGTCTTTTTGGGGTTTTCCGCATCAGTCAATAATCTATTGTATTTAAATTTTGTAATTTTCTTAATTCTCCTTTGCAATAATACTATATGAAATCATTTATATAATTTTAGTCTACAAACATATTACTTAAGAAAAAGCAAATACAATGGACTTTCATAAGAAGTTTTCCCACTCCCCTGAAGAGCAATACGCTTGACCCAACATTGAAACTTGGCATTGTTATTTATAATATTCATCTACTAAAGTGTATTTTATACAATTGAGTCTATTAAATGCATTTTTGCTCAATTAACATATTCAAATATTATGTTTTTCTCCCTATTCAAAATGCACTAGTATTAACAATAAATTGAAAAATCAAAACATTGCATTTTTTCAACTTTTAGAATTTTAAAATCTAATAGGGATAAATGCATTGTCAATAATCAGTTGAATTTAAATTTTGTAATTTTCCTACTTTTCTCCTTTGCAACAATGCTATATGAAATGATTTGTATAATTTTAGTCTAAAAACATATTACTTCAAAAAAGCTAATGCAATAGATTTTGATAAGAAGTTTCCCCATTCCCCTCAAGAGCAATATGCTTAACCCAACATTAAAAGTTAGGATTGTTGTTTATAATATTTATCCACAAAAGTATATTTTATACAATTGAGTCCATTACTTATATTTTTTTCAATTAACATATTCAAATATTATGTTTTTCTCACCATTCAAATGCATTAGTATTAACAATAAATTTAAAAATCAAAACATTGCATTTCTTCATCTTTTAGAATTTTATAGTCTAATAGGGATAAATGCATTTGTCAATAATCTACTGAATTTAAATTTTGTAATTTTCTTAATTGTCTCCTTTACAACAATACTATATGAAATGATTTATATAATTTTAGTCTACAAACATATTATTTAAGAGAAAGCTAATGCAACAGACTTTAGCCCACTTCCCTCAAGAGTAATATGCTTGGCTCAACATTAAAACTTGAGATTGTAATTTATAATATTCATCCACTAAAATGTATTTTATACAATTGAGTTCATTACTTGTATTTTTCTTCAATTATGATATTCAAATATTATGTTTTTCTCACCTTTCAAAATGCACTAGTATTAACAATAAATTTAAAAATCAAAACATTGCATTTTTTCATCTTTTAGAATTTTATAGTCTAATAGAGATAAATGCATTTGCCAATAATCTACTAAATTTAAATTTTGTTATTTTCTTAATTGTCTCCTTTGCAACAATACTATATGAAATGATTTATATAATTTTAGTCTACAACCATATTACTTAAGAAAAAGCAAATGCAATGGACTTTAATAAGAAGTTTTCTCACTCCCCTAAAGAGCAATATGCTTGACCTAATATTGAAGCTTGGCATTGCTATTTATAATATTCATCTACTAAAGTGTATTTTATACAATTGAGTCCATTACATGCATTTTTACTCAATTAATATATTCAAATATTATGTTTTTCTCCCCATTAAAAATGCACTAATATTAACAATAAATTGAAAAATCAAAACATTGCATTTTTTCAACTTTTAGAATTTTAAAGCCTAATAGGGATAAATGCATTGTCAATAATCTACTAAATTTAAATTTTATAATTTTCTTACTTTTCTCCTTTGCAACAGTGCTATATGCAATGATTTGTATAATTTTAGTCTAGAAACATATTACTTAAGAAAAAGCTAATGCAATGGACTTTAATAAGAAGTTTCCCCACTCCCCTCAGGAGCAATATACTTGACCCAACATTAAAGTTTGGGATTGCTATTTATAATATTTATCCACAAAAGTGTATTTTATACAATTGAATCCATTACTTGTATTTTTGTTCAATTAACATATTCAAATATTATGTTTTTCTCACCCTTTAAAATGCATTGACATTAATAATAAATTTAAAAATCAAAACATTGCATTTTTTCAACTTTTAGAATTTTAATGTCTTAAAGGGATAAATGTATTATTAACAATCAATTGAATTTAAATTTTGTAATTTTTCTTATTGTCTGCTTTGCGTCAATGCTATGTGAAATGATTTAAATAATTTTAGTCTACAAACATATTGCCAAAGAGAAAGTTAATACATTGAACTCTATCAAGAAGTTTCCCCACTCCCTTCAAGAGCAATATGCTTAACCCAACATTAAAACTTGCGAGTGCTATTTATAATATTCATCCACTAAAGTGTATTTTATACAATTGAGTCCATTACTTGTATATTTGTTCAATTAACATATTCAAATATTATGTTTTTCTCACCTTTCAAAATGCAATGACATTAGCAATAAATTTAAGAATCAAAACATTGCATTTTTTTAACTTTTGTAATTTTCTTAATTCTCACCTTTGCGACAATGTTATATGTAATGATTTATATAATTTTAGTCTACAAACATATTAGTGAAGAAAAAGCTAATGCAATGGACTCTAATAAGAAGTTTCCCCGCTCCCCTTAAGAGCAATATGCTTAACCCCACATTAAAGCTTAGTATTGCAATTTATAATATTCATCCACTAAAGTGTATTTTATACAATTGAGTCCATTACTTGTATATTTCTTCAATTAAAATATTCAAATATTATGTTTTTCTCACCATTCAAAATGCAATGAAATTAACAATAAATTTAAAAAACAAAACATTGCATTTTTTCAACTTTTAGAATTTTAAAGTCTTATGGGGGTAAATGCATTGTTAATAATTAGTTAAATTTAGATTTTGTACCTTTTTAAGTCTATCCTTTTCCACAGTGCAATTTGAAATGATTTATATAATTTTAGAGTACAAATATATTATTGAGGAAAAAACAAAAGCAATAGACTCTAATAAGAAGTTTCCCCACTCCCCTTAAGAGCAATGCGTTTAACACATTATTGAAACTTGGGATTGCAATTTATAATATTCATCTACTAAAGTGTATTTTTTACAATTTAGTTCATTACTTGTATTTTTCTTTAATTAACATATTCAAATATTATGTTTTTCTCACCATTTAAAATGCACTAGCATTAACAATAAATTTAAGAATAAAAACATTGCATTTTTTTCAACTTTATGAATTTTAAAGTATGATAGGGATAAATGCATTGTCAACAATCTGATGAATTTAAATTTTGTAATTTTCTAAATTTTCTCCTTTACAACAATGTATATGAAATGAATTATATAATTTTAGTTTATTAACATATTACTTAAGAAAAAGCTAATGCAATGGACTTTAATAAGAAGTTTCCCCACTCCCTCAAGAGCAATATGCTTGTCCTAGCATTAACGCTTGGGATTGCTATTTATAATATTCATCCACAAAAGTGTATTTTATACAATTGAGTCCATTACATGCATTTTCGTTCAATTAACATATTCAAATATTATGTTTTCCTCACCATTCAAATGAAATGGTATTAACAATAAATTTAAAAATCAAAACATTACATTTTTCCAACTTTTTGAATTTTAATGTCTTAAAGGGATAAACGCATTGTTAACAATTAGTTGAATTTAAATTTTGTAACTTTCTTAATTATCTCCCTTTCGACAATGCAATAGGAAAATTATCTCCCTTTCGACAATGCAATAGGAAATGATTTATATAATTTTAGTCTACAAACATATTACTTTAGAAAAAGCTAATGCAATAGACTCTAATAAGAAGTTTCCCTACTCCCCTCAAGAGCAATACGCTTGACCTAACATGAAAGTTTGCAATTGCTATTTATAATATTCATCCACTAAAGTGTATTTTATACAATTGAGTCCATTACTTGTATTTTTATTCAATTAACATATTCAAATATTGTAATTTTCTCACCATTCAAAATGCAATGACATTAACAATAAATTTAAAAATCAAAACATTGCATTTTTTCAACTTTTAGAATTTTAAAGTCTTATAGGGAAAAATGCATTATTAATATTTAGTTGAATTTAACTTTTGTAATTTTTTTAATTGTCTCCAGTGCGACAAAGCTATATGAAAGGATTTATATAATTTTAGTCTGGAAACCTATTACATAAGAAAAGCTAAGGAACAGACTCTAATAAGACATTCTCCCACCCCCCTCAAGAGCAATATGCCTGACCCAACATTAAGGGTTGGGATTGCTATTTATAATATTCATCCACAAAAGTGTATTTTACACAATTGAATTCATTACTTGTATTTTTGTTCAATTAACATATTCAAATATTATGTTTTTCTCACCATTCAAATGCAATCCCATTAGCAATAAATTTATAAATTTAAGCATTGCACTTTTACAATTTTTAGAATTATAAAGTTCTATAGGGATAAATGCATTGTTAAAAATCAATTGAATTTAACTTTTGTAATTTTTTTAATTGTCTCCTTTGAGACAATGCTATTTGAAATATTTATATAATTTTAGTCTAATAAAATATTACTTAAAAAAAAAAAGCAAATGCAATGGACTCTAATAAGAAGTTTCCCCACTCCCCCCAAAAGCAATATGTTTGACCCAACAATAAAGCTTGGGATTACTATTTATAATATTCGTTTACAAAAGTATATTTTACACATTTGAGTCCATTACTTGTATTTTTGTTTAATTAACATATTCAAATATTATATTTTTTTCACCATTCAAAAAGCAATGACATTAACAATAAATTTAAAGATCAAAACATTTCATTTTTTCAACTTTTAGAATTTTAAAGTCTTATAAGGATAAATGTATCGTTAATAATCATTTCAATTTAAATTTTGTACTTTTTTTTAATTCTCTCCTTTGCCACAATACTATTTGAAATGATTTAAGTAATTTCAATCTACAAATATATTACTAAGGAAAAAGGAAATGCAATGGACTCTAATAAGAAATTTCCCCACTCCCCTCAAGAGCAATACACTTGACCTAACATTGAAACTTGGGATTGCTATTTATTATATTCATCTATTAAAGTGTATTTTATACAATTGAGTCCATTACTTGTATTTTTATTCAATTAATATATTCAAATATTATGTTTTTCTCACCGTTCAAATAAAATGACATTAACAATATATTTAAAAATCAAAACATTGCATTTTTTCAACTTTTAGAATTTTATTGTCTTAAAGGGATAAATGCATTGTTAACAATTAGTTAAATTTAAATTTTGTAATTTTCTTAATTGTCTACTTTGCGACAATGCTATATGAAATTATTTCTATCATTTTAGTTTACAAACATATTACTTGAGAAAAAAACTAATATAATGGACTCTAATAAGAAGATTCCCCACTCCACTTAAGAGCAATATGCTTTACCCAACATTAAAGCTTGGCATTGCTATTTGTAATATTTGTCCACTAAAGCTTATTTTATACAATTTAAATATACTTGTCTACTAACATATTACTTAAGAAAAAGTTAATACAATGGACTCTAATAAGAAGTATCCCCACTCCCCTCAACTGCAATATGCTTGAACCCACATTAAAGCTTGGGATTGCTATATAAAATATTCATCCACTAGAGTGTATTTTATACAATTGAGTCCATTACTTGCTTTTTTGTCCAATTAACATATTCAGATATTTTGTTTTTCTCACCATCCAAATTGCACTAGCTTCACAATAAATTTAAAAATCAAAACATTGCATTTTTGCAACTTTTAGAATTTTAAAGTCTAATAAGGATAAATGCATTGTTAATAATCTACTGAATTTAAATTTTGTAATTTTCTTAATTGTCTCCTTTGCTACAATACTATATGAAATGATTTATATATTTTTAGTCTATAGACATATTACTTAAGAAAAAGCTAATACAATGGACTTTAATACGAAGTTTCCCCACTCCCCTCAAGAGCAATATGCTTGACCCAACTTTAATGCTTGGGATTGCTATTTATAATATTCATCCACTAAAGTGTATTTTATACAATTGGGTCGATTTCATGTATTTTTGTTCAATTAACATTTTTAAATATTATATTTTTCTCACCATTCAAAATGCACTAGCATTAATAATAAATTTAAAAATCAAAACATTGCATTTTTTCAACTTTTAGAATTTTAAAGTCTGATAGGGTTATGCATTGTTAATAATCTACTAAATTTAAAATTTGTAATTTTCTTAATTATCTCCTTTGTTACAATACTATATGAATTGATTTATATATTTTTAGCCAACAGACATGTTCCTTAATAAAAAGCTAATACAATGGATTCTAATAAGAACCTTTCCTACTCCCCTCAAGAGCAATATGCTTGACCTAACATTAAAACTTAAAATTGCTATTTATAATATTCATCCACAAAAGTGCATTTTACACAATTGAGTCCATGACTTGTATTTTTGTTCACTTAACATATTCAAATATTATATTCTTCTCACCGTTCATATGAAATGGCATTAACAATAAATTTAAAAATCAAAACATTGCATTTTTTGAACTTTTAGAATTTTAATGCCTCAAGGGAATAAATGCATTGTTAACAATTAGTTGAATTTAACTTTTGTAATTTTTTTAATTGTCTCCTTTGCGACAATGCTATATGAAATAATTTTTATAATTTTAGTCTACAAATATATTATTGTGGAAGAAGCAAATGCAATGGACTCTAATAAGAAGTTTTTCCACTCCTTATAAGAGCAATATGCTTGACCCAACATTGAAATTTGGGATTGCTATTTATAATATTTATCTACAAAAATGCATTTATACAATTGAGTCCATTACTTGCATTTTTGTTAAATTAGCATCTTCAAATATTATGTTTTTCTCACCGTTCAAATGAAACGACATTAACAATAAATTTCAAAATCAAAATATTGCATTTTTTCAACTTTTAGAATTTTAATGTGTTAAGGGGATGAATGCATTGTTAATAATCACCTGAATCTAAATTTTGTAATTTTCTCAATTGTCCCCTTTGTGGCAATGTTATATGAAATGATTTTTATAATTTTAGTTTGCAAACATATTACTTAAGAAAAAGCTAATACAATGGACTCTAATAACAAGTTTCCCCAATCCCCTCAAGACAAATATGCTTAACCCAACATTAAAGCTAGGGACTGCTATTTGTAATATTCATCCACAAAAGTGTATTTTACACAATTGAGTTTATTACTTGTATTTTTGTTCAATTAACATATTCAAATATTATGTTTTTCTTATCATTCAAAATGCACTAGCATTAACAATAAATTTAAAAGTCAAAACATGGCATTTTTTCAACATTTAGTAATTTAAACTTTGATAGGGATAAATGCATTGTTAATAATTAGTTGAATTTAAAATTTGTACTTTTTTTCATTCTTTCCTTTGCCGCAATGCAATTTGAATTGATTTATATAATTTTAGTCTACAAATATATTATTAAAGAAAAAGCAAATACAATGAACTCTAATAAAATGTTTCCCCACTCCCTTCAAGAGCAATATGCTTGACCCAACATTGAAGTTTGGGATTGCAATTTATAATATTTATCTACAAAAATATATTTTATACAAATGAGTCCATTACTTGCATTTTTGTTAAATTAACATATTTAAATATTGTGTTTTTCTCGCCGTTCAAATGAAATGGCATTAACAATAAATTTCAAAATCAAAAGATTGAATTTTTTCAAATTTTAGAATTTTAATGTGTTAAAGGGATAAATGCATTGTTAACAATCAAGTGAATCTAAATTTTGTAATTTTTTTAATTGTCTCCTCTGCGGCAATGATATATGAATTGATTTCTATAATTTTTGTTTACAAACATATTACTTAAGAAAAAGCTAATCCAATGGACTCTAATAAGAAGTTTGCCCACTCCTCTCAAGAGCAATATGCTTGGCCCAACATTAAAACTTGGGATTGCTATTTATAATATTCTTCCACTAAAGTGTATTTTATACAATTGAGTCCATTACTTGTATTTTTGTTCAATTGACATATTCAAATATTATGTTTTTCTCACCATTCAAAATGCACTAGCATTAATAATAAGTTTAAAAATCATAACATTGCATTTTTTCAACTTTTAGAATTTTAAAGTATGATAGAGATAAATGCATTGTTAATAATCTACTGAATTTAAATTTTGTAATTTTCTTCATTGTCACCTTTGCTATAATACTATATGAAATGATTTATATATTTTTAGTCTACAAACATATTACTTAAGGAAAAGCTAATACAATGGACTCTAATAAGAAGTTTCCCACTCCCCTCAAGAGCAATATGCTTGACCCAACATTAAAACTTAAGATTGCTATTTATAATATTCATCCACTAAAGTGTATATTATACAATTGAGTCCATTACTTGTATTTTTGCTCAATTAACATTTTCAAATATTATATTTTTCTCACCATTGAAAATGCACGAGCATTAAGAATAAATTTAAAATTTAAAATATTGCATTTTTTCAACTTTTAGAATTTTAAAGTCTGATAGGGATAAATGCATTATTAATAATCTACTTAATTTAAATTTTGTAATTTTATGAATTGTTTCCTTTGCTACAATACTATATGAAATGATTTATATATTTTTAGTCTACAAACATACTAATTAAGAAAAAGCTAATACAATGAACTCTAATAAGAAGTTTCCCAACTCCCCTCAGGAGCAATATTGACCCAACATTAAAGCTTGGGATTGCTATTTATAATATTCATCCACTTAAGTGTATTTTACACAATTGAGTCCATTACTTGTTTTTTTGTCCAGTTAACATATTTAGATATTCTGTTTTTCTCACCATTCAAATTGCACTAGCATTAACAATAAATTTCAAAATCAAAATATTGCATTTTTTCAACTTTTAGAATTTTAATGTGTTAAAGGGATAAATGCATTATTAACAATCACTTGACTCTAAATTTTGTAATTTTCTCATTTATCTCCTTCGCGGCAATGCTATATGAAATGATTTTTATAATTTTAGTCTACAAACATATTACTTAAGAAAAAACTAATGCAATGGATTCTAATAAGAAGTTTTCCAACTCCCCTTAAGAGCAATATGCTTGACCCAACATTAAAGTTTGGGATTACTATTTATAATATTCTTCCACTAAAATGTATTTTATACAATTGAGTCCATTACTTGTATTTTTGTTCAATTAACATATTCAAAGATTATATTTTTCTCACCATTCAAAATGCACTAGCACTAACAATAAATTTAAAAGTCAAAATATGGCATTTTTTCAACATTTAGTATTTTAAACTCTAATAGGGATAAATTAATTGTTAATAATTAGTTGAATTTAAAATTTGTACTTTTTTTAATTCTCTCCTTTGCCACAATGCAATTTGAATTGATTTATATAATTTTAGTCTACAAATATATTATTGAAGAAAAAGCAAATGCAATGAACTCTAATACGATGTTTCCCCACTCCCCTAAAGAGCAATACGATTGACCTAACATTGATGTTTGGGATTGCTATTTATAATATTTATCTACAAAAATGTATTTTATACAATTGAGTCCATTACTCGCATTTTTGTTAAATTAACATTTTCAAAGATTATGTTTTCCTCACCGTTCAAATGAAACGACATTAACAATAAATTTCAAAATCAAAACATTGCATTTTTTCAACTTTTAGAATTTTAATGTGTTAAGGGGATAAATGCATTGTTAACAATCACTTGAATCTAAAATTTTTTAATTTTCTCAATTGTCCCTTTTGCGGCAATGCTATATGAAATGATTTCTATAATTTTAGTCTGCAAACATATTACTTAAGAAAAAACTAATGTAATAGACTTTAATAAGAAGTTTCCCCACTCCCCTCAAGAGCAATACGCTTGACCCAACATTGAAGCGTGGGATTGCTATTTATAATATTCATCTACAAATGTGTATTTTATACAATTGAATCCATTACTTGAATTTTTGTTTGATAAACATATTCAAATATTATTTTTTTCTCACTATTCAAAATGCACTAGTATTAACAATAAATTTAAAATTCAAAACATTGTTTTTTTTTCAACTTTTAGAATTTTAAACTTTGATAGGGATAAATGCATTATTAATAATCTATTGAATTTAAATTTTGTAATTTTCTTCGTTGTCTCCTTTGCTAAAATACTATATGAAATGATTTATATATTTTTAGTCCACAGACATATTATTTAAGAAAAAGCTAATACTATGGACTCTGATAAGAAGTCTCCCCACTACCCTCAAAAGTAATATGCTTGACCCAACATTAAAGCTCAGGTTTGCTATTTATAATATTCATCGACTAAAATGTATTTTATACAATTGAGTACATTACATGTATTTTTGTTCAATTAACATATTCAAATATTATGTTTTTCTCACCATTCAAAATGCACTAATAGTAACAATAAATTTAAAAATTAAAACATTGAATTTTATCAACTTTTAGTATTTTAAAGTCTAATAGGGATAAATGCATTATTAGTAATGAGTTGAATTTAAATTTTGTACTTTTTTTAATTCTCCCCTTTGCCACAATGCAATTTGAAATGATTTGCATAATTTTAATCTACAAATATATTATTGAAGAAAAAGCAAATGCAATGGACTCTAATAAGAAGTTTCCCCACTTCCCTCGAGAACAATACGCTTGGCCTAACATTAAAGTTCGGGATTCCTATTTATAATATTCATCCACAAAAGTGTATTTTACACAATTGAGTTCATTACTTCTATTTTTGTTCAATTAACATATTCAAATATTATGTTTTTCTCACCGTTCAAATGAAATAGCATTAGCAATAAATTTCAAAATCAAAATGTTGCATTTTTTCAACTTTTAGAATTTTAATGTTTTAAAGGGATAAATGCATTGTTAATAATCAGTTGAATTTAAATTTTGTAATTTTCATAATTGTCTCCTTTGCAGTAATGCTATATGAAATGATTTCTATAATTTTAGTCTATAAACATATTACTTAAGAAAAAACTAATCCAATGGACTCTAATAAGATGTTTCTCCACTCCCCTCAAGAGGAATATGCTTGCCCCAACATTAAAGCTTGGGATTGATATTTATAATATTTATCGACTAAAGTGTATTTTATACAATTGAGTCCATTACTTGAATTTTTGTTCAATTAACATATTCAAATATTATGATTTTCTCACCATTCAAAATGCACTAGCATTAACAATAAATTATAAAATCAAAACATTGCATGTTTTGATAAGGATAAATGCATTGTTAATAATTTATTGAATTTAAATTTTGTAATTTTCTTCATTGTCTCCTTTGCTACAATACTATATGAAATGATTTATATATTTTTAGCCTACAGACATATTACTTAAGAAAAAGCTAATACAATGGACTCTAATAAGAAGTTTCCCTACTCCCCTCAAGAGCAAGATGCTTGACCCAACATTAAAACTTGGGATTGATATTTATAATATTTATTGACAAAAGTGTATTTTACACAATTAAGTCCATTACTTGTATTTTTGTTCAATTAACATATTCAAATATTATGTTTTTCTCACCATCCAAATGCAATGGCATTAGCAATAAATTTAAACATCTAAACGTTGCACTTTTCCAATTTTTAGAATTCTAAAGTCTTATAGGGATAAATGCATTATTAATAATTAGTTGAATTTAAATTTTGTACTTTTTTTAATTCTCTCCTTTGTCATAATGCAATTTGAAATGATTTATATAATTTTAGTCTACAAATATATTACTGAAGAAAAAGCAAATGCAATGCACTCTAATAAGAAGTTTTCCCACTCCCCTCAAGAGCAATACACTTGACCTAACATTGAAGTATATTCAAATATTATGTTTTAAAGGGATAAATGCATTGTTAACAATTAGATGAATTTAAATTTTGCAATTTTCTTTATGGTCTGCTTTACGACAAAGCTATATGAAATGATTTCTATAATTTTAGTCTACAAGTAGATTACTTAGGAGAAACGTAATGCAATGAACTCTAATAAGAAATTTCCTCACTCCCCTCAAGAGTGATACAATTGACTCAACATTGAAACTTAAGATTGCTATTTGTAATATTCATCCACTGAAGTATATTTTATACAATCGAGTCCATTACTTGTATTTTTGTTCAATTAACATATTCAAATATTATATTTTTTTTCACCATTCGAATGCAATAGCATTAACAATAAATTTAAAAATCAAAACATTGCATATTTTCAATTTTGAGAATTTTAGGGATAAATGCATTGTTAATAGTTAGTTGAATTTAAAATTTGTAAGTTTTTTAGTTGTCTCCTTTGTGACAATTCTATTTGAAATGATTAATATAATTTTAGTCTACAAACATATTACTTAAGAAAAAGAAAATGCAATGGCCTCTAACAAGAAGTTTCCCCACAACCCTCAACAGCAATATGCTTTACACAACATTGAAACTTGGGATTACTATTTATAATATTTATCCACTAAAATGTTTTTTGTAGTATTGAGTCCATTGCTTGTATTTTTGTTTAGTTAACATATTCAAATATTATGCTTTTCTCACCATTCATATGCAATGGAATTAGCAATAAATTTAAATATCAAAACATTGTACTTTTTCAAATTTTAGAAATTTTAAGTCCTATAGGAATAAATGCATTGTTAATAATAAGTTGAATTTAATTTTGTAGTTTTTTTAATTGTCTCCTTTGCCACAATGCAATTTGAAATGATTTATATAATTTTAGTCAACAAATATATTTCTTAGGAAAAAGCAAATGCAATGGACACTAATAAGAAGTTTCCCTACTCCCCTCAACAGCAATATGCTTGACCTAACATTAAAGTTCGGGATTGCTATTTATAATAGTCATCCACAAAAGTGTATTTTACACAATTGAGTCCATTACTTCTATTTTTGTTCAATTAACATATTCAAATATTATGTTTTTCTCACCATTCAAATGCAATGCCTTTAGCAATAAATTTAAAAATCTAAACATTGCACTTTTTCCATTTTTAAAATTCTAAAGTACTATAGGGATAAATGCATTGTTAATAATCAATTGAATTTAACTTTTGTAATTTTTTTAATTGTCTCCTTTGTGATAATACTATTTGAAATGATTTATATAATTTTAGTCTAAAAATATATTACTTAAGAAAAAACAAATGCAATGGACTCTAATAAGAAGTTTCCCCACTCCCCTCGATAACAATATTCTTGACCCAACATTAAAGTTTCAGATTGCTATTCATAATATTCAAATATTATGTTTTTCTCATCATTCAAAATACAATGACATTAATAATAAATTTAAAATTCAAAATTTTGCATTTTTCATCTTTTAGAATTTTAAAGTCTTATAGGGATAAATGCACTGTTAATAATCAGTTGAATTTAAATTTTGTATTTTTTTTTAATTTTTTCCTTTGTCATAATGCTATTTGAAATGATTTATATAATTTTAGTCTACAAATATATTACTTAAGAAAAAACAAATGCAGTGGACTCTAATAAGAAGTTTCCCCACTCCCCTCGAGAACAATATGCTTGACCCAACATTAAAGCTTGGGATTGCTATTCATAATATTCAAATATTATGTTTTTCTCATCATTCAAAATACAATGACATTAATAATAAATTTAAAAATCAAAATTTTGCATTTTTTCATCTTTTAAAATTTTAAAGTCTTATAGGGATAAATACATTGTTAATAATCAGTTGAATTTAAATTTTGTATTTTTTTTTAATTTTTTCCTTTGCCACAATGCTATTTGAAATGATTTATATAATTTTAGTCTACAAATATATTACTTAAGAAAAATCAAATGCAATGGACTTTAATAAGAAGTTTCCCCACTCCCCTCAAGAGTAATACGCTTGACCCAACGTTAAAACTTGAGATTGCTATTTATAGTATTCAAAATGCAATGACATTAATAATAAATTTATAAAGCAAAACATTGCATTTTTCCAACTTTTAGAACTTTGAAAGTCTTATAAGGGAAAATCCATTATTAATTATCAGTTGAATTTAAATTTTGTGCATTTTTTAATTCTCTCCTTTTCCACAATACAATTTGAAATGATTTATATCATTTTAGTCTCCAAATATATTACTTAAGAAAAATCAAATGGAATGCACTCTAATAAGAAGATTCCCCTTTCCCCTCAAGAGCAATACGCTTCACCCAACATTAAAGTTTAGAATTGTTATTTATAATATTCATCTATTAAAGTGTATTTTATACAATTGAGTCTATTACTTGCATTTTTGTTAAATTAACATATTCAAATATTATGTTTTTCTCAACATTCAAATGAAATGATATTAACAATGAATTTAAAAATCAAAACATTGCATTTTTCCAACATTTAGAATTTAAATGTCTTAAAGGGATAAATGCATTATTAACAATCAGTTGAATTTAAATTTTATAATTTTCTTAATTGTCTCTTTTACGACAATGTTATGTGTAATGATTTCTATAATTTTAGTCTACAAACATATTACTTAAGAAAAAGCAAATGCAATGGACTCTAATAAAAAGTTTCCCCACTCCCCTCAAGAGCAATATGCTTGACCCAACATTGAAACTTAGGATTGCTATTTATAATATTCATCCACTAAAGTGTGTTTTATACAATTAAGTCCATTACTTGTATTTTTGTTCAATGAACATATTCAAATATTATGTTTTCCTCACCATTCAAATGAAATGGCATTAACAATAATTTTTAAAATCAAAACATTGGATATTTTCAATTTTGAGAATTTTAAATTGTTATAAGGATAAATGCATTATTAATAGTCAGTTGAATTTAAGATTTGTAAGCTTTTTAGTTGTCTCCTTTGCGACAATGCTATTTGAAATGATTTTTATAATTTTAGTCTACAAACATATTACTTAAGAAAAAACTAATGCAATGGACTCTAATAAGATGTTTCCCCACTCCCCTCAAGAGCAATATGCTTTAATTGTGTACAAACATATTACTTAAGAAAAATCAACAACAATGGACTATAATATGAAGATTTGCCACTCCTCTATTGAGATATATGCTTGACCTAACATTGAAACTTGGGATTTCTATTTATAATATTTATCCACTAAAGTATATTTTTTACAATTAAGTCCATTACCTGTATTTTAATTCAATTATCATACTCAAATATGATGTTTTTCTAACCATTCAAATGTAACAGCATTTACAATAAATTTAAAAATCAAAACATTGTAATTTTTCAATTTTTAGAATTTTAAAGTCTTATAGCGATAAATGCATTGTTAATAATCAACTGAATGTAACTTTTGTAATTTTTTTCATTGTCTCCTTTGAGACAATAAAGTTTGAAATGACATATATAATTTTAGTCTAAGAATGTAGTACTAAAGGAAAATCAAATGCAATGAACTCTAATAAGAAGTTTCCCCATTCCCCTCATGAGCAATATGTTTGACTTAACATTGAAGTTTGGGATTGCTATATATAATATTCATCCACTAAAGTGTATTTTATACAATTGAGTCCATTACTTGTATTTTTGTTCAATTAAAATATTCAAATATGATGTTTTTCTCACCATTCAAATGCAATGACATTAACAATAAATTTAAAAATCAAAACATCGCACTTTTTCAATTTTTAGAATTTTAAAGTCCTATATAAGGATAAATGCATTGTTAATAATCAATTGAATTTAAATTTTGTAATTTTTTTTAATTGTCTCCTTTGTCACAATGCAATTTGAAATGATTTATATAATTTTAGTCTACAAACATATTATTTAAGAAAAAACAAATGTGATGGATTCTAACAAAAAGTTTTCCCACTTCCCTCTAGATAGATATGCTTGGCCAAGCTTTGATACTTCATATTGTTATTTATAATGTTCATCCATTAAAGTGTATTTTATACAATTCAATCCATTACCTGTATTTTTATTCAATTAACATATTCAAATATTATATTTTTCTCACCACTCAAATCCAATGGTATTAACAGTAAATTTAAAAATCAAAACATTGCACTTTTTCAATTTTTAGAATTTTAAAATCCTATAGGGATAAATGCATTGTTAATAATAAGTTGAATATAAATTTTGTAATTTTTTTATTGTCTCCTTTTCCAGAATGCAATTTGAAATGATTTATATAATTTTAGTCTAGAAACATATTACTCAAGAAAAAGCAAACGCAATAAACTTTAATAAGAAGTTTCCTTACTCTCCTTAAGGGCAATATGCTTAACCGAATATTGAAACTTAGGATTCTGATTTATACTATTCTTCCACTCAAGAGTATTTTATACAATTAAGTCCATTACCTGCATTTTTGTTGAATTCATTTATTCAATCTCACCATTTAAATGAAATGGCATTAACAATAAATTTAAAAATCAAAACAACAAACTTTTTCAATTTTTAGAATTTAAAAGTCCTATATAGGGATAAATGCAATGTTAATAATCAATTGAATTTAAATTTTGTAATTTTTTTTAATTGTCTCCTTTGCCACAATGCAATTTGAAATGATTTATATAATTTTAGTCTACAAACATATTACTTAAGAAAAAGCAAATGCAATGGACTCTTATAAGAAGTTTCCCCACTTCCCTCAAGAGCAATATGCTTGACCCAACATTAAAGCATAGGATTGCTATTTATAATATTTATCCACTAAAGTGTATTTTATACAATTGAATCCATTACTTGGTATTTTTGTTCAATTAAAATATTCAAATATTATTTTTTTCTCACCATTCAAATGCAATGACATTAACAATAAATTTAAAAATCAAAACATTGCACTTTTTCAATTTTTAGAATTTTAAAGTCCTATATAGGGATAAATGCATTGTTAATAATCAATTGAATTTAAATTTTGTAATTTTTTTAATTGTCTCGTTTGCCACAATGCAATTTGAAATGATTTATATAATTTTAGTTTACAAACATAGTACTTGAGAAAAAGCAAATGCAATGGACTCTAACAAGAAGTTTTCCCACTTCCCTCTAAATAGATATGCTTGGCCAAGCATTGATACTTCGGATGGTTATTTATAATGTTCATCCATTAAAGTATATTTTATACAATTCAATCCATTACCTGTATTTTTATTCAATTAACATATTCAAATATTATGTTTTTCTCACCATTTAAATGCAATGGCATTAATAATAAATTTAAAAATCAAAACAACAAACTTTTTCAATTTTTAGAATTTTAAAGTCCTATATAGGGATAAATGCAATGTTAATAATCAATTGAATTTAAATTTTGTAATTTTTTTAATTGTCTCCTTTGCCACAATGCAATTTGAAATGATTTATATAATTTTAGTCTACAAACATATTACTTGAGAAAAAGCAAATGCAATGGACTCTAAGAAAAAGTTTTCCCACTTCCCTTTAAATAGATATGCTTGGTCAAGCATTGATACTTCGGATGGTTATTTATAATGTTCATCCATTAAAGTGTATTTTATACAATTCAATCCATTACCTGTATTTTTATTCAATTAACATATTCAAATATTATGTCTTTCTCACCATTTAAATGCAATGGCATTAACAATAAATTTAAAAATCAAAACAACAAACTTTTTTAAATTTTTAGAATTTTAAAGTCCTATACAGGGATAAATGCAATGTTAATAATCAATTGAATTTAAATTTTGTAATTTTTTTTAATTGTCTCCTTTGCCACAATGCAATTTGAAATGATTTATATAATTTTAGTCTATAAACATATCACTTGAGAAAAAGCAAATGCAATGGACTCTAAGAAAAAGTTTTCCCACTTCCCTCTAAATAGATATGCTTGGCCAAGCATTGATACTTCGGATGGTTATTTATAATGTTCATCCATTAAAGTGTATTTTATACAATTCAATCCATTACCTGTATTTTTATTCAATTAACATATTCAAATATTATGTCTTTCTCACCATTTAAATGCAATGGCATTAACAATAAATTTAAAAATCAAAACAACAAACTTTTTTAAATTTTTAGAATTTTAAAGTCCTATATAGGGATAAATGCAATGTTAATAATCAATTGAATTTAAATTTTGTAATTTTTTTAATTGTCTCCTTTGCCACAATGCAATTTGAAATGATTTATATAATTTTAGTCTATAAACATATTACTTAAGAAAAAACAAATGCAATGGACTCTAATAAGAAGTTTCCCCACTTCCCTCAAAAGCAATACACTTGACCCAATAGTAAAGCATGAGATTGCTATTTATAATATTCATCCACTAAAGTGTATTTTATACAATCGAGTCCATTACTTGGTATTTTTGTTCAATTAACATATTCAAATATTATGTTTTCCTCACCATTCAAATGAAATGGCATTAACAATAAATTTTAAAATCAAAACATTGGATATTTTCAATTTTGAGAATTTTAAACTGTTATAAGGATAAATGCATTGTTAATAGTCAGTTGAATTTAAGATTTGTAAGTTTTTTAGTTGTCTCCTTTGCGACAATGCTATTTGAAATGATTTATATAATTTTAGTCTAGAAACATATTATTTAAGAAAAAGCAAATGCAAAGGACTTTAATAAGAAGTTTCCCCACTGCCTTTAAGAGCAATATTCTTGACCCAACATTAAAGTTTCAAATTGCTATATATGATATTCATCCATTAAAGTGAATTTTATACAATTGAGTCTATTACCTGTATTTTTTTTCAATTAACATTTTCAAATATTATATTTTTCTCATCATTCAAATACAATCATATTAACAATAATAACAAATGGAATGGACTCTAATAAGCAGTTTCCTCACTCCCCTTAAGAGCAATATGCTTGGCACAACATTGAATCTTGGGATTGCTATTTATAATATTTATCCATTAAAGTGAATATTATACAATTTAGCCCATGACTTGAATTTTTGTTCAATTTTAGAATTTTAAAGTCCTATAGGGACAAGTGCATTGTTAATAATAAGTTGATTTTGAATTTTGTAATTTTCTTAAATGTCTCCTTTGTCACAATGCAATTTGGAATGATTTATATAATTTTAGTCCACAAACATAGTACTTAAGAAAAATCAAATGCAATGAACTCAAAAAAGAAGTTTTGCCACTACCTTCTAAAGATATATGCTTGACCCAACATTGAAGTTTGGGATTGATATTTATAATATTCATCCACTAAAGTGTAATTTATACAATTGAGTCCATTACCTGTATTTTTGTTTAATTAACATATTTAAATATTATGTTTTTCTCACCTTTCAAATGTAATGGCATTAACAATAAATTTAAAAGCCAAAACATTGCACCTTTTCAATTTTTAGAATTTTAAGGACCTATAGGGATAAATGAATTATTAATAATCAGTTGAATTTAAATTTTGTAGTTTTTTTTAATTATCTCCTTTGCCACAATGCAATTTGAAATGATTTATATAATTTTAGTCTACAAACATAGTACTTAACAAAAAGCAAATGCAATGGACTTTAATAAGAAGTTTTGCCACTACACTCTAAAGATATATACTTGACCCAACGTTGAAGCTTGGGACTGCTATTTATAATATTCATCCCCTAAAGTGTAATTTATACAATTGAGTCCATTACTTGAATTTTTGTTGGATTAACATATTCAAATATTATGTTTTTCTCACCATTTAAATGCTATTGCATTTACAATATATTAAAAATCAAAACATTGCAATTTTTCAATTTTAAGAAATATAAAGTCTTATGAGGATAAATGCATCGTTATTAATCAGTTGAATTTAACTTTTGTAATTTTTTTAATTATCTCCTTACCAACAATGCTATTTAAAACGATTTATATAATTTTAGTCTAAAAATATATTACTTAAGAAAAACTAAATTCAATGGACTATAATAAGAAGTTTCCCTACTCCCCTTAAAAGCAATATCCTTGGCACAACATTGAACGTTGGGATTCCTGTTTATAATATTCATCATTAAAGTGAATTTTACACAATTCAGTCCATTACTTGTATTTTGTTCAATTAACATAACTAAATATTATATTTTTCTCACCATTCAAATGCAATGACATTTACAATAAATTTAAAAATCAAAACATTGCACTTCTTCAATTTTTAGAATTTTGAAGTCCTATAGGGACAAATGCATTGTTAATAATGAGTTGAATTGAAATTTTGTAGTTGTTTTAATTGTCTCCTTTGCCACACTGCAATTTGAAAGGATTTGTATAATTTTATTCTACAAACATATTACTTAAGAAAAAGAAAATGCAATGGATTCTAAAAAGAAGTTTCCCCACTCCCCTTAAAAGCAATATGCTTGGCACAACATTGAATCTTGGGATTGCTATTTATAATTGTCATCTACTAAAGTGAATTTTAACAATTTAGACCATTACTTCAATTTTTGTTAAATTAACTTATTCAACTATTATGTTTTCTCACCATTCAAATGGAATGGTATTTATAATAAATTTAAAAATCAAAATGTTACAATTTTTCAATTTTTAGAATTTAAAGTCTTACAAGTATAAAAGCACTATTTATAATTAGTTCAATCTAAATTTTGTAATTTTTTAATTGTCACCTTTGTGACTATGCTATATGAAATGATTTAAATAATTTTAGTCCACAAACATATTACTTAAAAAAAAAACAAATGCAATGGACTCCAATAAGAATATTTGCCATTACCCTCTTGAGAGATATGCTTGACCCAACATTGAAACTTGAGATTGCTATTTATAATATTCATTCACTAAAGTGTATTTTTTACAATTCAGTCCATTACCTATATTTTTGTTAATTAACATATTCAAATATTATGTTTTTTTCACCATTCAAATGTAATGGCATTTCCAATAAATTTAAAAATCAAAACATTGCACTTTCTCAATTTTTAGAATTTTGAAGTCCTATAAGGACAAATGCATTGTTAATAATCAGTTGAATTTAAATTTTGTAGTTTTTTTAATTATCTCCTTTGCCACACTGCAATTTGAAAGGATTTATATAATTTTATTGTAGTAACATATTACTTAAGAAAAAGCAAATGCAATGGACTTTAAGAAGAAGTTTCCCCACTCCACTTAAAAGCAATATGCTTGGCACAACATTGAATCTTGGGATTGCTATTTATAATTGTCATATACTAAAGTGAATTTTAAACAATTTAGACAATTACTTCAATTTTTGTTAAATTAACTTATTCAAATATTATGTTTTTCTCACCATTCAAATACAATGGCATTTACAATAAATTTAAAAATCAAAAGTTGCAATTTTTCAATTTTAGAATTTAAAGTCTTACAAGTATAAAAGCACTGTTATAATTAGTTCAATCTAGATTTTGTAATTTTTTTAATTGTCACCTTTGCGACTATGCTATATGAAATGATTTACATAATTTTAGTCCACAAACATATCACTTAAAAAAAAGTAAGTGCAATGGACTCCAACAAGAATATTTGCCACTACCCTCTTGAGAGATATGCTTGACCCAACATTGAAACTTGGGATTGCTGGTTATAATATTCATCCACTAAAGGTGTATTTTTTACAATTTAGTCCATTACCTGTATTTTGTTCAATTAACATATTCAAATATTATGTTTTTTCACCATTCAAATGCATGACATTTACAATAAATTTAAAAATCAAAACATTGCATTTTTTCAATTTTTAGAATTTTGAAGTCCTATAGGGACTAATAATCAGTTGAATTTAAATTTTGTAGTTTTTTTAAATGTCTCCTTCGCCACACTTGCAATTTGAAAGGATTTGTATAATTTTATTGTACAAACATATTATTTAAAAAAAAAGCAAATACAATGGACTCTAAGAAGAAGTTTCCCCACTCCCCTTAAAGCAATATGCTTGGCACAACATTGAATCTTGGGATTACTATTTATAATTGTCATCTTCTACTAAAGTGAATTTTAAACAATTTAGACCATTACTTGAATTTTTGTTAAATTAACTTATTCAAATATTATGTTTTTCTCACCATTCAAATGCAATGGCATTTACAATAAATTTAAAAATCAAAAGTTGCAATTTTTCAATTTTTAGAATTTAAAGTTCTTACAAGTATAAAAGCACTGTTTATAATTAGTTCAATCTAGATTTTGTTAATTTTTTTAATTGTCACTTTGTGCGACTATGCTATATTTAAATGATTCTTACATAATTTTATCCACAAACATATCACTTAAAAAAAAGTAAGTGCAATGGACTCCAATAAGAATATTTGCCACTACCCTCTTGAGAGATATGCTTGACCCAACATTGAAACTTGGGATTTGCTGGTTATAATATTCATCCACTAAAGTGTATTTTTTACAATTTAGTCCATTACCTGTATTTTTGTTCAATTAACATATTCAAATATTATGTTTTTTTTTCACCATTCAAATGCAATGACATTACAATAAATTTAAAAATCAAAACATTGCATTTTTTCAATTTTTAGAATTTTGAAGTCCTATAGGACAAATGCATTGCTTAATAATCAGTGAATTTAAATTTTGTAGTTTTTTTAATTGTCTCCTTTTGCCACACTGCAATTTGAAAGGATTTGTATAATTATTGTACAAACATATTACTTAAAAAAAAGCAAAATACAATGGACTCTAAGAAGAAGTTTCCCCACTTCCCCTTAAAAGCAATATGCTGGCACAACATTGAATCTTGGGATTACTATTTATAATTGTCATATACTAAAGTGAATTTTAAACAATTTAGACCATTACTTGAATTTTTGTTAAATTTAACTTATTCAAATATTATGTTTTTCTCACCATTCAAATGCAATGGCATTAACAATAAATTTCAACATCAAAACGCTGCACTTTTTCAATTTTTAGAATTTTAAAGTCCTATAGGGACAAATGCATTGTTAATAATCAGTGATTTTAAATTTTGTAATTTTTTTAAATGTCTCCTTGCCACAATGCAATTTGGAATGATTTATATAATTTTAGTCCACAAACATAGTACCTAAGAAAAAGTAAATGCATGGATTCAAAAAAAGAAGTTTTGCGACTACCTTCTAGAGATATATGCTTGATCTAGCATTAAGATCGACATTGCTATTATAATATTCATCCATTAAAGTGTATTTTTAACAATTGAGTCCATTACCTATATTTTTGTTCAATTAACATATTTAGATATTATGTTTTCACACCTTTTAAATGTAATGACATTAACAATAAATTTAAAAGCCAAAACATTACACTTTTCCAATTTTTAGAATTTTCTAGACCTATAAGGTAAATGCATTATCAATAATTAGTTGAATTTAAATTTTGTAATTTTTTTAATTGTCTCCTTTGCCACAATGCAATTTGAAATGATTTATATAATTTTAGTCTACAAACTTATTACTTAAGAAAAAGCAAATGCAATAGACTATAATAAAAAGTTTTGCCACTACCCTCGAGAGATATATGTTTGACCTAACATTGAAGCTTGGGATTGCTATTTATAATATTCATCCACTAAAGTTTATTTTATGCAATTGAGTCCATTACTTGTATTTTTGTTGAATTAACATATTCAAATATTTCATTTTTCTCACCATTCAAATGTAATGACATTAACAATAGATTTAAAAATTAAAACATTGTATGCTTTTAATTATTAGAATTTTAAGGTCTTATAAGGACAAATGCATTATAAATAATCAGTTAAAGTAAAATTTTGAAATCTCTTTCATTGTCTCCTTTGCGACAATGCTCTTTGAAATGATTTATATAATTTTAGTTTACAAACATATTATTTAAGAAAAAGCAAATGCAATGGACTCTAATAAGAAGCTTTCCTACTCCTCTCAAGAGCAATATGTTTGGCCCAACATTGAAACTTAGGATTGCTATTTATAATATTCATCCCTTAAAGTGTATTTTATACAATTGAGTCCATTATTTGAATTTGTGTTGGATTAACATATTCAAATATATGTTTTTCTCACCATTCAAATGCTATGGCATTTACTATATATTAAGAATCAAAACATTGCACTTTTTCACTTTTTAGAATTTCAAGACCTATAGGGATAATAATCAGTTGAATTTAAATTTTGTAACTTTTCTAATTGTCTCCTTTGTCACAATGCAATTTGAAGTGATTTATATAATTTTAGTCTAAAAATATATTGCTTAAGAAAAACCAAATGCAATGGACTCTAATAAGAAGTTTCCCCACTCCCCTTAGGAGCAATATGCTTGGTACAACATTGAATTTTATATAATTGAGTCCATTATTTGAATTTTTGTTCAATTAACTTATTCAAATATTATGTTTTTCTCACCATTCAAATGCAATGACATTTACAATGAATTTAAAAATCAAAACGTTGCAATTTTTCAATTTTTAGAATTTAAAATCTTATAGGGATAAATGCTCTGTTAATAATTAGTTAAATTTCAATTTTGTAATTTTTTTAACTATCACCTTTACAACAATGCTAATTGAAATGATTTATCTAATTTTTGTCGAAAAATATATTACTTAAGCAAAAGCAAATGCAATGAAGTCTAATAAGAAGTTTCCCCACTCCCCTCAAGATAAATATACTTGACTGAACATTGAAACTTGAGATTGCTATTTATAATATTCATCCACTAATGTGTGTTTTATACAATTACATCCATTACTTGTATTAACATATTCAAATATTATATTTTTCTCACTATTCAAATGCCATTGCATTCACAATAAATTTAAAAATCAAACCATTGCACTTTTTTAATTTTTAGAATTTTAAAGTCCTATCAAGATAAATGCATTGTTAAAAATCAATTAAATTTAAATTTTGTAATTTTTTTTATTGTTTCATTTGCCACAATGCAATTTGAAATGATTTATATTATTTTAGTATAGAAACATATTATTTGAGCAAAAGCAAATGCAATGGACTCTAATAAAAAGTTTCTCCACTCCCCTTAAGAGCACTATGCTTAACATAACATTGAATCTTGGGATTGTTATTAATAATATTCATCCACTAAAGTAAATTTTATACAATTGAGTCCATTACCCGTATTGTTGTTCAATTAACATGGTTTTCTCACCATTCAAATGATATGACATTTATAATAAATTTAAAAATCAAAACATTATAATTTTTCAACTTTTAGAAATTTAAAGTCTTATAGGGATAAATACATTGTTAATAATCTATTGAATTTAACTTTTGTAATTTTTTTACTTGCTCTTTTACAACAATGCTATTTGAAATGATTTATATAATTTTAGTCTAAAAATGTATTACTTAAGGAAAACCTAATGCAATGAACTTGCAAAAAGAAGTTTCCCCACTTCCCTCTAGAGCAACATGCTTAACTCAACATTGAAGCTTGGGATTGATATTTGTAATATTCATCTACCAAAGTGTATTTAATACAATTGAGTCCATTACATGTATTTTTGTTCAATTAACACATTCAAATATTACGTTTTTCTCACCATCCAAATATAATGCCATTAACAATAAATTTAAAATTCAAAACATTGGATGTTTTTGAAATTTTAGAATTTTAAAGACATATAGGGGTAAATGTATTGTTAATAATCAGTTGAATTTAAATTTTGTAATTTTTTAATTGTCTCCTTTGCGACAATGGTATTTGAAATGATTTATATAATTTTAGCCTAAAAATATATTACTTAATCAAAAGCAAATGTAATGGACTCTAACAAGAAGTTTCCCCACTCTCCTTAAGATTAATATGCTTGGCTCAATATTGATGTTTGGGATTGCTATTTATAATATTCATCCACTAAAGTGAATTTTATACAATTGAGTCCATTACTTGTATTTTTGTTCAATTAACATATTCAAATATTATATTTTTCACACCATTCAAATGCAATTGCATTAACAATAAATTTAAATATCAAAGCATTGCACTTTTTCAATTGTTAGAATTTTAAAGTCCAATAGGTGAAATGCATTATTAATAATTAGTTGAATTTAAATTTTGTAATTTTTTGTATTGTCTCCTTTGCCACAATGCAATTTGAAAAGAATTATATAATTTTAGTCTAAAAACATATTACTTAAGAAAAAACAAATGCAATGGACTCTAATAACAAGTTTCCCCACTCCCCTTAAGAGCAATATGCTTGACCCAACATAGAAGCTTTGGATAGCTATTTATAATATTCATCCACTAAAGTGTATTTTATACAATTAAGTCCATTACTTGCATTTTTGTTCAATTAACATATCTAAATATTATGCTTTTCTCACCATTCAAATGCAATGACATTAACGATGAATTTGAAAATCAAAACATGGCACTTTTTCAATTTTTAGAATTTTGAAGTCCTATAGGGATAAATGCATTCTTAATAATCTATTGAATTTAAATTTTATTATTTTTTTAATTGTCTCATTTGCCAAACTACGATTTGAAATGATTTGTATAATTTTATTCTACAAACATATTATGTAAAAACAAGCAAATGCAATGGAGTATAATAAGAAGTTTCCCCACTTCCCTTAAAAGCAATATGGTTGGCGCAACATTGAATCTTGGGATTACTATTTATAATATTCATCCACTAAAGTGAACTTTATACAATTGAGCCAATTACTTGTATTTTTGTTCAATTAACATATTGAAATATTATGTTTTTCTTATCATTCAAATGCAATGGGATTTACAATAAATTTAAAAATCATTTCTAACTTTTCAATTTTTTGAATTTAAAGTCTTATATAGATAAATGCATTGTTAATAATCAGTTAAATTTTAATTTAGTAATTTTTTAAATGTCACCTTTGCAACAATGCTATTTGAAATAATTTATATAATTTTAGTCTAAAAATATATTACTTAAGCAAAAAAATGCAATGTACTCTAATAAGAAGTTTCCCCACCCCCCTCAAAACCAATATGCTTGACCCAACATTAAAACTTGAGATTGCTATTTATATTATTTATCCACTAAAGTGTATCTTATATAATTGAGTCCATTACTTGTATTTCTTTCATTTAACATATTTAAATTTTATGTTTTTCTTATCTTTCAAATGCAATTGCATTAACAATAAATTTAAAAATTAAAACATTGCATTGTTTCAAATTTTAGAATTTTAAAGTCCTATAAGGATAAATGTATTATTAATAATCAATTGAATTTAAATTTTGTAATTTTTTTAATTGTCTCATTTGCCACATTGCAATTTGAAATGATTTATATAATTTTAGTCTACAAACATATTACTTAAGAAAAAGCAAATGCAATGAACTCTTATAAGATGTTTCCCCACTCCCCTTAAGAGCAATATGCTTGACACAATAATGAATCTTGAGATTGCTATTTATAATATTCATCTATTGAAGTGTATTTGATACAATTGAGTTCATTATCTGTATTTTTGTTCAATTAACATATTCAAATATTATGGTTTTCTCACCATTCAAATGCAATGACATTTACAATAAATTTAAAAATCAAAACATTACAATTTTTCAATTTTTAGAATTTTGAAATCTTATAGGGATAAATGCATTGATAAAAATCAGTTGAATTTAACTTTTGTAATTTTTTTAATTGTCTCCTTTGCGATAATGCTATTTGAAATGATTTATATAATTTTAGTCTAAAAATGTATTACTTAAGAAAAACCAAATGCAATGGACTTTAAAAAGAAGTTTCCCTACTCTCCTTAAGAGCAACATGCTTGACTCAACATTGAAGCTTGAGATTGATATTTGTAATATTTATCCACTAAAGTGTATTTTATATAATTGAGTCCATTACATGTATTTTTGTTCAATTAACATATTCAAATATTTCGTTTTTCTCACCATTCAAAAGTAATGCCATTAATCATAAATTTACAAAGCAAAACATTAGATTTTTTCAATTTTTAGAATTTTAAAGACGTATAGGTGTAAATGTATTGTTAATAATCAGTTGAATTGAAATTTTGTAATTTTTTAATTGTCTCCTTTGTGACAATGATATTTGAAATGATTTATATAATTTTAGCCTAAAAATATATTACTTAAGCAAAAGCAAATGAAATCGACTCTAATAAGACGTTTCCCCACTCCCCTCAAGACCAATATTCTTAACCCAACATTGAAGCTTGGAATTGTTATTTATAATATTCATCCACTAAAGTGTATTTTATACAATTGAGTCCATTACATGTATTTTTGTTTAATTAACATATTCAAATATTTTGTTTTTCTCACCATTCAAATGCCATTACATTAACAATAAATTTAAATATCAAACCATTGCACTTTTTCAATTTTTAGAATTTTAAAGTCTTATAAGGATAAATTCATTGTTAATAATCAGTTGAATTGAAATTTTGTAATTTTTTTAATTGTTTTCTTTGCCACAATGCAATTTGAAATGATTTATATAGTTTTAGTCTACAAACATATTGTTTAAGAAAAACCAAATGCAAAGGACTCTAATAAGAAGTTTTGTCACTACCTTCTAAAGATATATGCTTGACCTAACATTGAAGTTTGGGATTGCTATTTTTAATATTCATCCACTAAATTTTATTTTATTCAATTGAGTCCACTACCTGTATTTTTGTTGAATTAACATATTCAAATATTATGTTTTTCTCACCATTCAAATGTAATGACATTAACAATAAATTTAAAAATCAAAACATTGCAATTTTTCAATTTTTTGAATTCTAAAGTATTATAGGGACAAATGCATTGTTAATAATTAGTTGAAATTAAATTTTGTTATTTTTTTAATTGTCTCCTTTGCTACAATGCAATTGGAAATAATTTACATAATTTTAGTGTACAAACATATTACTGAAGAAAAAGCAAATGCAATGCACTCTAATATGAAGATTTGCCACTACCTTATTGAGTTATATGTTTGACCCAACATTGAAGCTTAGGATTTCTATTTATAATATTTATCCATTAAAGTGTATTTTTTACAATTAAGTCCATTATGTGTATTTTTGTTCAATTATTATATTCAAATATGATGTTTTTCTCACCATTCAAATGCAATGACATTTACAATAAATTTAAAAATCAAAACATTGCAATTTTTCAATTTTTAGAATTTTAAAGTCTTATAGGGATAAATACATTCTTAGTAATCAGTTGAATGTAACTTTTGTAATTTTTTTAATTGTTTGCTTTATGACAATGCTGTTTGAAATGATTTATATAATTTTAGTTTAAAAATGTATTACTGAAGAAAAACCAAATGCAATGGACTTTACTAAGAAGTTTCCCCACTTCCTTCGAGAGCAATATGTTTGACCAAACATTGAAGTTTGGGATTACTATTTAAAATATTCATCCACTAAAGTGTATTTTATACAATTGAGTCCATTATTTGTATTTTTGTTCAATTAAAATATTAAAATATCATGTTTTTCTCACCATTTAAATGCAATGACATTAATAATAAATTTAAAAATCATAAGATTGCACTTTTTCAATTTTAAGAATTTTGAGGTCCAATAAGGATAAATTCATTATTAATAATTAATTAATTTTTAAATTTTACTATTTTTTTAAAATTCTGATTTGCCACACTATAATTTGAAATGATTTATATAATTTTTGCCTAGAAACATATTCCTTAAGAAAAAACAAATGCAATGGACTCTAATAAGAAGTTTCCTTACTGCCCTTAAGAGTAATATGATTGACCCAACATTGAAGTTTGGGATTGCTAATTATAATATTCATCGACAAAAGTGTATTTTATACAATTGACTCCATTACTTGTATTTTTGTTCAATTAAAATATTCGAATATTATCTTTTTCCCACCATTCAAATGCAATGACATTAACAATAAATTTAAAAATCAAACATTTAACTTTTTTAATTTTTAGAATTTTGATGTCCTATAAGGATAAATGCATTGTTAATAATCAATTGAATTTTAATTTTATAATTTTTTTAATTGTCTCATTTGTTAAACTACAATTTGAAATGATTTATATAATTTTAGTCTACAAACATATTACTTAAGAAAAAGCTAATGCAATGGACTCTAATAAGAAGTATTTTCACTCCCCTTAAAAGCAATATCCTTGACACAACATTGAATCTTGGGATTGTTATTTATAATATTCATCCATTAAAGTGAATTTTATACAATTGAGTCTATTACTTGAATTTTTGTTCAATTAACATATTCAAATATTATGTTTTTCTCATTGTTCAAATGCAATGACATTTACAATAAATTTAAAAACCAAAACCTTATACTTTTTCAATTTTTAAAATTTTAAAGTCCTATAGGTGTAAATGCATTGTTAATAATCAGTTAAATTTAAATTTTGTAATTTTTTTAATTGTCTCCTTTGCCACAATGCAATTTGAAATGATTTATATAATTTTAGTCTATAAACATATTGTTTAAGAAAAACCAAATTCAAGGGACTATAATAAAAAGTTTTGTCACTACCCTCTAGAGATATATGCTTGACCCAACATTGAAGCTTAGGATTGCTATTTTTAATATTCATCCACTAAAATTTATTTTATACAATTAAGTCAACTACCTGTATTTTTGTTGAATTAACATATTTAAATATTATATTTTTCTCACCATTCAAATGTAATAACATTAACAATAAATTTAAAAATCAAAACATTGCAATTTTTCAATTTTTAAAATTATAAAGTCTTATAGGGACAAATGCATTGTTAATAATTAGTTGAAATTAAATTTTGTTATTTTTTTAATTGTCTCCTTTGCCACAATGAAATTGGAAATAATTTACATAATTTTAGTGTACAAACATATTACTGAAGAAAAAGTAAATGCAATGGACTCTAATATGAAGATTTGCCACTATCCTATTAAGTTATATGTTTGACCCAAAATTGAAGCTTAGGATTTCTATTTATAATATTTATCCATTAAAGTGTATTTTTTACAATTAAGTCCATTATGTGTATTTTTATTCAATTATCATATTCAAATATGATGTTTTTATCACCATTCAAATGCAATGACATTTACAATAAATTTAAAAATCAAAACATCGCAATGTCTCAATTTTTAGAATTTTAAAGTCTTATAGGGATAAATACATTCTTAATAATCAGTTGAATGTAACTTTTGTAATTTTTTTAATTGTTTGCTTTGTGACAATGCTATTTGAAATGATTTATATAATTTTAGTCTAAAAATGTATTACCGAAGAAAAACCAAATGCAATGGACTTTACTAAGAAGTTTTCCCACTCCCTTTAAGAGCAATATGTTTGACTAAACATTGAAGTTTGGGATTGCTATTTAAAATATTCATCCACTAAAGTGTATTTTATACAATTGAGTCCATTACTTGTATTTTTGTTCAATTAAAATATTCAAATATCATGTTTTTCTCACCATTTAAACTACAATGACATTAATAATAAATTTAAAAATCATAACATTGCACTTTTTCAATTTTAAGAATTTTGAGGTCCTATAAGAATAAATTCATTGTTAATAATCAGTTGAATTTAAATTTTGCTATTTTTTTAAAATTCTAATTTGCCACATTGCAATTTGAAATGCTTTATATAATTTTCGCCTAGAAACATATTCCTTAAGAAAAAGCAAATGCAATAGACTCTAATAAGAAGTTTCCTTACTGTCCTCAAGAGTAATATGATTGATCGAACATTTAAGCTTAGGATTGCTAATTATAATATTCATCCACAAAAGTGTATTTTATACAATTGACTCCATTACTTGTATTTTTGTTCAATTAAAATATTCAAATATTATCATTTTCCCACCATTCAAATGCAGTAGCATTAACAATAAATTTAAAAATCAAACATTGCACTTGTTTAATTTTTAGAATTTTGATGTCCTATAGGGATAAATGCATTATTAATAATCAATTGAATTTTAATTTTATAATTATTTTAATTGTCTCATTTGTTGCACTACAATTTGAAATGATTTATATAATTTTAATCTGCAAACATATTACTTAAGAAAAAGCTAATGCAACGGACTCTCCACTCCCCTTAAGGGCAATATGCTCAACACAACATTGAATCTTGGGATTGTTATTTATAATATTCATCCACTAAAGTGAATTTTATACAATTGAGTTCATTATTTGAATTTTTGTTCGATTAACAAATTCAAATATTATGTTTTTCTTACTATTCAAATATAACGACATTTATAATTTTTAAAATTTAAAAGTCCTATAGGTGTAAATGCATTGTTAATTTTTAAAATTTTAAAGTCCTATAGGTGTAAATGCATTGTTAATAATCAATTGAATTTAAATTTTGTAATTTTTTTAATTGTCTCCTTTGCCACAATGTAATTTGAAATGATTTATATAATTTTAGTTTAGAAACATATTATTTAGGAAAAACCAAATGCAATGAACTCTAACAAGAAGTTTTTCAACTCTGCTCTAATGCAATCTGCTTGACTTAACATTGAAGGTTGGGATCACTATTTATAATATTCATCTACTAAAGTGTATTTTATACAATTAAGACGATTACATGTATTTTTTTTTTCAATTAACATATTCAAATATTATGTTTTTCCCACCATTCAAATACAATGACATTTACAATAAATTTAAAAATCAAAACATTACAATTTTTCAATTTTTAAAATTTTAAAGTCTTATAAGGATAAAAACATTGTTAATAATCAGTTAAATTTAAGTTTTATAATTTTTTTAATTGTCTCCTTTACGACAATGCTATCTAAGATGATTTATATAATTTTAGTTTAGAAATGTATTATTTAAGAAAAACCAAATGCAATGGACTCTAATAAAGAGTTTCCCCACTCCCCTCAAGTGCAATATGCGTCACTCAATATTGAAGTTTGGGATTGCTATTTATAATATTCATCCACTAAAGTGTATTTTATACAATTGAGTCCATTACATGTATTTTTGTTCAATTAACATATTCAAATTTTACATTTTTGTCACCATTCAAATGTAATGCCCTGAACAATAAATTTAAAAATTAAAGCATTGCATTTTTTCAATTTTTAGAATTTCAAGGTCCTATAGGGACAAATGCGTTGTTAATAATTAGTTGAATTTAAATTTTGTAATTTTTTTAATCGTCTCCTTTGCGAGGATCCTATTTGAAGTGATTTATAAAATTTCAGTCTAAAAATATATTACTTAAGAGAAAGCAAATGCAAGAGACTTTATTAAGAAGTTTTGCCACTACCCTTTAGACATATATGTTTGACTCAACATTGAAATTTGGGATTACTATTTTTAATATTCATCCACTAAAGTTCATTTTATCCAATTGAGTCCACTACTTGTATTTTTGTTTAACATATTCAAATATTATGTTTTCCTCACCATTCAAATGTAATGACATTAACAGCTGACCTGGTATCCGCGAGACCACCCGGAGGAGAAGACATCAAACTTTGTATCCGTGAGACCACTCGGAAGAGAAGACAGCAGACCTAGTATCGGTGAGACCACTCGGAAGAGAAGATAGCAGACCTGGTATCCATGAGACCACCCAGAAGAGAAGACAACAGACCTGGTATCCATGAGACCACCTGGAAAAGAAGATAGCAGACCAGAAGCGTGAGGCAGGCCGAAAGACGTGAACCAGAAAAACCAGTAGCGTGAGACAAGCCAAGAGACATGAAACGACAGACTAGAAGCGTGGGTGTATGTCAGGAGACGGCGTGAGACCAGAACGTGCAATGGCGTGATAGACCAGAAGCGTGAGGACAGGCCGTGAAACAGTAAGACCATGAAATAGGAGACGGGTGAGACCGTGAGATAGTGAAAGCAGGAGCTGTGTGAGACAACCTAGAGAAGGAATTCGGCGAAGCATTGGAAAGAACTCAATGTATTTCCAGATTTCTTCAAGAGAGGTTAAAGAGCGTTGCGGTGAACTTCTAAGCAGCAGTGGAGCAGCCTTTCAATTCAACAGAGGCAAGACAAGCTAGAAGAAGGGTAGACACAGTAAGTGACACTCTTTGTATTGTACTTGCTTAGTAATTGCAATAGTGAAAGGAGCAAAAGATTAAGACATCCATTGTAACTGGAATTCTAAAGTATAGTGGATAGTCTCGGTAAGGGAGAGTCCTTACCACTGTGGATGTACGTCACATTGATGGAACCACGTAAATCTCGTGTGTCCTTAATTTGCTTTACGTTTTGTGTTTTGAATTGAGTTGTGAACGCAGCTAAAGTATCAGCCAACCCATAACTTAACGAAGACCTAAACAAGAACATCCGAATTGTCTATTAGGCAAGGTGTCTGAAAGGTGACTTTGGGGACTATTATGATTAGTAGGTAGCAATAGATCTACCTTAGTCGAATCTGAGAAAGAGTTCGCTTTTAAGAAGAGATTGAAGTTTTTCACTTACCTGCGAATTGTGAATTGTGGTGATATTGATTCACCTCCCCTCTCAGTATCATAAACTAGTAGATCTTAGGCTGAAGTTGGGAACTTCAGAAAAAGCAAATGCAATGGACTTTAATAAAAACTTTCCCCACTCAGCTCAAGAGGAATATGCTTGACCGAACATTAAAGCTTAGGATTGCTATTTATAATATTCATCCGCTAAAGTGTTTTTTATACAATTGAGTCCATTACTTGTATTTTTGTTCAATTAACAAATTCAAACATTATGTTTTTCTCACTGTTCAAAATGCAGTGAAATTAACAATAAATTGAAAAATCAAAACATTATATTTTTACAACTTTTTGACTTTTAAACTCTTTGAGGGATTTATCCATTGCAAATAATCAGATGAATTTAAATTTTGTCATTTTTTTAATTTTCTCCTTTGCCATAATGCAAGTTGAAATGATTTATAGAATTTTAGTGTAAAAACATATTACTTATGAAAAATCAAATGCAATGAGCACTAATAGGAAGTTTCCCCACTTCCTTCAAAAGCAATATGCTTGACCCAACTTTAAAGCTTAGGATTGCTATTTATAATATTCATCCACTCAAGTGTATTTTGCACAATTCAATCCATTACTTATGCTTTTGTTCAATCAACAAATTCAAATCTTATATTTTGCTCACCATTCAAAATGTAGTGGGATTAACAATAAATTGAAAACTCAAAGCATTGTTTTTTTTTTACTTTTTGAATTTTAAACTCTTCTAGAGACTTATGCATTGTTAATAATTGGTTAAATTTAAATTTTATAATTTTTTTAATTGCCTTCTTTCCACAATGCAAGTTGAAATAATTTATATAATTCAAGTCGACAAACATATTACTTAAGAAAAAGCAAATGCAATGGACTCTAATAAGAAGTTTCCCCACTCCCCTAAAGACCAATATGCTTGACCCAACATGAAAGTTTAGGATTGCTATTTATAATATTCATCCACTAAAGTGTATTTTATACAATTCAGTCTTTTAGTTGTATTTTTGTTCCATTAACAAATTCAAACATTATGTTTTTCTCACCATTCAAAATGCAGTGAAATTAACAATAAATTGAAAAATCAAAACATTGTATTTTTTCAACTTTTTGAATTTTAAACTCTTTGAGGGATTTATGCATTGTAAATGATCAGTTGAATTTAAATTTTATCATTTTTTTAATTGTCTCCTTTTCTATAATGCAAGTTGAAATGATTTATAGAATTTTAGTGTAGAAACATATTACTTCAGAAAAAGCAAATGCAATGGACTCTAATAAAAACTTTCCCCACTCCCCTCAAGAGTAATATGCTTCACCGGACATTAAAATTTAGGATTGCTATTTATAATATTCATCCACTATAGTGTATTTTACACAATTGAGTCCATTACTTATGTTTTTGTTCAATCAACAAATTCAAATCATATATTTTGCTCACCATTCAAAATGTAGTGGGATTAACAATAAATTGAAAACTCAAAACATTGTTTTTTTTTACTTTTTCAATTTTAAACTCTTTTAGGGATTTATGCATTGTTAATAATTAGTTAAATTTATATGTTTTAATTTTTTTAATTGCCTCCTTTCCACAATGCAAGTTGAAATAATTTATATAATTTGAGTTGACAAACATATTACTTAAGAAAAAGTAAATGCAATGGACTCTAATAAAAAGTTTCCCCACTCCCCTTAAGACTAATATGTTTGACCGTACATTAATGCTTAGGATTGTCATTTATAATATTCATCAGCTAAAGTGTATTTTACACAATTGAGTCTATTACTTATATTGTTGTTCAATTAACAAATTCAAATAAGATGTTTTTCTCACTATTCAAAATGCAGTAGAATTAACAATAAATTGAAAAATCAAAATATTGTATTTTTTCATAATTTTGAATTGTAAACTCTATGAGGGATTTATGCATTGTTAATAATCAGATGAATTTAAATTTTGTCATTTTTTTAATTGTTTCCTTTGCCACAAGGCAAGTGGAAATGATTTATAGAATTTTAGCCTAAAAACACATTACTTATGAAAAATCAAATGCAATGAACTTTAATAAGAAGTTTCCCCGCTCCCCTCAAGACCAATATGCTTGACCTAACATTAAAGCTTATGATTGTTATTTATAATATTCATCCGCTAAAGTGTTTTTTTATACAATTGAGTGCATTACTTGTATTTTTGTTCAATGAACAAATTCAAACATTATGTTTTTCTCACCGTTCAAAATGCAGTGAAATTAACAATAAATGGAAAAATCAAAACATTGTATTTTTACAACTTTTTGACTTTTAAACTCTTTAAGGGATTTATGAATTGTAAATAATCAGTTGAATTTAAATTTTGTCATTTTTTTAATTGTCTCCTTTGCCATAATGCAAGTTGAAATGATTTATAGAATTTTAGTGTAGAAACATATTACTTATGAAAAATCAAATGCAATGGACTCTAATAAGAAGTTTCCCCACTGCCCTCGAGAGTAATATGCTTGACCCTGCATTAAAGCTTAGGATCGCTATTTATAATATTCATCCACTAAAGTGTATTTTATACAATTGAGTCTCTTATTTGTATTTTTGTTCAATTAACAAATTCAAATATTATGTTTTTATCACCATTCAAAATGCAATGGGATTAACAATAAATTAAAAAATCAAAACATTGTATTTTTTCAACTTTTTGAATTTTAAACTCTTTAAGGGAATTATGCATTGTTAATAATCAGTTGAATTTAAATTTTGTGATTTTTTTAATTGTCTCATTTGCCACAAGGTAAGTTGAAATGATTTATAGAAGTTTAGCCTACAAACATATTTCTAAAAAAAAAGTAAGAGCAATGGACTCTAATACAAAGTTTCCCCACTCCCCTTAAGAGTAATATGCTTGACTGAACATTAAAGCTTAGGATTGTTATTTATAATATTCATCCGCTAAAGTGTATTTTATATAATTGAGTCCATTACTCATATTATTATTCAATTAACAAATTCAAATATTATGTTTTTCTCACCATTCAAAATCTAGTGGGATTAACAAGAAATTGAAAAATCAAAACATTATATTTTTTCAACCTTTTGGAATTTAAAAACAAATAGGGATTTATGCATTGTCAATAATTAGTTCAATTTAAATTTTGAAATTTTTTTAATTGCCTCTTTTGCCACAATGTAACTTGAAATGATTTCTATAATTCATGTCGACAAACATAGTACTTAAGAAAAAGCAAATGCAATGGACTATAATAAGAAGTTTCCCCACATTAAAGTTTAGGATTGCTATTTATAATATTCATCCACTAAAGTGTATTTTATACAATTCAGTCTTTGACTTGTATTTTTGTTCCATTAACAAATTCAAACATTATGTTTTTCTCACCATTCAAAATGCAGTGAAATTAACAATAAATTGAAAAATCAAAACATTGTATTTTTTCAACTTTTTGAATTTTAAACTCTTTGAGGGATTTATGCATTATAAATAATCAATTGAATTTAAATTTTGTCATTTTTTTAATTGTCTCCTTTCACATAATGCAAGTTGAAATGATTTATAGAATTTTAGTGTAGAAACATATTACTTCTGAAAAAGTAAATGTAATTGACTCTAATAAAAGGTTTCCCCACTCCCCTCAAGAGTAATATGCATGAACGGCCATTAAAGCTTAAGATTGCTATCTATAATATTCATCCGCTAAGTGTATTTTATACAATTGATTCCATTACTTATATTGTTATTCAATTAACAAATTCAAATAAGATGTTTTTCTCACCATTCAAAATACAGTGGGATTAACAATAAATTGAAAAATCAAAATATTGTATTTTTTCATCTTTTTGAATTATAAAATCTATGAGGGATTTATGCATTGTTAATAATCAGATGAATTTATATTTTGTTATTTTTTTAATTGTTTCCTTAGCCACAAGGCAAGTAGAAATGATTTATATAATTTTAGCCTAAAAACACATTACTTATGAAAAATCAAATGCAATGGACTCTAATAAGAAGTTTCCCTGCTCCCCTCAAGAGCAATATGCTTGACCCAACATTAAAGGTTAGGATCGATATTTATAATATTCATCCACTATAGTGTATTTTGCACAACTAAGTCTATTACTTGTGTTTTTGTTCAATTAACAGATTCAAATATTATATTTTTCTCACCAATCAAAATGTAGTGGGATTAACAATAAATTGAAAAATTGAAACATTTTATTTTTTTAACTCTTTGGAATTTAAAAACAAATAGGGATTTATACATTGTCAATAATTAGTTCAATTTAAATTTTGAAATTTTTTTAATTGCCTCCTTTGCCACAATGCAAGTTGAAATGATTTCTATAATTCGTGTCAACAAACATATTACTTAAGAATAACCAAATGCAATGGACTCCAATAAGAAGTTTCACCACTCTCCTCAAAAGGAATATGCTCTACCCAACATTAAAGCTTATGATTGCTATTTATAATATTCATCCACTAAAGTGTATTTTATACAATTAAGTCCATTACTTATATTTTTGTTCAATTAACAAATTCAAATACTATGTTTTTATCACCATTCAAAATGCAGTGGGGTTAACAATAAATTGAAAAATCAAAACATTGTATTTTTTCAACTTTTTGAATTTTAAACTCTTTGAGGGAATTATGCATTGTTAATAATCAGTTGAATTTAAATTTTGTCATTTTTTTTAATTGTCTCCTTTTCCATAATGCAAGTTGAAATGATTTATAGAATTTTAGTGTAGAAACATATTACTTATGAAAAATCAAATGCAATGAGCTCTAATAAGAAGTTTCCCCACATCCCTCAAGAGCAATATGCTTAACCCAACTTTAAAGCCTAGCACTGCTATTAACAATATTCATCCATTAAAGTGTATTTTGTACAATTGAAATGATTTCTATAATTCGTGTCGACAAACATATTACTTAAGAAAAAACAAATGCAATGGACTCTAATAAGAAGTTTGCCCACTCCCCTCGAGAGGAATATGCTTGACCCAACATTAAAACTTCGGATTGCAATTTATAATATTCATCCACAAAAGTGTCGTTTACACAATTGAGTCCATTACTTGTATTCTTGTTCAATTAACAAATTCAAACATTGTGTTTTTCTCACCATTCAAAATATAGTGAAATTAACAATAAATTGAAAAATCAAAACATTGTATTTTTTAAAGTTTTTGAATTTTAAACACTTTGAGGGATTTGTACATTGTAAATAATCAGTTGAATTTAAATTTTGTCATTTTTTTAATTGTCTCGTTTGTCATAATGCAAGTTGAAATGATTTATAGAATTTAAGTGTAGAAACATATTACTTATGAAAAATCAAATGCAATGAGCTCTAATAAGAAGTTTCCCCACTTCCCTCGAGAGCAATATGCTTAACCCAACTTTAAAGCCTAGAACTGCTATTAACAATATTCATCCACTAAAGTGTATTTTGTACAATTGAAATGATTTCTATAATTCGTGTCGACAAACATATTACTTAAGAAAAAACAAATGAAATGGACTCTAATAAGAAGTTTGCCCACTCCCCTCGAGGGGAATATGCTTGACCCAACATTAAAACTTCGGATTGCAATTTATAATATTCATCCACAAAAGTGTCGTTTACACAATTGAGTCCATTACTTGTATTCTTGTATTTAAATTTTGTCATTTTTTTAATTGTCTCGTTTGCCATAATCCAAGTTGAAATGATTTATAGAATTTAAGTGTAGAAACATATTACTTATGAAAAATCAAATGCAGTAAGCTCTAATAAGAAGTTTCCCCACTTTCCTCGAGAGCAATATGCTTGACCCAATATTAAAGCTTAGGATTGCTATTTATAATATTCATCCACTAAAGTGTATTTTGTACAATTGAGTCCATTACCTGTATTTTTCTTCAATTAACAGATTCAAATATTTTGTTTTTCTCACCATTCAAAATGTAGTGGGATTAACAATAAATTAAAAATTCAAAACATTGTATTTTTTCAACTTTTTGAATTTTAAACACTTTGAGGAATTTGTGCATTATTAATAACTAGCTGAATTTAAAATTTGCCATTTCTTCAATTGTCTCCTTTGCCACAAGGCAAGTTGAAATGATTTATGGTATTTTACCCTAAAAACATATTACTTAAGAAAAAGCAAATGCGATGGACTATAATAAGAAGTTTCCCCACTCTCCACAAGAGGAATATGCTCTACCTAACATTAAAGCTTATAATTGTTATTTATAATATTGATCCACTAAAGTGTATTTTATACAATTGAGTCCATTACTTGTATTTTTGTTCAATTAACAAATTCAAACATTATGTTTTTCTCACCATTCAAAATCTAGTGGAATTAACAAGAAATTGAAAAATCAAAACATTATATTTTTTTTCAACTTTTTGGAATTTAAAATCAAATAGGGATTTATGCATTGTCAATAATTAGTTCAATTTAATTTTTGAAATTTTTTTAATTGCCTCCTTTGCCACAACGCAAGTTGAAATGATTTCTATAATTCGTGTCTACAGACATATTACTTAAGAAAAAGCAAATGCAATGGACTTTAATAAGATGTTTCCCCACTCCCTTTAAGAGGAATATGCTTGACCCAACATTAAAGCTTAGGATTGCTATTTATAATATTCATCCACTATAGTGTATTTTGAACAATTGAGACCATTATTTATGTTTTTGTTCAATCAACAAATTCAAATCTTATATTTTTCTCACCATTCAAAATGTAGTGGGATTAGCAATAAATTGAAAACTCAAAACATTGTTTTTTTTATGACTTTTTGAATTTTAAACTGTTATAGGGATTTATGCATTGTTAATAATGAGTTAAATTTAAATTTTCTAATTTTTTTTAATTGCCTCCTTTTCCAATGATTTATATAATTCGAGTCAACAAACATATTATTTAAGAAAAAGCAAATGCAATGGACTCTAATGAGAAGTTTCCCCACTCCCCTCAAGTGGCATATGTTTGACCCAACATTAAAGCTTAAGATTGCTATTTATAATATTCATCCACTAAAGTGTATTTTATACAATTAAGTCTATTATTTGTATTTTTGTTCAATTAACAAATTCAAACATTATGTTTTTCTCACCATTCAAAATTGAGTGGGATTAACAATAAATTCAAAAATCAAAATATTGTATTTTTTCAACTTTGTGAATTTTAAACTCTTTAAGGGATTTATGTATTGTAAATAATTAGTTGAATTTATATTTTGTCAATTTTTTAATTGTCTCCTTTGTCATAATACAAGTTAAAATGATTTATAGAATTTTAGTGTAGAAACATATTACTTATGAAAAATCAAATGCAATGGACTCTAATAAGAAGTTTCCCCACTGCCCTCAAGAGCAATAGGCTTGACCCTGCATTAAAACTTAGGATCACTATTTATAATATTCATCCACTAAAGTGTATTTTATACAATTAAGTCTCTTGTTTTTTTGTTCAATGAACATATTTAAATATTATGTTTTTCTCACGATACAAAATGTTGTGAGATTAGCAACAAATTGAAAAATCCAAACATTGTATTTTTTTCATCTTTTTGAACTTCAAACTCTTTCAGGGATTTATGCATTGTTAATAATAAGTTCAATTTAAATTTTGTCATTTTTTTAATTGTCTCCTTTGCCATAATGCAAGTTGAAATGATTTATAGAATTTTAGTGTAAAAACATATTACTTATGAAAAATCAAATGCAATAGATTCTAATAAGAAGTTTCCCCACTCCCCAGAAGATCAATATGGTTGACCCAACATTAAAACTTAGGATTGCTATTTATAATATTCATCCACTTAAGTGTATTTTATACAATTGAGTCCATTACTTGTATTTTTGTTCAATTAACAAATTCAAACATTATGTTTTTCTCACCATTCAAAATGTAGTGAAATTAACAATAAATTCAAAAATCAAAACATTGTATTTTTTAAACTCTTTGAATTTTAAACTCTTTGAGGGATTTATGCATTGTAAATAATTAGTTGAATTTAAATTTTGTCATTTTTTTAATTATCTGTTTTGCCATAATGCAAGTTGAAATGATTTGTAGAATTTTAGTGTAGAAACATATTACTTATGAAAAATCAAATGCAATGGACTTTAATAAGAAGTTTTGCCACTGCCCTTAAGAGCAATATGCTTGACCCTGCATTAAAGCTTAAGATCGCTATTTATAATATTCATCTATTAAAGTGTATTTTGTACAATTGAGTCCATTACTTGTATTTTTCTTCAATTAACAAATTCAAATATTATGTTTTTCTCACCATTCAAAATTGAGAGGGATTAACAATAAATTGAATAATCAAAACATTGTATTTTTTCATCTTTTTTAATTTTAAACTCTTTGAGAGATTTATGCATTGTTAATAATCAGTTGAATTTAAATTTTGACATTTTTTTAATTGTATCCTTTGCCACAAGGCAAGTTGAAACGATTTATAGAATTTTAGCTTACAAACATATTACTTATGAAAAATCAAATGCAATGGACTCTAATAAGAAGTTTCCCTCCTCCCCTCAAGAGCAATATGCTTGACCCAACACTAAAGCTTAGGATTGCTATTATAATATTCATCCACTAAAATGTATTTTGTACAATTGAGTCCATTACTTGTATTTTTGTTCAATTAACAAATTCAAATATTATGTTTTTCTGACCATTCAAAATGCAGTGGGATTAACAATAAATTGAAAAATCAAAACATTGTATTTTTTCAACTTTTTGAATTTTCAAAACTTATAGGGATTTATGCATTGTGAATAATTAGTTGAATTCAAACTTTGTAATTTTTTAAATTGGCTCCTTTGCCACAATGGAAGTTGAAATTATGTATATAATTCAAGTTGACAAACAGATTTCTTATGAAAAATCAAATGCAATGGATTCTAATAAGAAGTTTCGCCACAACCCTCAAGGGCAATATGTTTGACCCAACATTTAAGCTTAACATTCCTATTTATAATATTCATCCACTAAAATGTATTTTATACAATTGAGTCCATTACTTGTATTTTTTTTTTCAATTAACATATTTGAATATTATGTTTCTTTCACGATTCAAAATGGAGTGGCATTAACAATAAATTGAAAAATGAAAACATTGCATTTTTTCAGCTTCTAGAATTTTAAAGACTTATAGGGGTTTATGCATTGTTAATAATTAGTTAAATTCAAATTTTTTAATTTTTTTAATTGCCTCCATTGCTATAATGCAGGTTGAAATGGTTTATATAATTTTAGTCTACAAACATATTACTTAAGAAAAAACAAATGCAATGGAATATAATAAGAAGTTTCACCACAACCCTCAAGGGCAATATGCTTGACCCAACATTAAATCTTAGCATTGCTATTTATAATATTCATCCACTAAAATTTATTTTATACAATTGAGTCCATTAGTTGTATTTTGTTCAATTTACATATTCAAATATTATGTTTTTTTCACCATTCAAAATGCAATGTCATTAACAATAAATTGAAAAATCAAGCATTCCATTTTTTTCAACTTTTAGACTTTTACAGACTTGTAGGGGTTAATTTGTTGTTAATAATCACTTGAATTTAGATTTTGTATTTTTCTTAATTGTCTGCTTTGCGATAATGCGATATGAAATGATTTATATAACTTTAGTCTACAAACATATTACCTAAGAAAAAGCGAATGTAATGGACTACAATAAAAAGTTTCCCCACACCCCTCAAGAGCAATATGCTTGACCCAACATTAAAATTTAGGATTGCAAATTATAAAATTCATCCACTAAAATGTATTTTATACAATTGTCTCCATTACTTGTATTTTTGTTTAATTAACATATTCAAATATTATGATTTTCTGACTATTCAAAATGCAGTGGCATCCACAATAAAATGAAAAATCTAAATATTGCATTTTCTCATCTATTAGAATTTTAAGACTTATGGTGATTTATGTATTGTTAATAATCAGTTGAATTTAAATTTTGTAATTTTTTTAATTGCCTCCATTGCCACAATGCAGGTTGAAATGATTCATATAATTTTAGTCTACAAACATATTACTTAAGAAAAAGCAAATGCAATGGACCATAATAAGAACTTTCCCCACAACCTTTAAGGGCAATATGCTTGACCCAATATTAAAACTTAGCATTGCTATTTATAATATTCATCCACTAAAATGTATTTTATATAATTGAGTCCATTACTTGTATTTTTTTTCAATTAACATATTCAAATATTATGTTTTTCTCACCATTCAAAATGGAGTGGCATTAACAATAAATTGAAAAATCAACACATTGCATTCTTTCATCTTTTAGAATTTTAAAGATTTATAGGGATTTATACATTATTAATAATTAGTTGAATTTAAATTTTTTAATTTTTTTAATTTCCTCTATTACCACAATGCAGGTCCAAATGATTTATATAACTTTAGTCTACAAACATATTACTTAAGAAAAAGCTAAGGCAATGGATTCTAATCTGAAATTTCCCCACTGCCCTCAAAACCAATATGCTTGACCCAACATTAAAGCTTAGGATTACTATTTATAATATTCATCAACTAAAATGTATTTTGTACAATTGAGTCCATTACTTGTACTTTTTTTCAATTTGACATATTGAAATATTATGTTTTTCTCATCATTCAAAATGCAGTGGCATCAACAATAAATTGATAAATCTAAACATTGCATTTTTTCATTTATTAGAATTTTAAAGACTTATAGGGATTAATGCATTGTTAATAATCCGTTGAATTTAAATTTTGTAATTTTTTTACTTGCCTCTATTACGACAATGTAAGTTGAAATGATTAAATATAATTCTAGTCTACAAACATATTACTTAAGAAAAAGCAAATGCAATGGACTATAATAACAAGTTTTCCCACAACCCTTAAGAGCAATATAGTTGACCTAACATTAAATCTTAGCATTGCTATTTATAATATTCACCCACTAAAATCTATTTTATACAATTGAGTCCAATACTTGTATTTTTGTTCAATTTACATATTCAAATATTATGTTTTTCTCACCATTTAAAATGCAATGGCATTAACAATAAATTGAAAAATCAAACACTCCATTTTTTCAACTTTTATAATTTTAAAGACTTGTAGGGGTTAATTTATTGTTAATAATCACTTGAATTTAGATTTTGCAATTTTTTTAATTGTCTCCTCTGTTACAATGCGATAAGAAATGATTTATATAATTTTAATCTACAAACATATTACCTAAGAAACAACAAATGGAATGGACTATAATAAAAGGTTTCCCGACAACCCTCAAAAGCAATATGCTTGACCCAACAATAAAGCTTAGCATTGCTATTTATAATATTCATCCATTAAAATGTATTTTATACAATTGAGTCCATTACATGTATTTTTGCTCACTTAACTTATTCAAATATTATGTTTTTCTCACCATTCAAAATGTAGTGGCATCAACAATAAAATGAAAAATCTAAACATTGCTTTTTTTCATCTACTAGAATTTTAAAGACTTATAGGGATTTATGCATTGTTAATAATCAGTTGAATTTAAATTTTTTAATTTTTTAAATTGCCTCCATTGCCATAATGCAGGTTGAAATGATTTATATAATTTTAGTTTACAAACATATTACTTAAGAAAATGCAAATGCAATAGACTATAATAAGAAGTTTCAACATAACCCTCAAGAGCAATATGCTTGACCCAACATTAAGGCTTAGCATTGCTATTTATAATATTCGTCCACTTAAGTGTGTTTTATACAATTGAGTCCATTACTTGTATTTTTGTTCAATTAACATATTCAAATATTATGTTTCTCTCACCATTCAAAATGGAGTGGCATTAATAATAAATTGAAAAATCAAAACATTGCATTTTTTCATCTATTAGAATTTTAAGGACTTATAGAGATTTATGCATTGTTAATAATCTGTTGAATTTAAATTTTGTAATTTTCTTAATTGTCTCCTTTGCGACAATGCGATATCAAATGATTTTTATAATTTTAGTCTGCAAACCTATTACTTAAGAAAAAGCTAATGCAATGGACTCTAACAAGAAGTTTCCCCACTCCCCTGAGGAGCAATATGCTTAACCCAACATGAAAACTTGGGATTCCTATTTATAATATTCATCCACTAAAGTGTACTTTATACAATTAAGTCCATCACTTGTATTTTTGTTCAATTAACATATTCAAATATTATGTTTTTCTCACCATTCAAAATGCAATGACATTAACAATAAATTGAAAAATCAAAACATTCCATTTTTTCAATTTTTAGAGTTTTAAATACTTGTAGGGGTTAATTTATTGTTAATAATCAATTGAATTTAGATTTTGTATTTTTCTTAATTGTCTCCTTTGCGATAATGCGATATGAAATGATTTATATAAGTTTAGTCCACAAACATATTACCTAAGAAAAAGCGAATGTAATGGACTACAATAAAAAGTTTCCCCACACCCCTCAAGAGCAATATGCTTGACCCAACATTTAAATTTAGGATTGCTAATTATAATATTCATCCACTAAAGTGTATTTTACACAACTAAGTCCATTACATGTATTTTTGTTTAATTAACATATTCAAATATTATGTTTTTCTCACCATTCAAAATGGAGTGACATTAACAATAAATTGAAAAATCACCACATTGCATTTTTTCAGCTTTTAGAATTTTAAAGACTTATAGGGATTTATGCATTGTTAATAATCTGTTGAATTTAAATTTTGTAATTTTCTTAATTGTCTCCTTTGCGACAATGCGATATCAAATGATTTATATAATTTTAGTCTACAAACATATTACTTAAGAAAAAGCTAATGCAATGGACTCTATTAAGAAGTTTCCCCACTTCTCTCAAGAGCAATATGCTTGTCCCAACATGAAGGCTTGGGATTCCTATTTATAATATTGATCCACTAAAGTGTATTTTATACAATTGAGTCCATTACTTGTATTTTTGTTCAATTAACATATTCAAATATTATGTTTTTCTCACCATTCAAAATGCAATGGCATTAACAATAAATTGAAAAATCAAAACATTCCATTTTTTCAACTTTTAGAATTTTAAAGACTTGTAGGGCTTAATTTATTGTTAATAATCAGTTGAATTTAGATTTTGTAATTTTCTTAATTGTCTCCTTTGCGACAAAGCGATATGAAATGATTTATATAATTTTAGTTTTCAAACATATTATCTAACAAAAAGCAAATGCAATGGAATGTAATAAGAAGTTTCCCCACAACCCCCAAGAGCAATATATTATAAAAGTGTATTTTGCACAAATGAGTCATTTAGTTGTATTTTTCTTCAATTAACATATGCTAATATTATGTTTTTCTCACCATTCTAAATGGAGTGGCATTAATAATAAATTGAAAAATCAAAATATTGCATTTTTTCATCTTTTAGAATTTTAAGGACTTATAGGGATTAATTTATTGTTAATAATCAGTTGAATTTATATTTTATAATTTTTTTAATTGCCTCCATTGCCACAATGCAGGTTGAAATGATTTATATAATTTTAGTCTACAAACATATTACATAAGAAAAGGCAAATGCAAGGCACTATAATACGAAACCTCCCCACAACCCTTAAGAGCAATATGCTTCACCAAACATTAAAACTCAGCTTTGCTATTTATAATATTCATCCTCTAAAATGTATTTTATGCAATTGAGTCCATTACATGGATTTTTTTTTTCATTTAACATTTTGAAATATTATGTTTTTCTCAACATTCAAAATGGAGTGGCATTAACAATGAATTGAAAAAGAGTAACATTGAATTTTTTCAGCATTTAGAATTTTAAAGACTTATAAGGATTAATGAATTGTGAATAATCAATTGAATTTGAATTTTGTAATTTTCTTAATTGTCTCCTTTGCAACAATGCAATACGAAATGATTTATATAATTTTAGTCTATAAATATGTTTCCTAAGAAAAAGCAAATGCAATTGACTATAATAAGAAGTTTCCCCACAACTCTCAAGAGCAATATGTTTGACCCAACATTGAATCTTAGCATTACTATTTATAATATTCATCCACTAAAGTGTAATTTATACAATTGAATCAATTACTTGTATTTTTTTTCAATTAAGATATTCAAATATTATGTTTTTCTCACCATTCAAAATGTAGTGGCATGAACAATAAATTGAAAAATCTAAATGTTGCATTTTTTTCAACTTTTAGAATTTTAAAGACTTATAGGGATTTATGCCTTATTAATAATCATTTGAATTTAAATTTTGTAATCTTTTTTATTGCCTTCTTTGCCACAGTGCAAGTTGAATCTACAGATATATTACTTAAAAAAAAGCAAATGCAATAGACTATAAGAAGAAGTTTCCCCACTCCCTTAAAGACCAATATGCTTGACCCAAGATTAAAGCTTAGCATTGCTATTTATAATATTCGTCCACTAAAGTGTATTTTATACAATTGAGTCCATTACATGTATTTTTGTTCAATTAACATATTCAAATATTATATTTTTCTCACCATTCAAAATGTAGTGGCATTAACAATAAATTGAAAAATCAAAACATTGCATCTTTTCAGCTTTTAGAATTTTAAAGACTTATAAGGATTTATGCATTGTTAATAATTAGTTGATTTTAAATTTTGTAATTTTCTTAATTGCCTCCATTTGCACAATACAGGTTGAAATGATTTATATAATTTTAGTCTACAAACATATTACTTAAGAAAAAGCAAATGTGATGCACTATAATAAGAAGTTTCCCCACAACCCCCACGAGCAATATGCTTGACCCAACATTAAAGCTTAGCATTACTATTTATAATATTCATCTATTAAAATGTATTTTATACAATTGAGTCCATTACTTGTATTTTTTTCAATTAACATTTTGAAATATTAAGTTTTTCTCACCATTCATAAAGGAGTGGCATTTACAATAGATTGAAAAATCAAAACATTCCACTTTTTTAGCTTTTAGTATTTTAAAGACTTATAGGGATTTATGCATTGTTAATAATCAGTTGAATTTCAATTTTGTAATTTTCTTAATTGTCTCCTTTGCAACAATGCGATATCAAATGATTTATATAATTTTAGTCTACAAACATATTACTTAAGAAAAAGCTAAGGCAATGGATTCTAATCTGAAATTTCCCCACTGCCCTCAAAACCAATATGCTTGACCCAACATTAAAGCTTAGGATTACTATTTATAATATTCATCAACTAAAATGTATTTTGTACAATTGAGTCCATTACTTGTATTTTTTTTCAATTTGACATATTGAAATATTATGTTTTTCTCATCATTCAAAATGCAGTGGCATCAACAATAAATTGATAAATCTAAACATTGCATTTTTTCATTTATTAGAATTTTAAAGACTTATAGGTAATAATGCATTGTTAATAATCAATTAAATTTAAATTTTTCAATTTTTTTAATTGTCTCTATTGCCACAATACAGGTTGAAATGATTTATATAATTTTAGTCTATAAACATATTACTTCAAAAAAGCAAATGCAATGGACTATAATAAGAAGTTTTCCCACAACCCTTAAGAGCAATATGGTTGACCCAACGATAAAGCTTAGCGTTGCTATTTATAATATTCATCCGTTAAAATGTATTTTATACTATTAAGTCCATTACTTGTATTTTTGTTCAATTAACGTATTCAAATATTATGTTTTTCTCACCATTCAAAATGAATTGGCATTAACAATAAATTGAAAAATCAAACTTTCCATTTTTTCAACTTTTAGAATTTTAAAGACTTGTAGGGGTTAATTTATTGTTAATAATCACTTGAATTTAGATTATGTAATTTTCTTAATTTTCTCCTTTGCTACAATGTGATGTGAAATGAATTATATAATTTTAGTCTAAAAACATATTACTTAAGAAAATGCAAATGCAATCAACTATAATAAGAAGTTTCCCCATAACAATCAACAGCAATATCCTTGACCCAACATTAAAGTTTAACATTGCTATTTATAATATTCGTCCACTAAAATGTATTTTATACAATTCAGTCCATTACTTGTATTTTCTTCAATTAACATTTTGAAATATTAAGTTTTTCTCACCATTCAAAAAGGAGTGGCATTAACAATAATTTGAAAAAGAAAAACATTGAATTTTTTCGACTTTTAGAATTTTAAAGACTTATAGACATTTATGCATTGTGAATAATCAATTGAATTTAAATTTTGTAATTTTCTTAATTGTCTCCTTTGCAACAATGCGGTAAGAAATGATTTATATAATTTTAGTCTACAAACATATTTCCTAAGAAAAAGCAAATGCAAAGAAATAATTTATATAATTTTAGTCTACAAACATATTTCCTAAGAAAAGGCAAATGCAAAGAAATGATTTATATAATTTTAGTCTACAAACATATTTCCTAAGAAAAAGCAAATGCAATGTATTATAACAAGAAGTTTCCCCATAACCCTCAAGAGCAATATGCTTGACCCAACATTGAATCTTTGCATTGCTATTTATAATATTCATCCACTAAAGTGTAATTTATATAATTGAATCCATTACTTGTATTTTTTTAAATTAATATATTCAAATATTATATTTTTCTCACCATTTAAAATGCAATGGCTTTAACAATAAATTGAAAAATCAAACATTCCATTTTTTCAACTGTTAGAATTTTAAAGTCTTGTTGGGGTTAATTTATTGTTAATAATAACTTGAATTTAGATTTGTAATTTTCTTAATTGTCTCCTTTGCTAGCATGTGATGAGAAATGATTTATATATTTCTAGTCTACAAACATATTACCTAAGAAAAAGCAAATGGAATGGACTATAATAAGAAGTTTCCCCATAACCCTTAAGAGCAATATGCTTGACCCAACATTGAATCTTAGCATTTCTATTTATAATATTCATCCACTAAAATGTATTTTATACAATTGAGTCCATTACTTGTATTTTTTTCAATTAACATTTTGAAATATTAAGTTTTTCTCACCATTCAAAAAGGAGTGGTATTAACAATAATTTGAAAAAGAGAAACATTGAATTTTTTCAAATTTTAGAATTTTAAAGACTTATAGGCATTTATACATTGTGAATAATCAATTGAATTTAAATTTTGTAATTTTCTTAATTGTCTCCTTTGCAACAATGCGGTAAGAAATGATTTATATAATTTTAGTCTACAAACATATTTCCTAAGAAAAAGCAAATGCAATGTATTTTAACAAGAAGTTTCCCTATAACCCTTTAGGAGCAATATGCTTGACCCAACATTTAATCTTTGCATTGTTATTTATAATATTCATCCACTAAAGTGTAATTTATATAATTGAATCCATTACTTGTATTTTTTTTCAATTAACATATTCAAATATTATGTTTTTCTCACTATTCAAAATGTAGTGGCATAAACAATGAATTGAAAAATCTAAACGTTGCATTTTTTCAAATTTTAGAATTTTAAGGACTTATAGGGATTTATGAATTGTTAATAATCAGTTGAATTTAAAATTTGTAATTTTTTTCATTTCTTCTTTTACCACAATGCAAGTTGAAATGGTTTATGTAATTTGAATCTCCAAATATATTACTTAAGAAAAAGCAAATGTCATAGACTATAAGAAGTTTCCCCACTCCCCTCAAGTACAATATGCTTGACCCAACATTAAAATTTAGGATTGCTAATTATAATATTTATCTATTAAAGTGTATTTTACACAATTATGTCCAATACTTGTATTTTTGTTCAATTAACATATTCAAATATTATGTTTTTCTCACCACTCAAAATTCAATGGCATTAACGATAAATTGAAAAATCAAAACATTCCACTTTTTTTATCTTTTAGAATTTTAAAGACTTGAAGGGGTTAATTTATTGTTAATAATCAGTTGAATTTAGATTTTGTAATTTTCTTAATTGTCTCCTTTGCGACAATGCAATATGAAATGAATTATATAATTTTAGTCTATAAACATATTACCTAAGAAAAAGCAAAAGTAATAGACTATAATAAAAAGTTTCCCTACATCTCTCAACAGCAATATGCTTGACCCAACATTAAAGCTTAGCATTGCTATTTATAATATTGATCAACCAAAATGTATTTTATACAATTAAGTCCATTACTTGTATTTTTTTTCAATTCATATATTCAAATATTATGTTTTTCTCACCATTCAAAATGCAATGACATTGACAATAAATTGAAAAATCAAAACATTCCATTTTTTTCATTGCCTTCTTTGCCACAATGCAAGTTGAATTTGAATCTACAAACATATTACTTAGGAAAAAGCAAATGCAATAGAGTATAAGAATAAGGAGAAGTTTCCCCACTCCCCTCAAGAGCAATATGCTTGACCCAACATTAAAATTTAGGATTACTAATTATAATATTCATCCACTTAACTATATTTCACACACTTAAGTCCATTACTTGTATTTTTGTTTAATTAACATATTCAAAAATTATGTTTTTCTCATAATTCAAAATGCAATGGCATTGAAAATAAATTGAAAAATCAAAACATTCTATTTTTTCAAATTTTAGAATTTTAAAGGCTTGTAGGGGTTAATTTATTATTAATAATCACTTGCATTTAGATTTTGCAATTTTCCTAATTGTCTCTTTTGCTACAATGCGATACGAAATGAATTATATAATTTTAGTCTACAAACATATTACCTAAGAAAAAGCAGAAGTAATGGACTATAATAAGAAGTTTCCCCACAACCCTCGAGAGCAATATGCTTGCCCCAACATTAAACTTTAGCATTGCTATTTATAATATTTATCCACCAAAATGTATTTTATACAATTGAGTCCATTACTTGTATTTTTTTTCAATTAACATATTCAAATATTATGTTTTTCTCACCATTCAAAATGGAGTGGCATTAACAATAAATTCAAAAATCAAAACATTGCATTTTTTCAGCTTTGAGAATTTTAAAGACTTATAGGTATCTATGCATTGTAAATAATAAGTTGAATTTAAATTTTGTAATTTTTTTCATTGCCTCCTTTGCCACAATGCAAGTTGAATTTGAATCTACAAACATATTACTTAAGAAAAAGCAAATGTAATAGAATATAAGAAGAAGTTTCCCCACTCCCCTCAAGAGTAATATGCTTGACCCAACATTAAAATTTAGAATTGCTAATTATAATATTCATCCACTTAACTGTATTTCACACAATTAAGTCCATTATATGTTTTTTTTTTAAATTAACATATTCAAAATTTATGTTTTTCTCACCATTCAAAATGCAATTGCATTGACAATAAATTGCAAAATCAAAACATTCCATTTTTTCAACTTTTAGAAATTTAAAGGCTTGTAGGGATTAATTTATTATTAATAATCACTTGCATTTAGATTTTGCAATTTTCCTAATTGTCTCCTTCGCTACAATGCGATACGAAATGAATTATATAATTTTAGTCTACAAACATATTACCTAAGAAAAAGTAGAAGTAATGGACTATAATAAGAAGTTTCCCCACAACCCTCAAGAGCAATATGTTTGACCCAACATTAAAACTTAGCATTGCTATTTATAATATTTATCCACCAAAATGTATTTTATACAATTCAGTCCATTACTTGTATTTTTTTTCAATTAACATATTCAAATATTATGTTTTTCTCACCATTCAAAATGGAGTAGCATTAACAATAAATTGAAAAATCAAAACATTGCATTTTTTCAGCTTTTAGAATTTTAAAGACTTATAGGGATTAATGCATTGTTAATAATCCGTTGAATTTAAATTTTGTAATTTTTTTAATTGTCTCCTTTGCGACAATGTAATATCAAATGATTTATATAATTTTAGTCTACAAACATATTGCTTAAGAAAAAGCTAATGGAATGGACTCTAATAAGAAGTTTCCCCACTTCCCTCAAGAGCAATATGCTTGACCCAACATTAAAGGGTGGGATTCCTATTTAAAATATTCATCCACTAAAGTGTATTTTATACAATTGAGTCCATTACTTGTATTTTTGTTCAATTAACATATTCAAATATTATGTTTTTCTCACCATTCAACATGCAATGGCATTAAGAATAAATTGAAAAATCAAACATTCCATTTTTTCAACTTTTAGCATTTTAAAGACTTGTAGGGGTTAATTTATTGTTAATAATCACTTGAATTTAGATTTTGTAATTTTCTTAATTGTCTCCCTTGCTACAATGCGATAAAAAATGATTTATATAATTTTAGTCTACAAACATATTACCTAAGAAAAAGCAAATGGAATGGACTATAATAAAAAGTTTCCCTACAACTCTCAAGAGCAATATGCTTGACTCAACATTAAAGCTTTGGATTCCTATTTATAATATTCATCCACTAAAATGAATTTTATACAATTGAGTCCATTACTTGTATTTTTTTTTTCAATTAACATATTCAAATATTATATTTTTCTCACCATTTAAAAGGGAGTGGCATTTACAATAAATTGAAAAATCAAAACATTCATTTTTTCAGCTTTTAGAATTTTAAAGACTTATAGAGATTTGTGCATTGTTAATAATCAGTTGAATTTAAATTTTGTAATTTTCTTAATTGTCTTATTTGCGACAATGCGATATCAAATGATTTATATAATTTTAGTCTACAAACATTTTTTTAAGAAAAAGCTAATGCAATGGACTATAATATGAAGTTTCCCCACTCTCCTCAAGACTAATATGCTTGAATTTAAATTTTATAATTTTTTTCATTGCCTCCTTTGCCACAATGAAAGTTGAAATGGTTTATATAATTTGAATCAACAAACATATTACTTAAGAAAAAGCATATGCAATAGACTATAATAAGAAGTTTCCCTACTCCCCTCAAGTGCAATATGCTTGACCCAACATTAAAGTTTGGGATTGCTATTTATAATTTTCAACCACAAAAGTGTATTTTACACAATTGAATCCACTACTTGTATTTTTGTTCAATTAACATATTCAATTAGTATGTTTCTCTCACCATTCAAAATGCAATGGCACTAACAATAAATTGAAAAATCAAAACATTCCATTTTTTCAACTTTTAGAATTATAAAAACTTATAAGGATTAATGCATTGTTAATAATCAGTTGAATTTAAATTTTGTAATTTTTTTCATTGCCTCCTTTACCACAATGCAAGTTGAAATGGTTTATATAATTTGAATCAACAAACATATTACTTAAGAAAAAGCAAATGCAATAGATTATAATAAGAAGTTTCCCCAGTCCCCTCAAGAGCAATATGCTTGACCCAACATTAAAGTTTGGGATTGCTATTTATAATTTTCAACCACAAAAGTGTATTTTACACAATTGAGTCCACTACTTGTATTTTTGTTCAATTAACATATTCAATTAGTATGTTTCTCTCACCATTCAAAATGCAATGGCACTAACAATAAATTGAAAAATCAAAATATTCCATTTTTTCAACTTTTAGAATTATAAAGACTTATAGGGATTAATGCATTATTAATAATCAGTTGAATTTAAATTTTGTAATTTTTTTCATTGCCTCCTTTGCCACAATGCAGGTTGAAATGGTTTATATAATTTGAATCAACAAACACATTACTTAAGAAAAAGCAAGTGCAATAGACTATAATAAGAAGTTTCCCCACTCCCCTTAAGAGCAATATGCTTGATCCAACATTAAAGTTTGGGATTGCTATTTATAATTTTCAACCACAAAAGTGTATTTTACAAAATTGAGTCCATTACTTGTATTTTTGTTCAATTAACATATTCAAATATTATGTTTTTCTCACCATTCAAAATGCAATGGCATTAACATTAAATTGAAAAATCAAAACATTCCACTTTTTCAACTTTTAGAATTTTAAAGACTTGCAAGGGTTTATGCATTATTAATAATCAATTGAAATTAAATTTTGTAATTTTTTTATTTACCTCCATTGCCACAATGCAGGTTGAAATGATTTATATAATTTTAGTTTTCAAACATATTACTTAAGGAAAAGCAAAAGCAATGGACTATAATAAGAAACTTCCCTATTATCCTCAAGAGGAATATGCTTGACCCAACATTAAAGTGTAGCATTGCTATTTATAGTATTCATCCACTAAAGTGTATTTTACACAATGAAGTCCATTACTTGTATTTTTGTTAAATTAACATATCCAATTATTATGTTTTTCTCACCATTCAAAATGAAATGGCACTAACAATAAATTGAAAAATCAAAACATTTCATTTTTTCAACTTTTAGAATTATCAAGACATATAGGGATTAATGCATTATTAATAATTAGTTGAATTTAGATTCTGTAATTTTTTCATTGCCTCCTTTGCCATAATGCAAGTTGAAATGGTTTATATAATTTGAATCAACAAACATATTACTTAAGAAAAAGCAAATGCAATAGACTATAAGAAGAAGTTTCCTCATTCCCCTCAAGAGCAATGTGCTTGACCTAATATTAAAATTTAGGATTGCTAATTATAATATTCATCCACTAAAGTGTATTTTATACAATTAAGTCAATTACTTGTATTTTTGTTCAATTAAGATATTCAAATATTATGTATTTCTCACCATTCGAAATACAAAGGCATTAACAATAAATTGAAAATTCAAAACATTGCATTTTTTCAACATTTGGAATTTTAAAAACCTATAGGGATTTATGCATTGTTAATAATCAGTTGAATTTAGATTTTGTAATTTTTTTATTTGCCTCCATTGCCACAATGCAGGTTGAAATGATTTATATAATTTTAATTTACAAACATATTACTTAAGAAAAAGTAAATGCAATGGACTATAATAAGAAGCTTCCCCACTACCCTCAAGAGCAATATGCTTGACCCAACATTAAAGCTTAACATTGCTATTTATAGTATTCATCTACTAAGGTGTATTTTACAAAATTAAGACCATTACTTGTATTTTTGTTAAATTAGCATATTCAATTATTATGTTTCTCTCACCATTTAAAATGCAATGGCACTAACAATAAATTGAAAAATCAAAACATTCCATTTTCTCAACTTTTAGAATTATAAAGACTTATAAGGATTAATGCATTGTTAATAATTAGTTGAATTTGGATTCTGTAATTTTTTCATTGCCTCCTTTGCCATAATGCAAGTTAAAATGGTTTATATAATTTGAATCAACAAACATATCACTTAAGAAAAAGCAAATGCAATAGACTATAAGAAGAAGTTTCCCCATACCCCCTTAAAAGTAATATGCTTGACCCAATATTAAAGCTTAGCATTGCTATTTATAGTATTCATCCACTAAAGTGTATTTTCTACAATTGAGTCCATTATTTGTATTTTATTCAATTAACATATTCAAATATTATGTTTTTCTCACCATTTAAAATGCAGTGGCATTAACAATATATTGAAAAATTAAAACATTGCATTTTTTCAACTTTTGGAATTTTAAAGACTTATAGGGATTTGCACATTATTAATAATCAGTCCATCACTTATATTTTTCGTCAATTAACATATTCAAATATTATGTTTTTCTCACCATTCAAAATGTAGTGGTATTAACAATAAATTGAAAAATCAAAACATTGCATTTATTCAATTTGTAGAATTTTAAAGGCTTATAAGAATTTATGTATTATTAATAATCAGTTGAATTTAAATTTTGTAATTTTTTTAATTGCCTCCATTGCCACAATATAGGTTCAAATGGCTTATATAATTTTAGTCTACAAACATATTACTTAACAAAAAGCAAATGCAGTGGATTATAATAAGAAGTTTTGCCACTCCCCTCAAGAGCAATATGCTTGACCCAACATTAAAACTGAGGATTGCTTTTTCTAATTTTCATCCACTAAAGTGTATATTATCCAATTGACTCCATTACTTGTATTTTTGTTCAATTAACATAGTCAAATATTATATTTTTCTGACCATTCAAAATGCAATGGCATTAACAATAAATTGAAAAATTAAAACATTCCATTTTTTCAACTTTTAGAATTTTAAAGACTTGTAGGGGTTACTGTATTGTTAATAATCAGTTGAAATTCAATTTTGTAATTTTCTTAATTGTCTCCTTTGCGATAATGCGATATGAAATGATTTATATAATTTTAGTCTACAAGAGTGTAGATGAAAGAAAACAAGTGAGTGTGTTTGCAAAAGGAGCAGATGTTAAGGTTGCTTTCCAAGCTAAGCAGCAAATGATCTTGATCCTTTACAAGGATTCTTATTTCTCTAACACTAACCTTGATTATCTTTGCCTAATGCTATTTCATCTTTGTTGCAGGATTATAATGATGTTTTCCCTAAGGCGACCCCAGATGGTTTACCACCAAGGAAAGGGATTGAACATCACATTGATCTTATTCTTGGAGCTCCCATTCCTAATAAGCCAGCGTATAGAAGTAATCATGAGGAGACAAAGGAGCTTTAGAGGCAAGACGATAAGTGGATGAGCTATTTTCTTTGGTTCTTTGGGAACAAATTTTGAACTTTCATACTTGAGTGTGTTGGTTCAATAGACTTATCTTCTTCGACGTTGTTGTTGTTAGGAGTGGCGTCTGAATCTTATAGTTCTGGTTCTTGGTTGTTTATAATCATTGGGTTAGGACTCCAAATCCCTTAACCTTTGTTAGGACAATCCTATACCATTGGTTAGTTTGTTTACATATAATCAGAGTTCATATCACCATGTGTGCATTGGGTCCCTAAGCCATGTCTTTTTGGGGTTTTCCGGATCAAAATACTCGTAGGAAAGACTAGTCATCGTCAAAGACTCCTTGTTTACGGAAATTCAACGGATTCCTAGTTCCAAGTGAGTATGGATGTGCTTGTTACCTAGAATATAGTGCCTGTAATGGGCGTACAAGCTGTTTTCAAGATCATTAAGGGAGAATGGGTAATTACAACAAAAATTGGAGAATTGTTAGGAACAAATTAAGATACGATGTCACTAGTCAGAAATTAAGCAAAAAATACTCGTAAGAAATGCTAGTCATTATCAAAGACTCCCTTGTTTAATGAGATTCAATGGATTCACAATTCCAAGGGAGTATAGATGTGGTTGTTGCCATGAATATAGTGTCTGTTGTGGACACACAAGCTATTTTGAAGATCATCCAATGTGAATGAGTAATTATACCAAAAAGAGAAGCCATGTTAGGAAAAAATCAAGATGCGATCTCATTAGTTAGCAGTTAAGTAGAAAATAGTTGTAAGAAATGCTAGTCTTGGTCAAAGACTCATTGTTTAGTGAAATTTAATGGATTCTAGTTCCAAGGGAGTATAGATGGGGTTGTTGCCATGAATATAGTGCCTCTTGTGAGCACACAAGCTATTTTCAAGATCATCAAGTGCGAATGAGTAATTATTGTAAAAAATGCAGAATTGTAAGGAAGGAATCAAAAGACAGTCTCATTACTTAGCAATTAGGTAAAAAATAATTGTAAGAAAAGCTAGTCATCATCAAAAACTCCTTGTTTAATGAAATTCCACGGATTCCTAGTTCCAAGGGAGTACAAACATGCTTGTTGCCATGAATATAATGCCTGTTGTGGGCACACAAGCAATTTTTGAGATCATTAAAAGTGAATGGGTAATTACAACAAAAAGGGAGCATTGTTAAAAGAAATCAAGAGATAGTCTCATTAGTTAGTAATTGAGTTGAAAATATAGGTAAGAAATGCTAGTCACCATCAAAGACTCCTTGTTTAATGAAATTCAACAGATTCCTAGTTTCAAGGGAGTATAGATTTGCTTGTTGCCATGAATATAGCACCTATTATGGGCACCCAAGCTGTTTTCAAGATCATTGAGAGTGAATGGGTAATTACAACAAAAAGTAGAGCATTCTTAGGAAAAAATCATAAGATTGTCTCATTCGTCAGTAATTAAGTAGAAAATACTCATAAGAAATGCAAGTCATTCTCAAAAACCCCCTTGTTTAATGAAATTCAAAAGATTCTCAATTCCAAGGGAATATAGATGTGGATGTTGCCATGAATATAGTGCCTATTGTGGGTGCACAAGCTATTTTGAAGATCATCTAGTGTAAAGGAGTAATAATAGCAAAAAGTGGAGCCTTGTTAGGAAGAAATCAAGAGATGGTCTCATTAGTTAGTAATTAAGCAGAAAATACTTGCAGGAAATACTAGTCATCATCAAAGACTCATTGTTTCATCAAATTCAACGAATTCTAGTTCCAAGGGAGTATAAATGGGGTTGCTACCATGAATATAGTACATGGTGTTAGCACACAAGCTATTTTCAAGATCATCAAGTGCGAATAAGTAATTATTGCAAAAAGTGGAGCCTTGTTAGGAAGAAATCAAGAGACGGTCTTAGTAGTTAGTAATTAAGTAGAAAATAATTGTAAGAAAAGCTAGTCATCATCAAAGACTCCTTGTTTAATGAAATTCAAGGGATTCCTACTTCCAAGGGAGTATTGATGTGCTTGCTGCCATGAATATAGTGCTTGTTGTTGGCACACAAGCTATTTTCAAGATCATTAAGAGTGAATGGGTAATGACAACAAAAAGTGGAGCATTGAAAGAAAGAAATCAAGAGACAGTCTCATTAGTTTGTAATTGAGTAGAAAATACTTGTAAGAAATGCTAGTCATCATCAAAGACTCCTTGATTAATGAAATTCAATGGATTCCTAATTCCAAGAGAGTATAGACATGCTTGTTCCCATGAATATAGTGCCTATTGTGGACACACAAACTATTTTCCAAATCATTAAGAGTGTGATGCGGAAAACCCCAAAAAGATGTGGCTTAGGGACCCAACACACACAATGAATCAAAGAACAACCAGGAAAGCTAAATCAGAGTTAATAACACAAACCCTAGACCCAATATTCGAAGTAACATGAATCTAGGGTATTCAAGATGGATATGGACACCACACTCCAGAAAAGAAAGGAATTGGGAATGATAAGTTGATTTGAACGCCACAAGAAGAATAACCTCTTGATAAGTTCTTTAGTTCTTAAAAGAACTGAGAGAGAAAAGCCCTTGCTTTCTATTTCACTCAAAGTTGTCTAATTTCCAAAGCTTACAAGGGGTGCCTATTTATAGGCTTAGATAGCAATCCTAAAGAGGCAAAATTCCTATTTTGGAGGAATTTCGGACTAATTCCAGCACATACAATGAACTCCTATTTAGGAGTGATGCTATTACTTAGTTTGACCTATTAAGTATTCCAATTTTATTAACTAGGCCTAGACTCTCTTTAAAACTTGAATTCGCACCATTTGAAGCTTGGTTGGCCTGAATGTCCTGAATCAGCCCATTCAATGCTTCTTTAATCTTTTTGGCTCTAGCTCATGTTATTAGGCCTTCTGGAATGTGCAATGGACCTCTTACATCCATTGAAGCTCTAGCTCGTGTAATTGGGCCTTCTGGAATGTGCAGTGGACCTCTTGCATCCATTGAAGCTCTATTTGGTGTTATTGGGTCTTCTAGAATGTGCAATGGACTTCTTGCATCTATTGAAGCCTTCCACCCATCATCTCCACGGTTCTCATCATTCCCCCCCTCCTCAAAAGGATTCGCCCTCAAATCATCACCTATATCAAAAGGGGAAAGGTCAGAAACGTTAAATGTTGCACTCACATTATACTCACCAGGAAGGTCCAACTTATAAGCATTGTCATTAATTCGTTCTAGAACTTGGAAGGGACCATCTCCTCTTGGTTGTAGCTTTGAACGCCTCTGAGCTGGGAATCGTTCCTTGCGCATATGCACGTAAACCCAATCACCAGGTTCAAACACCACCTTCTTTCATCCCTTGTTGACATGGGATGCGTATTGCTCAGTTCGTTTTTCAATATGTTGCCGTACCTTCTCATGCAATTTTTTTATCATGTCAGCTTTGCGTTCACCATCAACGTTGGCATACTCATTGACAGGTATAGGTACCAAATCTAGAGGAGTCAATGGATTAAAATCATATACAATTTCAAATGGAGAGTAGCAAGTAGTAGAATGAACACTCCTATTATATGCAAACTCAACATGTGGTAAACAATCTTCCCATGTTTTCAAATTTGTTCAAATAATAGCACACAAAAGAGTAGAAAGAGTTCGATTAACCACCTCAGTCTGCCCATCAGTTTATGGATGACAAGTAGTCGAAAACAATAGCTTAGTACCTAACTTACCCCACAAAGTCTTCCAGAAGTAGCCTAAGAACTTTGTATCTCGGTCTGAAACAATGCTCCGTGGCATGCCATGCAAACGCACTACTTCTCTAAAGAACAAGTCAGCCACATTGTTTGCATCATCAGTTTTATGGCATGGGATGAAGTGTGCCATTTTTGAAAATCTATCAACAACAACAAATACCGAATCCCTACCCCGTTTTGTTCGTGGCAATCCCAGTACAAAGTCCATGGATAAATCAACCCAGGGATGACTAGGTATGGGTAAAGGGGTATACAAGACATGGGGTAAAACTCTAGATTTAGCCTGTTTGCATGTTATGCATTTCTCACATATCCTCTCAACATCTCGTTTCATGCGTGGCCAAAAGAAGTGTTCATTTAGGACATCTAGGGTTTTCTTAACTCCAAAATGACCCATTAGACCACCCTCATGAGCTTCTCTTACAACCAACTCCCTTAAAGAACTCATAGGCATGCATAAACGATTTTCCCTAAATAAGAAGCACTTATACCTATAAAACTTCTCAAAGGCTGACTTCTCACATGCTCTATACACGTTAGCAAAGTTCAGATCATTCACATATAAATCTTTAATATGTTCAAATCCTAATAAGTTTGCAGTAAGTGTAGAGATAAGGGCATACCTGCGAGATAATGCATCAGCTACCACATTGTCCTTACCTTGTTTATATTTGATGTTGTGGGGAAAGGTCTCAATGAATTCAATCCACTTGGCATGTCTTTTGTTCAACTTTCCTTGTCCCTTCAAGTGCTTCAACGATTCATGGTCAGTATGGATGATAAACTCCTTGGGCCAAAGGTAATGTTGCCATGTCTCCAAACCCCGTACCAATGCATACATCTCTTTATCATAAGTAGGATAATTAAGGCTTGCTTCACTTAGCTTTTCACTGAAGCATCAAAACAGCTCCGATGCCAATTCCTGAAGCATCACACTCAATCTCGAAAGCTTTTTCAAAGTTAGGTAAAGCAAGTAGGGGTGTAGAACTTAATTTTTCCTTGATGCAATTAAAAGCCTTGTCATGGTCACTACCCCACCTAAAAGTCGTGTTCTTTTTGATAAGCTCAGTGAGTGGTGCAGCAATGGTGCTAAAGTCCCTAACAAAGCGTCTATAGAAACTAGCTAGACCATGAAAGCTACACACATCACTAATTGACTTAGGTGTAGGCCAATCACGAATTGCCTTAACTTTTTCCTCGTCAACCTCAACACCTTTAGAAATCACAACATAGCCAAGAAATGTGATTTGATTAGTGCAAAAGGAACATTTCTTTAAGTTAGCATACAATTTTTCAGAACGTAAAACACTTACAATAGAATGTAAATGATCAAGATGCTCTTCTAGGGTTTTACTATAGACCAAAATATCATCAAAATACACAACCACAAATTTACCAATGAATGGACGCAAAACATGATTCATTAGCCACATCAAAGTACTTGGTGCATTAGTGAGACCAAATTGCATAACAAGCCATTCATACAAACCGTACTTAGTTTTGAAAGCTGTTTTCCACTCATCTCCCTCTCTCATCCTAATCTGATGATATCCACTTTTCAAATCAATCTTAGAAAAGACACAGGAACCATGCAATTCATCCAACATGTCATCTAATCTAGGTATGGGGTGACGATACTTTACAGTGATTTTGTTGATTGCTCGACAATCAACACACATCCTCCAAGTCCCATCTTTCTTGGGTACAAGGAGGACAGGAACAGCACATGGACTCATGCTTTCCCTCACATATCCTTTGGAAATAAGCTCCTCAACTTGCCTTTGAAGCTCCTTTGTCTCCTCAGGATTACTCTTATATGCTGGTCGGTTAGGGATGGATGCACCTAGGATGAAATCAATTTGATGCTCAATTCCTCTGTTAGGTGGCAATCCACTTGGAACATCGTCAGGGAATACATCTTCAAATTCCTGCAATAGAGCAACAACAACACTAGGCAAAGATGGGTCAAACTTGTTAGTGTTAAAATAATCCTTCTTGTACAGAAGTACGACCAACACTAGGCATAGAATACTCTTTTGACATCACTCCCTTTTGCATAGAAACTTTCTCTTTTCTTCTCTTTCTCTTATGTCATCACGTTTTCTCCTCTCTTTTTCTTTTATCAATCTTTCTTTTCTGTTCACTCTCATTTTTAATCCTTAATTGATCCTCATAAGCTTGTTGAGGTGATAATGGTACAAGAGTGACGGGTTTTTCATTCATTACAAAGGAATATCGGTTCTTGAAGCCATCATGCATAACTCGCCTATCAAATTGCCATGGTCTTCCTAATAGAATATGGCCCACAAGCATAGGTACAACATCACATAAAATTTCATCACGGTGCCTTCCAATAGAAAATGATATAAGCACTTGCTTATTTACCTTAACTTCACCACTCTCATTCAACCATTGAAGCTTATATGGCCTAGGATGCTTCATAGTAGGTAAATCCAACTTCTCAACCATAGTTGTGCTAGCAACATTAGTGCAACTCCCACCATCAATAATCATACTACATACCTTATCTTTGATGAGACACCTTGTCTAAAAGATGTTATCTCATTGCACCTCATTTTCTTCTTTTACTTGCACATTCAATGCTCGCCTTGTAACGAGAGCTACTCCATTAATCGGATACTCCTCTCCATCACTTTTACCCTCTGATGATGGCATAGAATCATTATCTGATTCACTTTTAGTTTCAACATCACCATTACTTCTCAAGATCATTGCATGCTTATTTGGACATTGAGATGCAATGTGACCCCTGCCCAAACACTTAAAACATTTAACATCTCTATTTCTACTTGGTTGAGGGTCAGAATTACCTGCCTCCTTGCTAGAACCCATATTCTTGTACTTGGATAGCTCGACTTTGGACTTATAATTGGTCATCTCATCCCTTTTATTCCAATTTGGCTTCTAAGATGAGGTAGATCTTGAGTTCTGCCCCAACTGTGTGGAACCCTTTCATTTGAGTTGCCTTTCAACTTTCATGGCCCATGTGCACCATGTCTTCTAATTCCACATAGTGTTGTAATTCAACCACGTTTGCTATATCCCTATTTAGCCCTTGCAAAATTCGAGCCATGGTTGCTTCTCTATCTTTTTCTACATTCGCTCAAATTATGGTAATCTCCATCTCCTTGTGGTAATCCTCCACACTTTTGGTGCCCTGAGTGAGCCCTTACAGCCTTTGATACACCTCCCTGTAATAGTGATTAGGGACAAACCTCCTCCTCATGATAGCCTTCATCTCCTCCCATGTATCAATAGGCCGCTCATGATTCCTTCTCCTAGTCAAAACAAGTTGATCCCACCAAATAATAGCATAATCAGTGAATTCAACTGCAGCAAGCTTTACCTTTTTCTCCTCGGAATAGTTGTGGTAGTCAAAAACCAATTCAACCTTCTTCTCCCATTCTAGGTATACATTAGGATCATTCTTACCTTGGAATGGAGGAATTGTCATTTTAATACTACTCAGATTATGGTCATAGGTGCCTTACCTCCCAAATTCTCTTTGATCCCTTCTATTGTTAGCAGTTCGGACCACAGTAGTTTGATCATCAATTTCATCATCTTCTACATCATCTTCATGGTCATAGGCACGTCTCAACTACCTTCTTGCTTTAGGAGCCTTATACTCCCCATGCCTCCTTTGCAACTCTACTATTGTATTAGCTTGCTCCTCCATCCTCTCACTCATATCATCAAATCTGGTATTCATGTGCACAAATTGTTGTTGCATAGCTTTGATCATGAATGACATGTTAATAGCTCCCTCCTGAGCAGCACTATTGTGATTTATTTATTTTGATTCAATTTGTCTATTATGTGCATTACAATTCAAATGCACAAATTTGTTTGTTTGCAATCCTTCTCAACGTGCTAATTTCAATTCCAATTGCTATGATGATTCGAGGGCGAATCCTTTTGAGGAGGGGGGGAATGATGAGAACCATGGAGATGATGGGTGGAAGGCTTCAATAGATGCAAGAAGTCCATTGCACATTCCAGAAGACCCAATAACACCAGATAGAGCTTCAATGGATGCAAGAGGTCCATTGCACATTCCAGAAGGCCCAATTACACGAGCTAGAGCTTCAATGGATGTAAGAGGTCCATTGCACATTCCAGAAGGCCCAATAACACGAGCTAGAGCCAAAAAGATTAAAGAAGCACTAAATGGGCTGATTCAGAACATTTAGGCCAACCAAGCTTCAAATGGTGCGAATTCAAGTTTTAAAGAGAGTCCAGGCCTAGTTAATATAATTGGAATACTTAATAGGTCAAACTAAGTAATAGCATCACTCCTAAATAGGAGTTCATTGTATGTGCTAGAATTAGTCCGAAATTCCTCCAAAATAGGAATTTCTCCTAAATAGGAATTTTGCCTCTTTAGGATTGCTATCTAAGCCTATAAATAGGCACCCCTTGTAAGCTTTGGAAATCAGACAACTTTGAGTGAAATAGAAAGCAAGGGCTTTTCTCCCTCGGTTCTTTTAAGAACTAAAGAACTTATCAAGAGGTAATTCTTCTTGTGGCGTTCAAATCGACTTATCACTCCCAATTCCTTTCTTTTCTGGAGTGTGGCGTCCATATCCATCTTGAATACCCTAGGTTCGTGTTACTTCGAATATTGGGTCTAGGGTTTATGTTATTAAACTCTGATTTAGCTTTCCTAGTTGTTCTTTGATTCATTGTGTGCGTTGGGTCCCTAAGCCACATCTTTTTGGGGTTTTCTGCATCAGAGTGAATGGGTAATTACAACAAAAAGTGGAGCATTGTTCGAAAGAAGTCAATAGACAATCTCATTAGTTAGTAATTAAGTAGAAGATACTCGTAAGAAATGCTTGTCACCATCAAAAACTCCTTGATTAATGAAATTCAACAGATTCTTAGTTTCAAAGGAGTATAGATGTGTTTGTTGCCATGAATATAGTGCCTATTGTGGGCACTCAAGCTATTTTCAACATCATTGAGAGTGAATGGGTTAATTACAACAAAAAGTGGAGCATTGTTAGGAAGAAATCATGAGATGATCTCATTAATCAGTAATTATGTAGAAAATACTCGTAAGAAATGCTAGTCATTCTCAAAGACTCCATTGTTTAATGAAATTCAAAGGATTCTCAATTCTAAGGGAGTATAGATGTGGATGTTGTCATGAATATAGTATCTGTTGTGGGCACACAAGCTTTTTTGAAGATCATCTAAAGTGAATGAGTAATTATAGCTAAAAGGGAGCCTTGTTAGGAAGAAATCAAGAAACGATCTCATTAGTTTGTAATTAAGTAGAAAATACTTGTAAGAGATGCTAGTCATTGTTAAAGACTCATTGTTTAGTAAAATTCAACGAATTCTAGATCCAAGGGAGTATAAATGGGGTTATTGCCATGAATATAGTGCCTATTGTGGGCACAAAAGCTACTTTTAAGATCATCAAGTGGGAATGAGTAATTATTTCAAAAAGTGGAACCTTATTAGGAAGGAAACAAGAGACTGTCTCATTAGTTAGTAAGTAAGTAGAAAATACTTGTAAGAAATGTTAGTCATCATCAAAGACTCCTTGTATAATGAAATTCAACAGATTCCTAGTTCCAAGGGAGTATAGACGTGTTTATTGCCATGTTTAATATTAGTGCCTGTTTGTGGGCATACAAGCTATTTTCGAGAATCATCAAGTGGGAAGTGAGTAATTAATCAACAAAGAAGGAGAGCATTGTTTAGAAAAGAAATCAACTGACAGTCTCATTAGTCAACAATTGAGTAGAAAATACTNCTGTTGTGGGCATACAAGTTATTTTCAAGATCATCAAGTGGGAATGAGTAATTACAACAAAAAGAGGAGCATTGTTAGAAAGAAATCAACTGACAGTCTCATTAGTTAGCAATTGAGTAAAAAATACTTGTAAGAAATGCTAGTCATCATCAAAGACTCCTTATTTAATGAAATTTAATAGATTGCTAGTTTCAAGGAGTATAGACGACCTTGTTGCCATGAATATAGTGCCTATTGTGGGCACCCAAGCTGTTTTCAAAGGTCATTGAGAGTGAATGGGTAATTACAACAAAAAGTGAGACGGTCTCATTAGTTAGTAATTAAGTAGAAAATAGTTGTAAGAAATGCTAGTCATTCTCAAAGACTCCTATTTTTAATGAAATTCAGAGGATTCTCAATTCCAAGGAGTATAGAAGTGGATGTTTTGTGAACATTGTGTTTGTGCGCACAAGCTATTTTGAATATCAACTAATGTGAATGAGTAATTATAGCTAAAAGTGGAGTCCTGTTAGAGAAGAGAAATCAGGAGATGGTCTCATTAGTTTGTAATTAAGTAGAAAAATACTTGTAAGAATAGCTAGTCATTGTCAAAGACATGTTGTTAAAAAATGCTAGTCATCATCAAAGACTCGTTGTTTAGTGAAATTTAATGGATTATAGTACCAAGGGAATATAGATGTGGTTGTTGCCATGAATATAATGCCTATTGTGGGCATACAGGCTATTTTCAAGATCATCAAGTGTGAATAAGTAATTATAGCAAAATGTGGAGCCTTGTTAAGAAGAAATCAGGAGATGGTCTCCTTAGTTAGTAATTAAGAAGAAAATACCTGTAAGAATAACTAGTCATTGTCAAATACTCATTGTTCAGAAATGCTAGTCATCGTTAAAGACTCGTTGTTTAGTGAAATTTAAGATTTTCTAGTTCCAAGGGACTATAGATGGTGTTGTTGCCCTGAATATAGTGCTGTTGTTGTGGCACACAAGCTATTTTCAAGATCATCAAGTGGCAATGAGTAATTATTGCAAAAGGTAGAGCCTCGTTGGAAGGAATCGAGAGACAGTCTCATTAATTAGTAATTAAGTAGAAAATACTTGTAAGAAATGCTAGTCATCGTCAAAGACTCCCTCTTCAATGAACTTCAATGGATTCCTAGTTCCAAGGGAGTATAGACATGCTTGTTGCCATGCATATAGTGCCTGTTGTGGGTACCTAAGATATTTTTGACATCATTAGGAGTGAATGGGTAATTCCAACAAAAAGTGGAGCATTGTTAGAAAGAAATCAAGAGATAGTCTCATTAGTCAGCAATTGAGTAGATAATACTAGTCAGAAATGCTAATCACCATCAAAGACTCCTTGTTTAATGAAATTCAATGGATTCCTAGTTTCAAAAGAGTATTGATGTGCATATTGCCATGAATATAGAGCCTATTGTGGGCACCTAAGCTGTTTTCAAGATCATTGAGAGTGAATGGGTAATTACAACAAAAAAGTGGAGTATTGCTAGAAAGAAATCAAGAGACAGCCTCATTAGTCAGCAATTGAGTCGAAAAATGCTCAAAAGAAATGCTAGTCACCATCAAAGACTCCTTGTTTAATGAAATTCAACAGATTCCTAGTTTTAAGTGAGTATAGATGAGGTTGTTGCCATGAATATAGTACCGTTGTGGGCACCCAAGCTGTTTTCAACATCATTGAGAGTGAATGGGTAATTACAACAAAAAGTGGAGTATTATTAGGAAGAAATGATGAGACGGTCTCATTAATTAGTAATTAGGTAGAAAATACTCGTAAGAAATGCTAGTCATCCTCAAAGACGCCCTTGTTTAATGAAATTCAAAGGATTCTTAATTCCAAGGGAGTATAGAAGTGGATGTTGCCAGGAATATGGTGTTTGTTGTGGGCACATAAGCTATTTTGAAGATCATCTAGTGTGAATGAGTAATTATAGCTAAAAGCAGAGCCATGTTAGGAAGAAACCAAGAGACGGTCTCATTAGTTTGTAATTAAGTAGAAAATACTTGTAAGAAAATGCTAGTCATCGTCAAAGACTCGTTGTTTAGTGAAATTTAATGGATTCTAGTTCCAGAGGAGTATAGATGGGGTTGTTGCCATGAATATAGTGCCTATTGTGGGCACATAAGCTATTTTCAAGATGATCAAGTGGGAACAAGTAATTATTGCAAAAAGTGGAACCTTATTTGGAAGGAATCAAGAGACGGTCTTAGTAGGTAGTAATTAAGTTGAAAATACTTGTAAGAAATGCTAGTTATTGTCAAAGACTCCTTATTTTATGAAATTCAACGGATTCCTAGTTCTAAAGGAGTATAGACGTTCTTGTTGCCATGAATATAATGCTTGTTGTAAGCACACAAGCTATTTTCGAGATCATTAAGAGTGAATGAGTAATTATAACAAAAAGTGGAGCATTGTTAGAAAAAAATCAAGAAATAGTCTCATTAGTTAGCAATTGAGTAGAAAATGCTTGTAAGATATGCTAGTCACCATTAAAGATTGCTTATTTTATGAAATTCAACAGATTCTTAGTTTCAAGGGAGTATATATGTGCTTGTTGCCATGTATATAGTGCTTGTTGTGGGCACATAAGCTCTTTCCAAGATCATTAAGTGTGAATGGGTAATTACAACAAAAATGGAGCATTGTTAGGAAGAAATCATTGGGTGGTATGAGAGCTTTGGGAATTAAATCAGGTTGCTTCTCAAAATTTGAGTTTTCTCTTTAGTTCTTCTTCTTAGCTGCCTATTATTACGTTTTCTTGCATTCCAACTCGGCTCATTACTACCAAATCACTTCTTTCTAGATTGTTTTTCCAATATCCTTCCTTTGACCATTGGTTCATGATACTTTGAACTGTGAGTATAGGATTACACCTTAAGTTCTTGTTCCTTTGAGCATTAGGCCAAGGTTTTGCATTTGTTTAGACATCATTGTTTCTTTAAGGTCTTTGTTTCCCTCTTTTGATTGTGGGTTTCATAGCATTCTTTGTGTTTAACATTGGGTGCTATGAGAGCTTTGGCCTTCCAATCCTGCTTGCTTGTCAAAATTGGAGTTTTTTCTCTTGTTTTTCTTCTTTTTTGCCCCTTATTACATTTTCGTGCATTCCAACTTGGCTCATTACAACCAAATCTCCTCTTTCTTGATTGTAATGCCAATATACTACCTTTCACCTTTTGTGTATGATGCTTTGAACAATGGGTATAGGATTATACATTAAGATCTTGTTCCTTTCAGCATAGGGCCAACAGTTTAGTTTTGTTAAACTTGAATTATGTTTCTTGGGGTCTTCAATTCCTTCTTTTGATTATGGGTTTCGTTGCATTCTTTATGTTTAACATTTGGTGCTACGAGAGCTTCGGGCTTTCAATCAGGTTTGCTTCTGAAAATTGGAGTTTTTACTCTAACTCTTTTTCTTAGTTGCCTCTTATTACGTTTTGTTGCATTCCAACTTGGCTCATTACTACCAAATCTCTTCTTTATAGATTTTAATCCCTATATCCTTCCTTTCACCATTGGTTCATGATGCTTTGAACTATGCATATAGGGTTAAACCTTAAGTTCTTGTTCCTTCGAGCATTAGGCCAAGGTTTTACTTTCTTTAAACATCATTTATGATTCTTGGGGCCTTCAATTCCTTCTTTTGATTATGGGTTTCATATCATTCTTTATGTTTTAACATTGTTTGCTATGAGAGCTTTGGGCTTTAAATCAGGTATGCTTCTCAAAAATTGGAATTTTTTCTCTAGTTCTTCTTCTTAGCTACCACTTATTACATTTTGTTGCATTCCAACTTGGCTCATTATAGCCAAATCTCGTCTTTCTAGATTGTAATGCAATTATCCTTCCTTTCATCTTTGGTTCATGATGCTTTGAATTTGGTTATAGGATTACACCCTTAAGTTCTTGTTCCTTTGAGCATTGAGTTAAGGTTTTACTTTTGCTAAACATCCTTTATGTTTCTTAGGATCTTCAATTCCTTCTTTTGATTTTGGGTTTTGTAGCATTCTTTTCCTTTAGCATTAGGTGATATGAGAGCTTTAGGCTTTAAATCAGGTTTGCTTTTGAAATTGGTGTTTTTTCTCTAGTTCTTCTTCTTAGCTACCTCCTATTACATTTTGTTGCATTCCAGCTTGGCTCATTACTGCCAAATCTCAACTTTCTAGATTGTAATACCAATATCCTTCCTTTCACCATTGGTTCATGATGCCTTGAACTATGGGTAGGGGATTACACCTTAAACATTCTTTGTGTTTATCATTGGTTCCATGAGGGCTTTGGGCTTTCAATCAGGTTTGCTTCTCAAAATTGGAGTTTTTTTTCTCTAGTTCTTCAATTCCTTCTTTTGATTGTGGGTTTCATTGCATTGTTTATGTTTAACATTGGTGCTATGAGAGCTTTGGAATTTGACTAAGGTTTGCTTATCAAAATTGGACTTTTTTTTCCTCATTCTTCTTCTTAGCTGCCATTTATTACGTTTTGTTGCATTCCAACTCGGCTCATTACTACCAAATCTCTTCTTTATAGATTGTAATGCTTATATCCTTCCTTTCACCATTGGTTCATGATGTTTTAAACTGTTGGTATAGGATTACACCTTAAGTTCTTCTTCCTTTGAGCATTCAGCCAAGGTTTCACTTTTTTTAAACATTGTTTATGTTTCTTAGGCCCTTAAATTCCTTCTTTTGATTGTGGGTTTCATAGCATTCTTTATGTTTAACATTGTGTGCTATGAGAGCTTTGGATTTTAAATTAGGTTTGCTTCTTAAAATTGGAGTTTTTTCTCTAGTTCTTCTTAGCTGCCATTTATTACGTTTTGTTGCATTCCAACTTGGCTCATTACTACCAAATATTGTCTTTCTAGATTGTAATGCCATTATTGTTCCTTTCATCTTTGGTTCATGATGCTTTGAACTGTGGTTATAGGATTACACCTGAAGTTCTGGTTGCTTTGAGCATTAGGCCAAGGTTTTACTTTTGTTAAACATCCTTTATGTTTCTGGGGTCTTTAATTCCTGCTTTTGATTGTGGGTTTCATACCATTCTTTTTTTTAACATTAGGTGCTATGAGAGCTTCAGGCTTTCAATCAGGTTTGCTTTTGAAATTGAAGTTTTTACTCTAGCTCTTCTTCTTAGCTGCCTCTTATTACGTTTTGTTGCATTCCAACTGGGATCATCACAACAAATCTCATCTTTCTAGATTTCAATGCCAATATCCTTCCTTTCACCATTGGTTCATGATGCTTTTAACTGTGGGTATAGGATTTCACCTTCAGTTCTTGTTCCTTTAAGCATTAGGCCAAGGTCTTACTTATGTTAAACATCATATAAGTTTCTTGGGTCTTCTATTCCTTCTTTTGATTTTGGGTTTCATTGCATTCTTTGTGTTTAACATTGGATGCTATGAGAGCTTTGGCTTTAAATCACATTTGGTTGTCAAAATTGGAGGATCTCTCATTCTTCTTCATAGCTACCTCTTATTATGTTTGTTGCTTTCCAACATGCCTTATCCCTTCTCCTTCCTTTCATCATTGGTTCATAATGCTTTGAACTGTGGGTATAGGATACACCTTAAGTTTTTGTTCCTTTAGGCTTTGGGCAAAGGTTTTACTTTTGTTAAACATCATTTACGTTTCTTGGGTCTTTAATTCCTTCTCTTTTGACAGTGTGTTTCATAGCATTCTTTTTGTTTAACATTGGATGGATGCCATGAAGCTTGGGGCTTTAAATAACAAAGAATGTTAAACCTACAAATTGCGAATTGTGGTGATAACTGATCCACCCCCCCTCTCAATATCACAAACTAGTAGATCCTACGGTGAAGTTGGAACTTCAATAATTATTTATTGATTGAAATAGCTTTGTGCCAAAGGAGATAATTAAAAAAATTTCAAAATTTAAATTTAAACTGATTATTAATAATGCATTTATCCTATAGGACTTTAGAATTCTAGAAATTGAAAAAGTGCAATGTTTTGATTTTTAAATTTAGTACTAATGTCATTGCATTTGAATGGTGAGAAAAA
>JAIRCJ010000274.1:206249-282251 GCA_020883675.1 Bruguiera gymnorhiza | reverse complement strand
TATAAAAAAAGTGGAGCACTATTCAGGAGAAATCAATAAGACGGTCTCATTAATTTGTAATTAAGTAGAAAATACTTGTAAGAAATGCTAGCCATCACCAAGGACTCCTTGTTTAAATGACAGTCAATGGATTTCTTCTTCCAAAGGAGTATAGATGTGCTTGTTGCCATGAATACAGTGCCTATTATGGGCACAAATCTATTTTCAAGATCATTAAGTGTGAATGAGTTACTACAACAAAAGGGGAAGTATTTTAGGAAGAAATAAAGAAACAGTCTCATTATTCAATAATTATACAGATAATTGTAAGAAATGCTAGTTCATCGTCAAAGACTCCGTTATTTGAATGAAATTCAACTGATTCCTAGTTCCAAGGGATCTAGATGTGCTTCTTCCATGAATATAGTGCTTGTTATGGGTACCCAAGGTATTTTCAGGTCATTAAGTGTGAATGGGTAATAATACAAAAAGTGGAGCATGTAGGAAGAAATCAAGGGACGATCTCATTAGTGTGTAATTAAGTAGAAAATACTTGTAAGAAATGTTAGTCATCATCAAAGACTCCTTGGTGAATGAAATTCAATGATTCCTACTTCCAAGGGAGTATAGGTGTGCTTGTTGCCCTAAATATAATGCCTGTTGTGGGCAAACAAGCAATTTTTAACTTCATTATGTGTGAATGGGTAATTACAAAAAAAGTGGAGCATTGTTCGGAAGAAAATGATGAGACGGTCTCATTAGTCTATAATTAAGTAGAAAATACTTGTAAGAAATGCTAGCCATCACCAAAGACTCTTTGTTTAATGAAATTAAATGGATTTCTTGTTCCAAGGGAGTATAGATGTACTTATTGCTATGAAAATGGTGCCTATTATGGGCACCGAAGCTATTTTCAAGATCATTAAGTGTGAATGAGTTACAACAACAAAAGGGGGAGCCTTGTTTGGAAGAAATGTAGAGACAGTCTCATTATTCAATAATTATGCAGAAAATACTTATAAGAAATGCTAGTCATCATCAAAGACTCCTTGTTAAATGAAATTCAACTAATTCCTTGTTCCAGAGAGTATGGATGTGCTTCTTGCCATGAATATAGTACCTGTTATGGAGACCCAAGCTATTTTCAAGATCATTAAGTGTGAATGGGTAATTACAAGGAGGAAATTAAGAAACAGTCTCATTATTCTTAAATTAAGTAGAAAATACTTGTAAGAAATGCTAGTCATTACTAAAGACTTCTTGTTCAATGAATGTCAACTAATTCCTAGTTCCAAGGGTGTATAGATGGGCTTGTTGCCATGAATATAGTGCTTGTTGTGGGCACAGAAGCTATTTTCAAGATCTTTAGGTGTGAATGATTTATTGCAACAAAAGGAGGAGCCTTGTTAGGAGAAAATAAATAGACAATCTCATTTTTTAGTAATTATACCAAAAATACTCATAAGTAATTCTAGTCATCATCAAAAGCTCTTTGTTGAATCAAATTCAACAAATTCCTAGTTCTAAGGGAGTATTGATGTGCTTGTTGCCAAGAATATAGTGTCTGTTGTGGTTAAACAAGCAATTTTCAAGATCATTAAGTGTCAATGGGTAATTACAACAAATAGTGGAGTACTGTTTGGAAGAAATGAAGGGACGGTCTCATTAGTCTATAATTAAGTAGAAAATACTTGTTAGAAATACTAGTTACTGTTAAAGAATCCTTGTTGAGTGAAATTCAACTAATTTTTATTTTTAGGGGAGTATAGATGTGGTTGTTTGCAGGAATATAGTGCCTGTTGTGGGCACACAAGCTATTTTCAAGATCATTAGGTGTGAATGAGTTATCGCAGCAAAAGGGGTAGCCTTGTTAGGAGGAAAAGAAGAGATAGTCTCATTATTCTTTAATTATACTGAAAGTAAGTAATGCTAGTCATCATCAAAGGCTCTTTGTTGAATGAAATTCAATAGATTCCTAGTTCCAAGGGAGTATAGATGTGTTTGTTGCCATGAATGTAGTGCCTATTGTGGGCAAACAAGCAATTTTCAAGATCATTAAGTGTGAATGGGTAATTACAACAAAAGTGGAGCATTGTTAGGAAGAAATAAAGTGATGGTCTCATTAGTCTGTAATTAAGTTGAAAATACTTGTAAGAAATGCTAGTCATCATCAAAGACTCCTTGTCTTCTGAAATTCAACTGATTCCTAGTTCCAAGGGAGAATAGATGTGCTTGTTGCCTCTTTGTCTCATTATTTAGTAATTATGCAGAAAATACTTGTAAGAAATACGAGTCATTGTCAAAGACTTCTTGTTGAATGAAATTCAACTAATTCCTAATTCCAAGGGAGTATAGATGTGCTTGTTGCCATGAATATTGTGCTCGTTGTGGGCACACAATCTATTTTCATGACCATTAAGTGTGAATGGGTAATTACAACAAAAAGTGGAGCATAGTTAGGAAGAAATCAAGAGACAATCTCATTAGTCTTAAACTAAGTAAAAAATACTAGTAAGAAATTCTAGTCATCAACAAAGACTCCTTGTTTAATGAAATTCAATGGATTCCTAGTTCCAAGGGAGTATTGTTGCCTTGAATATAGTGCCTATTGTGGGCACACAAGCTATTTTCAAGACCATTAAGAGTGAATGAGTTATTGCAACAAAAGGTAGAGCCTTGTTCAGAAGAAATGAAGAGACTTTCTTGTTATTGAGTAATTATACTGCAAACACTTAAAGGAAATGCTAGTCATCATCAAAGACTTCTTGTTTAATGAAATTGAAAGGATTCCTAGTTCCAAAGGAGTATAGATGGGGTTGTTGCCATGAATATAGTGCCTGTTGCAGACATATAAGCTATTTTCAAGATCATTTAAAGGGAATGTGTTATTACAACAAAAGGTGAAACCTTGTTAGGAAGAAATGAAGAGATGGTCTTGTTTTTCAGTAAGTATACTGCAAACACTTGAAAGAAATGCTAGTTATCATCAAAGACTCTTTGTTTAATGAAATTGAATGGATTCCTAGTTCTAAAGGAGTATATATGTGCTTGTTACCTTGAATATAATGCCTGTTATGGGCATATAATCTATTTTCAAGATCATTAATTGTGAATGAGTTATTGGAACAAAATGTTGGGCCTTATTAGGAAGAATTGAAGAAACGGTCTCACTATTTAGTAATTATACAGAAAATATTTGTAAGAAATGCTAGTCATCATCTAAGATTCCTTATTTAATGAAATTTAACAGATTCCTAATTCCAAGGGAGTATAGAGGTGTATGTTGCCATGAATATAATGCCTGTTGTCAGAACACAACCTATTTTCAAGATCATTAAGTGTGAATGGGTAATTATAGCAGTAAGTGATGAGAATCGTAATGATGATGGGTGGAAGGCTTTAATGGATGCAAGAAGTCCATTGCATATTCCAGAAGGCCTGATCACATGAGCAAGAGCTTTAATCAATGCAAGAGGTCCATTGCACATTCCAGAAGGTCTAATAACACGAGTTAAAGCCATAAAGATGAAAGAAGCACTAAATGGGCTGATTAAGGACATTCAGGCCAACCAAGTTTTAAATGGTGCCAATTCAAGCTTGAATGAGAGTCCAAGCCTTATTAATATGATTAGAGTACTTAATAAGTTAGAACTAAGTAATAGCATTCACTCCTAAATAGGAGTTTATTATCTGTGCTAGAATTTGTCCCTAGTTAGGAGTCCCTCCAAAATAAGGATTTGTCCTAAGTAGGAATTTGTGCCTCTTTAGGATTACTATCGTAACCTATAAATAGGCACCTCTTGTAAGCTCTAAAACATTAGACAATTTTGAGTGAAATAGAAAGTAAGGGTTTTTCTCCCTCGATTCTTTTGAGAACTAAAGAACTTATGAAGAGGTACTTCTTCTTGTGGCATTCAAATTGACTTATCATTCCCAAGTCCTTTCTTTTCTAGAGTGTGGCATCCATATCCTTCTTAAATACCCTAGGTTCTTGCTCCTTCGAACGTTGGGTCTAGGGTTTGTGTTATTAAAATCTGATTTAGCTTTCCTGGTTGTTCTTTGATTCCTTATGTGTGTTGGGTCCCTAAGCCATGTCTTTTTAGGGTTTTTCACATCAATAAGTGGAGCATTGTTAAGAAGAAATCAACATATAGTCTCATCAGTCTTAAATTAAGTAGAAAATATATGTAAGAAATGGTAGTTATAACCAAAGTCTCCTTGTTTAAAAAAAATTGAACGGATTCCTATTTCTAAGGGAGTATAGGTGTGTTTGTTGCCTTGAATATGGTGCCTATGGTGGGCACACAAACTATTTTCAACATCATTGAGCGTGAATGCATTATTGCAACAAAAGGTGGAGTCTTGTTAGGAAGAAATAAAGAGACGACCTCATTATTCAGTAATTGTACGGCAAATACTTGAAAGAAATACTAGTTATGGTCAAAGATTGCTTGTTTAATGAAATTCAATGGATTCCTACTTCCAAGATAGTCTAGATGTGGATGTTGCCTTGGATGTAGTGCCTGTTGTGGGAAACAAGCAATTTTCAAGGTCATTAAGTGTGAATGGGTAATTACAACAACAAGTGGAGCATTGTTAGGAAGAAATCAAGAGATGATCTCATTAGTCTGTAATTAAGTAGAAAATACTTATAAGAAATTCTAGTCATCACAAAAAACTCCTTGTTTAATGAAATTCAACGGATTCCTAGTTCCAAGGGAGTATAGATGTGCATGTTACCATGAATATAGTGTTTGTAGTGGGAGCACAACCTATTTTCAAGATCATTAAGTGTGAATGGGTAATTACAACAACAAGTGGAGCATTGTTAGGAACAAATCAACAGACAGTCTCATTAGTCTGTAATTAAGCAAAAAATACTTGTAACAAATGGAAGTTATAACCAAAGTCTCCTTGTATAATGAAATTGAATGGATTCATATTTCTAGGGGAGTATAAATGTGCTTGTTGCCTTGAATATAGTGCCTATTGTGGGCACACAAGCTATTTTCAACATCATTAAGTGTGAATGTGTTATTGCAACAAAAAGTAAAGCATTGTTGGGAAGAAATACTAGTCCTCATCAAAGACTCCTTGTTGAATGAAATTCAACTAATTCCTAGTTCCAAGGGAGTATAGATATTCTTGTTGCCATGAATATTATGCCCTTTATAGGCACACAATCTATTTTCAAGATCATTAAGTGTGAATGGGTAATTACAACAAAAGTGGAGCATTGTTAGGAAAAAATCAAAAGACAATCTCATTAGTCTTAAATTAAGTAGAAAATACTTGTAAGAAATTATGGTCATCACCAAAGACTCCTTGTTTAATGAAATTCAATAGATTCTTAGTTCCATAGGAGTATAGATGCGGTTATTGCCTTGAATATAGTGCTTGTTGCGGGCATACAAGCTATTTTCAAGATCATTAAGAGTGAATGAGTTACTACAACAAAAGAGGGAGCCTTGTTAGGAAGAAATGAAGAGACCATCTCATTATTCAATAATTATACCGAAAATACTTGTAAGAAATGCTAGTCATCATCAAAGACTCTTTGTTGAATGAAATTCAACTGATTCTTAGTTCCAAGGGAGTATAGATGTTCTTGTTGTGATGGATATAGTGCTTGTTGTGGATGCACAAGCTATTTTCAATATCATTAAGTGTGAATGGGTAATTATAACAAAAAGTGAAGCATTGTTAGGAAAAAATCAAGAGACAGTCTCATTAGTCTGTAATTAAGTAGAAAATACCTGTAAGACATGCTAGACATCACCAAAGACTCCTTATTTAATGAAATTCAACAGATTCCTAGTTTCAAGGGAGTGTAGATGTGCTTGTTGCCATGAATATTGTGCCAAATATTGTGCCCTTTGTGGGCACACAATCTATTTTCAAGATCATTAAGTGTCAATGGGTAATTACAGCAAAAAGTGGAGTCTTATTAAGAAAAAATGAGAAGACAACCTCACTATTCAGAAATTATACCCCAAATACTTGAAAGGAATGCTAGTCATCATCAAAGACTCCTTGTTTAATAAAATTCAACGGATTCCTTGTTCCAAGGGAGTATAGATGTGCATATTGCCATGAATAAAGTGCTTGATGTGGGCACATAAGCTATTTTCAAGACCATTAAGTGTGAATGGGTAATTACAAAAAAAAGTGGAGCATTGTTCGGAAGAAATCAAGAGACAGTTTCATTAATGTGTAATTCAGTAGAAATACTTGTAGGAAATGTTAGTCATCACCAAAAACACCTTGTTTAATAAAATTGAACAAATTCCTAATTCCATGGGAGTATAGATGTGGTTGTTGCCTTGAATATAGTGCTTGTTGCGGGCATACAAGATATTTTCAAGATCATTAAGAGTGAATGAGTTATTGCAACAAAAAAGGGAGCCTTGTTAGGAAGAAATGAAGAGACCATCTCATTATTCAGTAATTGTACCAAAAATACTTGTAAGAAATGCTAGTTATTATCAAATACTCTTTATTGAATAAAATTCAACAGATTCTTAGTTCCAAGGGAGTATAGATGTTCTTGTTGTGATGGATATAGTGTTTGTTGTGGATACACAAGCTATTTTCAATATCATTAAGTGTGAATGGGTAATTATAACAAAAAGTGAAACATTGTTAGGAAGAAATCAAGAGACAATCTCATTAGTCTGTAATTAAGTAGAAAATACCTGTACGAAATGCTAGACATCATGATGCAGAAAACCCCAAAAAGACGTGGCTTAGGGACCCAACGCACACAATGAATCAAAGAACAACCAGGAAAGCTAAATCAGGGTTTAATAACACAAACCCTAGACCCAAAATTCGAAGGAACACGAACCTAGGGTATTCAAGATGGATATGGACGCCACACTCCAGAAGAGGAAGGAATTGGGAGTGATAAGTCGGTTTGAACGCCACAAGAAGAAAACCTCTTGATAAGTTCTTTAGTTCTCAAAAGAACCGAAGGAGAAACCCTTGCTTTCTATTTCACTGAAAGTTGTCTGATTTCCAAAGCTTACAAGGGGTGCCTATTTATAGGCTTAGATAGCAATCCTAAAGAGGCAAAATTCCTATTTAGGAGAAATCCCTATTTTGGAGGAATTTCGGACTAATTCCAGTACATACAATGAACTCCTATTTAGGAGTGAATGCTATCACTTAGTCTGACCCATTAAGTTGTCCAATTATATTAATTAGGCCTGGGCTCTCTTTAGAACTTGAATTCGCACCATTTGAAGCTTGCTTGGCTTGAATGTCCTGAATCAGCCCATTTAGTGCTTCTTTAATCTTTTTGGCCCTAGCTCGTGTTATTGGGCCTTCTGGAATGTGCAATGGACCTCTTGCATCCATTGAAGCTCTAGCTTGTGTTATTGGGCCTTCTGGAATGGGCAATGGACTTCTTGCATCTATTGAAGCCTTCCACCCATCATCTCCATGGTTCTCATCACATCACCAAAGACTCCTTATTTAACGAAATTCAATAGATTCCTAATTTCAAGGGAGTGTAGATGTGCTTGTTGCCATGAATATTTTGCCCTTTATGGAAACAAAATCTATTTTCAAGATCATTAAGTGTCAATGGGTAATTATAACAAAAAGTGGAGTTTTATTAGGAATAAATGAGAAGACAACCTCGTTATTCAGAAATTATACCCCAAATACTTGAAAGGAATACTAGTCATCGTCAAAGACTCATTGTTTAATGAAATTCAATGAATTCCTTATTCCAAGGGATAAGGAATAAAGTGCCTGATGTGGGCACACAAGCTATTTTCAAGACCATTAAGTGTGAATGAGTAATTACAAAAACAAAAAAAAAAATGGAGCATTGTTAGGAAGAAATCAAGTAATGGACTAAATTGTATAAAATTTACTTTAGTAGATGAATATTATAAATAGGAATTCCAAGATTTAATGGTGTGCCAAGCATATTGCTCTTATTAGAGTCCATTGCATTTGCTTTTTCCTAAGTAATATGGTTGTAGCATAAAATTATACAAATCTTTTCAAATTGCAATATGGCAAAAGAGATAATTAAAAAAATTACAAATTTTAAATTCAACTGATTATTAACAATATCTTTATTCCTATAGGACTTCAAAATTCTAAAAATTAAAAGAGTGCAATATTTTGATTTTTAAATTTATTGTTAATGTCATTACATTTGAATGGTGAGAAAAACATAATATTTGAATATGTTAATTAAACAAAAATACAAGTAATGGACTCAATTATATAAAATACACTTTAGTTGATGAATATTATAAATAGCAATCCCAGACTTCAATGTTGGGTCAGGCATATTAGTCTTGAGGGGAGTGGAGAAACTTCTTATTAGAGTCCATCTTTATTAACAATGCATTCATCTTTATATGACTTTACAATTCTAAAAATTGAAAAGGTGCAATGTTTTGATTATTAAATTTATTACTAACACCATTGCATTTGAATGCTGAAAAAAATATAACATTTGAATGTGTTAATTGAAGAAAAATACAAGTAATAGACTCAATTGTATAGAATACACTTTAGTGAATTAATATTATAAATAACACTCCTAAGCTCCAATGTTGGGTGAAGTATATTGCTCTTGAGGGGAGTCAGGAAACTTCTTATTAAAGTCCATTACATTAGTTTTTTCTTAAGTAATATGTTTGTAGACTAAAATTATATAAATCTTTTCAAATTGCATTGTAGCAAAGAAGACAATTAAAAAATTACAAAAATTAAATTCAACTAATTATTAACAATGTATTTATCCCTATAAGACTTTAAAATTCTAAAATTTGAAAAAATGCAATATTTTGATTTTTTAATTTATTGTTACTGCCTTTGTATTTTGAATGGCAAGAAAAATATAATATTTGAATATGTTAATTGAACAAAAATTCAAGTAATGGTCTCAATTGTATAAAATATATTTTAGTGTATGAATATTATAAATAGCAATCACAAGTTTCAATGTTAGTTCAAGCATATTGCTCTTGAGGGGGCTGGGAAAACTTTTTATTAGAGTCCATTGCATTTGCTTTTTCTTAAGTTGTATATTTTTAGACTAAAACTATATAAATCATTTCAAATAGCATTGTGGCAAAGGACATAATTAAAAAATTTTCAAAATTTAAATTCAACTAATTATTAACAGTGCATTTATCCCTATAGGAACTTAGAATTCCAAAAATTGAAACAGTGCAATGTTTTGATTTTCAAATTTATTGTTAATGTCATTACATTTGGAATGGTGAGAAAAACATAATATTTGAATAAGTTAATTGAACAAAAATACAAGTAATGGACTCAATTGTATAAAATATACTTTACTGTATGAATATTATAAATAACAATCCCAAATTTCAATATTGGGTCAAACATATTGCTTTTGAGGGAAATTGGAAAACTTCTTATTAGAGTCCTATAGATTAGTTTGTTCTTAAGTACTATATTTTTAGACTAAAATTATATAAATCATTTCAAATCGCATTGTCACAAAGGGGACAATTAAAAAAATTACAAAAGTAAAATTTAACTGGTAATTAACAATGCATTTATCCTTATAGGACATTAGGATTCTAAAAATTCAAAAAGTGCAATGTTTTGATTTTAAAATTTATTTCTAATGTCATTGCATTTGAATGGTGAGAAAAATATAACATTTGAGAATGTTAATTGAACAAAATTACCAGTAATGGACTTAATTGTATAAAATAGACTTTAGTTGATGAATATTATAAATAACACTCCCAAATTTTAATATTGGGTCAAGTATATTGCTCTTGAGGGGAGTAGGAAAATTTCTTATTAAAGTCCATTGCAATTGCTTTTTCTTAAATAATATGTTTGTAGACTAAAATTATACAAATCACTTCAAATTGCATTATGGCAAAGGAGACAATTAAAAAAAGTACAAAAGTAAAATTCAACTGATAATTAACAATACATTTATCTTTATACGACTTTAAAATTCTAAAAATTGAAAAAGTGCAATGTTTTGATTTTTAAATTTATTGTTAATGCCATTGCATTTGAATGGTGAGAAAAGCATAATATTTGAATATGTTAGTTGAACAAAAATATAAATAATGGACTTAGTTGTATAAAATACACTTTAGTGGATGAATATTATAAATAACATTCTCAAGCTTTAATGTTGGGTTAATGTTGGGTCAAGTATATTGTTCTTAAGCAAAGTCGGGAAACTTCTTATTAGAGTCCATTGCAATTACTTTTTCTTAAATAATATGTTGTAGACTAAAATTATATAAATTATTTGAAATTGCATTATGGCAAAGGAGACAATTAAAAAAAATTATAAAAGTAAAATTCAACTGGTAATTAACAATGCATTGATCCCTATAGGACTTTAGAATTCAAAAACTGAAAAAGTACAATGTTTTGATTTTTAAATTTGTTCTTAATGCCATTGCATTTGAATGGTGAGAAAAACATACTATTTGAATATGTTAATTGAACAAAAATACAAGTGATGAACTCAATTGTATAAAATACACTTTAGTGGATGAATATTATAAAAAGCAATCCCGAGCTTCAATGTTAGGTCGAGAATATTGCTCTTGAGGGGACTGAGGAAACTTCTTTTTAGTCTTCATTGCATTTTCTTTTCTCAAGTAGTATATTTTTAGACTAAAAATATATAAATCATTTCAAATAGCATTGTTGCAAAGGATGTAATTAAAAAAATTAAAAAATTTAAATTCAACTAATTATTAAAAATGCATTGATCCCTGTAGGACTTTAGAATTCTAAAAATTGACAAAGTGCAATGTTTTGATTTTTTAATTTATTACTAATGCTATTGCATTTTAATGGTGAGAAAAATATAATATTTGAATAAGTTAATTGAACAAAAATTCAAGTGATGGTCTTAATTATATAAAATACACTTTAGTGGATGGATATTATAAATAGCAATCCTAACTTTCAATGTTGGGTCAAGCATATTACTCTTGAGGGGAGTGGGAAAACTTTTTATTAGAGTCCAATATATTAGCTTTTTCTTAAGTAATATATTTTTAGACTAAAATTATATAAATTATTTCCAATAGCATTGTCGCAAAGGAGATAATTAAAAAAATTACAAAAGTAAAATCCAACAGGTAATTAGCAATGCATTTATCCTTATAAAACTTTAGAATTCTAAAAATTGAAAAAGTCCATTATTTTGATTTTTAATTTTATTGCAAATGCCATTGCATTTGAATGGTGAGAAAAAATACTATTTGAATATGTTAATTGGACAAAAATACAAGTAATGGACTCAATTGTATAAAATACACTTTAATGAATGAATATTATAAATAGCAATCCTAAATTTCAATATTAGCTCGATCATATTGCTCTTGAGGGGAGTGGGCAAACTTCTTGTTAGAGTCCATTGCATTTACTTTTTCTTAAGTTGTATATTTTTAGACTAAAACTATATAAATCATTTCAAATAGCATTGTTGCAAAGGATGCAATTAAAAAAAATTAAAAAATTAAACTTCAACTAATTATTAACAATGTAATTATCCTTATAGGACTTTAGAATTCTAAAAATTTAAAAAGTGTAATGTTTTGATTTTTAAATTTATTCATTTTGAATGGTGAGAAAAACATAATATTTGAAAATGTTAATTGAACAAAATACAAGTAATGGACTCAATTGTATAAAATACACTTTAGTGGAAGAATATTATAAATAACAATCCCAAACTTTAATGTTAGCTCAAGCATATTGCTCTTGAGGGAGTAGGGAAGCTTCTTATTAGAGTTCATTGCATTTGGTTTTTTTTAAGTTGTATATTTTTAGACTAAAGCTATATGAATCATTTCAAATAGCATTGTGGCAAAGGAGATAATTAAAAAAATTTCAAAATTTAAATTTAACTGATTATAACAATGTATTTATACTTGTAGGACTTTAGAATTCTAAAAATTGAAAAAGTGCAATGTTTGATTTTCAAATTTATTTCTTAATGTCATTGCATTTGAATAGTGAGAAAAAGATAATATTTGAATAAGTTAATTGAACAAAAATACAAGTAATGAATTCAATTGTATAAAATACACTTTAAGGATGAATATTAAAAATAGCAATCCCAAATTTCAATCTTGAGCTCAACCATATTGCTCTTAAGGGGAGTGGGGAAACTTCTTATTAAAGTCCATTGCAATTTGCTTTTTCTTAAGTTGATATGCTTGTAGACTAAAATTTTATAAATCATTTTGAAATGCATTATGGCAAAAGAGACAATTAAAAAAAATACAAAAATTAAAGTTAACTGATTATTAAAAATGTATTTATCCCTATAAGTCTTTAAAATTCTAAAATTTGAAAAAAATGCAATGTTTTTGATTTTTAAATTTATTGTTAATGCCTTTGCATTTGAATGGTGAGAAAAACATAATATTTGAAACATGTTAATTAAAAAAATTCTAGTAATGGCCTCAATTGTATCAAATACACTTTAGTGGATAAATATTATAAATAGNAAAATTATATAAATCATTTCAAAATGAATTATGGCAAAAGTGACAATTAAAAATAATACAAAATTAAAGTCAACTAATTATTAAAAATGTATTTATCCCTGTAAGTCTTTAAAATTCTAAAATTTGAAAAAAAATGCAATGTTTTGATTTTTAAATTTATTGTTAATGCTTATGCATTTTGAATGGTGAGAAAATATAATATTTGAACATGTTAATTGAATAGAAATTCAAGTAATGGTCTCAATTGTATTAAGTACACTTTAATGGATAAATATTATAACTAACACTCTCAAGTTTCAATGTTGGGTCAAGTATATAGCTCTTGAGGAGAGTGGGGAAACTTTTATTAGAGTACAATGCATTTGCTTTTTCTTAAGTAATATATTTTTAGACTAAAATTATATAAATCATTTCAAATAGCATTGTCACAAAGGTCACAATTAAAAATATTACAAAAGTAAAATTCAACAAAATATAAGTAATGGACTCAATTGAAAAAGTGAAATGTTTTGATTTTAAAATTTATTGCAAATGTCATTGCATTTGAACAGTAAGAAAAATATAATATTTGAATAAGTTAATTGAACAAAAATACAAGTAATGGACTCAATTGTATAAAATATACTTTAGTGGATGAATATTATAAATAACACTCTCAAACTTCAATGTTAGGTCAAGCATATTGGCCTTGAAGGGAGTGAGGAAACTTCTTATTAGAGTCCAATAGATTAGCTTTTTCTTAAATAATATATTTTTAAACTAAAATTATATAAATCATTTCAAATAGCATTGTCGTAACGAGGGCAATTAAAAAATTATAAAATTTAAATTCAACTAATTATTAACAATGTTTTAATTTTTAAATTTAGTGTTAATGTCATTTCATTTGAATGGTGAGAAAAATATATTATTTGAAAATGTTAATTGAACAAAAATACATGTAATAGACTCAATTGTATAAAATACACTTTAGTGGTAGAATATTATAAATAACAATCTTAAATTTCAATGTTGGGTCAAGCATTTTACTCTTGAGAGGAGTCCAATACATTAGCTTTTTCTAAAGTAATATTTTTTTAGACAAAAATTATATAAATCATTTCAAATAGCATTGCCGCAAAGGCCACAATTAAAAAGATTACAAAAGTATAATTCAAGAAAAATACAAGTAATGGATTCAATTGAAAAAGTGAAATGTTTTGATTTTAAAATTTATTGCAAATGTCATTGCATTTGAATGGTGAGAAAAACATAATATTTGAATAAGTTAATTGAACACAAATACAAGTAATGGACGCCCAAGCTTCAATGTTGGGTCAAGGATATTGCTCTTGAGGGGAGTAGGGAAACTTCTTATAGGAGTCCATTGCAATTACCTTTTCTTAAGTAATATTTTTTTAGAATAAAATTATATAAATCATTTCAAATAGCATTGTCACAAAGAAGACAATTAAAAATTACAAAAGTGAAATTCAACTAATAATTAATAATGCATTTATGTCTATAGGACTTTAGAATTCTAAAAATTGAAAAAGTGCAATGTTTTGATTTTTAAATTTATTGCAAATGTCATTGCATTTGAATGGTAAGAAAAACATAATATTTGAAAATATTAATTGAACAAAAATACAAGTAATGGACTAAATTGTATAAAATACACTTTAATGGTAGAATATTATAAATAGCAATCCTAAATTTCAATGTTTGCTCGAACAAATTGCTCTTGAGGGGAGTGAGGAAACATTTTATTAAAGTCCATTGCATTTGCTTTCTCTTAAGTTGTATATTTTTAGACTAAAATTATATAAATCATTTCAAATAGCTTTGTGGCAAAGGAGATAATTAAAAAAATTTCAAAATTTAAATTCAACTGATTATTAACAATGCATTTATCCCTATAAGACTTTAGAATTCTAAAAATTTAAAAAGTGCAATGTTTTTATTTTTAAATTTAGTGCTAATACTATTGCATTTGAATGGTGAGAAAAATATTATATTGGAAAATGTTAATTGAAGAAAAATACAAGTAATGGACTCAATTATATAAAATACACTTTAATGGTAGAATATTATAAATAACAATCCCAAACTTCAATTTTACTTCTTATTAGAGTCCATTGCATTTACTTTTTCTTAAGTTGTATATTTTTAGACTAAAACTATATAAATCATTTCAAATAGCTTTGTGGTAAAGGAGATAATTAAAAAAATTTCAAAATTTAAATTCAACTAATTATTAACAATGCATTTATCCCTATAGGACTTTAGAATTCTAAAAATTGAAAAAGTGTAATGTTTTGATTTTTAAATTTATTGTTAATGTTATTCAATTTTGAATGGTGAGAAAAATATAATATTTCAATAAGTTAATTGAACAAAAATACAAGTATTGGACTCAATATATAAAATACACTTTAGTGGATGAATAATATAAATAGTACTCTTAAACTTCAATGTTGGGTCAAGTATATTGCTCTTGAGATGAGTAGGAAATCTTCTTATTAAAGTTCATTGCAATTGCTTTTTCTTAAGTAAAATTTTTTTAGACTAAAATTATATAAATCATTTCAAATAGAATTGTCGCAAAGAAGACAATTAAAAAATTACAAAAGTAAAATTCAACTGATAATTAATAATGCATTTATCCTTATAGGACTTTAGAATTCTAAAAATTGAAAAAGTGCAATATTTTGATTTTTAAATTTATTACAAATGTCATTGTATTTGATTGGTGATAAAAACATAATATTTGAATATGTTAATTGAACAAAACTTCAAGTAATGGTCTCAATTGTATAAAATACACTTTAGTGGATGAATATTATAAATAGTACTCCCAAGCTTCAATGTTAGGTCAAGTATATTGCTTTTGAGGGGCATAGGGAATCTTCTTATTAGAATCCATTGCAATTACTTTTCCTTATGTAATATTTTTTAGACTAAAATTATATAAATCATTTCAAATAGAATTGTCGCAAAGAAGAAAATTAAAAATTACAAAAGTAAAATTCAACTGATAATTAATAATGCATTATCCTTATAGGACTTTAGAATTCTAAAAATTGAAAAAGTGCAATATTTTGATTTTTAAATTTATTGCAAATGTCATTGTATTTAATTGGTGATAAAAACATAATATTTGAATATGTTAATTGAACAAAACTTCAAGTAATGGTCTCAATTGTATAAAATACACTTTAGTGGATGAATATTATAAATATTACTCCCAAACTTCAATGTTAGGTCGAGTATATTGCTTTTGAGGGGAGTAGGGAATCTTCTTATTAGAATCCATTGCAATTACTTTTCCTTATGTAATATTTTTTAGACTAAAATTATATAAATCATTTCAAATAGAATTGTCGCAAAGAAGAAAATTAAAAAATTACAAAAGTAAAATTCAACTGATAATTAATAATGCATTATCCTTATAGGACTTTAGAATTCTAAAAATTGAAAAAGTGCAATATTTTGATTTTTAAATTTATTGCAAATGTCATTGTATTTGATTGGTGATAAAAACATAATATTTGAATATGTTAATTGAACAAAACTTCAAGTAATGGTCTCAATTGTATAAAATACACTTTAGTGGATGAATATTATAAATATTACTCCCAAACTTCAATGTTAGGTCGAGTATATTGCTTTTGAGGGGAGTAGGGAATCTTCTTATTAGAGTCCATTGCAATTACTTTTCCTTATGTAATATTTTTTAGACTAAAATTATATAAATCATTTCAAATAGAATTGTCTCAAAGAAGACAATTAAAAAATTACAAAAGTAAAATTCAACTGATAATTAATAATGCATTTATCCTTATAAAACTTTAGAATTCTAAAAATTGAAAAAGTGCAATGTTTTGATTTTTAAATTTATTACAAATGTCATTGCATTTGAATGGAGATAAAAATATAATATTTGAATATGTTAATTGAACAAAACTTCAAGTAATGGTTCCAATTGTATAAAATATACTTTAGTATATGAATATTATAAATAGTAATCCCTAACTTCAATGTTGGGTCAAGCATATAACTCTTGAGGATAGTGGGGAAACTTCTTATTAGAGTCCAATACATTGGCTTTTTCTAAAGGAATATTTTTTTAGACTAAAATTATATAAATCATTTCAAATAGTATTGTCACAAAGGAGACAATTAAAAAAATTACAAAAGTAAAATTCAACTAATAATTAACAATGCATTTATCCCCGTAGGACTTTTGAATTCTAAAAATTGAAAAAGTGCATTGTTTTGATTTTTAAACTTATTGCAAATGTGATTGCATTTGAATGGTGAGAAAAATATAATATTTGAAAATGTTAATTGAACAAAAATACATGTAATGGACTCAATTATATAAAATACACTTTAGTGGATGAATATTATAAATAGCAATCCCAAACTTCAATGTTAGTTCGGGCATATTGCTCTTGAGGGGAGTGGGTAAACTTCTTATTACAGTCTATTGCATATGCTTATTCTTAAGTTGTATATTTTTAGACTAAAACTATATAAATCATTTCAAATAGCTTTGTGGCAGAGGAGATAATTTAAAAAATTTAAAAATTTAAATTCAACTAATTATTAACAATGCATTTATCCCTATAGGACTTTAGAATTCTAAAAATTTAAAAAGTACAATTTTTTAAGTTTTAAATTTAGTACTAATGCTATTGCATTTGAATGGTGTGAAAAACATAATATTTGAAAATTTTCATTGAACAAAAATACAAGTAATGGACTCAACTGTATAAAATACACTTTAGTGGTAGAATATTATAAATAGCAATTTGAAACTTCAATGTTAGCTTGAGCATATTGCTTTTGGGGGGAGTGGGGAAACTTCTTATTAGGGTCCATTGCCTTTACTTTTTCTTAAGTTGTATATTTTTAGACTAAAACTATATAAATCATTTCAAATAGCTTTGTGGCAAAGGAGATAATTTAAAAAATTTCAAAATTTATTGTTCTTGATGAGAGTAAGGAATCTTCTTATTAGAGTCCATTGCAATTGCTTTTTCTTATGTAATATTTTTCTAAGACTAAAATTATATAAATCATTTCAAATAGAATTCTTGCAAAGAAGATAATTAAAAAATTACAAAAGTAAAATTCAACTGATTATTAACAATGTATTTATCCTTATAAGACTTTAGAATTCTAACTGAAAAGTGCAATGTTTTGATTTTTAAATTTATTGTTAATGCCATTGAATTTTGAATGGTGAGAAAAACATAATATTTGAATAGGTTAATTAAAAAAAATACAAGTAATGGACTCAATTGTATAAAATATACATTAGTGGATGAATATTATAAATAGTACTCTCAAACTTCAATGTTGGGTCAAAGATATTGCTTTTGAGCGGATTAGGGAAATTTCTTATAAGAGTCCATTGCAATTGCTTTTTCTTAATTAATATTTTTTAGACTAAAATTATATAAATCATTTCACATAGCATTGTCCCAAAGAAGAGAATTAAAAAATTACAAAAGTAAAATTCAACTAATGCCTTTATGCCTATAGGACATTAGAATTCTAAAAATTGAAAAAGTACAATGTTTTGATTTTTAAATTTATTACAAATGTCGTTGAATTTGAATGGTGATAAAAACATAATATTTGAATAAGTTTATTGAACAAAAATTCAAGTAATGATCTCAATTGTATAAAATACACTTTAGTGTATGAATATTATGAATAGCAATCCTGACCTTCAATGTTGGGTCAAGCATATTGCTCTTGAGGATAGTGTGGAAACTTCTTATTAGAGTCTAATGCATTGGCTTTTTCTAACATAAAGTTTTTTTAGACTAAAATTATATAAATCATTTCAAATAGCATTGTCACAAATGAGACAATTAAAAAAATTAGAAAAGTAAAATTCAACTGATAATTAATAATGCATTTATCCCTATAGGACTTTAGAATTCTAAAAATTGAAAAAGTGCAATGTTTTGACTTTTAAATTTATTGCAAATGTCATTGCTTTGAATGGTGAGAAAAACATAATATTTAAATAAGTGAATTGAACAAAAATACAAGGGACTCAATTGTATAAAATACACTTTAGTGGAAAAATATTATAAATAGCAATCCTAAACTTCAATGTTAGCTTGAGCATATTGCTCTTAAGGAGAGTGGGTAAACTTCTTATTAAAGTCCATTGCATTTCCTTTTTCTTAAGTTGTATATTTTTAGACTAAAACTATATAAATCATTTCAAATAACTTTGTGGCAAAGGAGATAATTTAAAAAATTTAAAAATTTAAATTCAACTAATTATTAATAATGCATTTATCCCTATAGGACTTTAGAATTCTAAAAATTTAAAAAGTGTAATTTTTTAATTTTTAAATTTAGTGCTAATGTTATTGCATTTGAATGGTGAGAAAAACATAATATTTGAAAATTTTCATTGAACAAAAATACAAGTAATGGACTTAATTGTATAAAATACACTTTAATGGTAGAATATTATAAATAGCAATTTGAAACTTCAATGTTAGCTTGAGCATAGTACTGTTGAGGGGAGTGGGGAAACTTCTTATTAGAGTCCATTGTCTTTGCTTTTTCTTATATTGTATATCATTTGACTAAAACTATATAAATCATTTCAAATAACTTTGTGGCAAAGGAGATAATTAAAAAAATTTCAAATTTTAAATTTAACTGTTTATTAACAATGCATTTATCCCTATAGGACTTTCAAATTCTTAAAATTCAAAAAGTGCAATGTTTTGATTTTTAAATTTATACTTAATGTCATTCAATTTTGAATAGAGAGAAAAATATAATATTTGAATAAGTTAATTGAACAAAAATACAAGGAATGGTTTTAGTTGTATAAAATACACTTTAGTGTATGAATATTATAAATAGCAATCTCAAACTTCAATGTTGGGTTAAGCATATTACTCTGGAGGGTTGTGGGGAAACTTCTTATTAAAGTCCAATACATTGGCTTTTTTTAAAGTAATATTTTTTTAGACTAAAATTATATAAATCATTTCGAATAGCATTGTTGCAAATGAGATAATTAAAAAATTACAAAAGTAAAATTCAATTGATAATTAATAATGCATTTATCCCCATAGGACTTGAGAATTCTAAAAATTGAAAAAGTGCATTATTTTGATTTATCAATTTATTGCAAATGCCATTGCATTTGAATGGTGAGAAAACATAATATTTGAAAATGTTAATTGAACAAAAATACAAGTAATAGACTCAATTGTATAAAATACATTTTAGTGGTAGAAAATTATAAATAGTGATCCCAAACTTCAATTTCAGCTAGAGCATATCGCTTTTAAGGGGAGTGGGGAAACTTCTTATTAGAGTCCATTGCATTTGCTTTTTCTTAAGTTGTATATTTTTAGACTAAAACTATATAAATCATTTCAAATAGCTTTGTGGCAAAGGAGATAATTAAAAAAATTTCAAAATTTAAATTTAACTAATTATTAACAATGTTTTTATCCATACAGGACTTTAAAATTCTATAAATTGAAAACGTGCAATGTTTTGATTTTTAAATTTATTGTTAATGCCATTGAATTTTGAATGGTAATTTATTGTTAATGTCATTGAATTTTTTACTAGTGAGAAAAGTGCAATTACTTTTTCTTAAGTAATATTTTTTTAGACTAAAATTTTATAAATCATTTCAAATAGCATTGTTACAAAGAAGACAATTAAAAATTTACTAAAGTAAAATTCAGCTAATAATTAATAATGCATTTATGCCTATAGGACTTTAAAATTCTAAAACATGAAAAAGTGCAATGTTTTAATTTTTAAATTTATTGGAAATGTCATTGCATTTAAATGGTGAAAAAACATCATATTTGAAAATGTTAATTGAACAAAAATACAAATAATGGACTCAATTGTATAAAATACACTTTAGTAAATGAATATTATAAATAACACTCCCAAGTTTCAATGTTGGGTCAAGTATATTGCATTTGAGGAGAGTAGGCAAACTTCTTCTTACAGACAATTGCAATTGTTTTTTCTTAAGTAATATGTTTGTAGACTAAAACTATATAAATCATTCCAAATTGCATTGTAGTAAATGAGACAATTAAAAAAAAATACAAAACTATAATTCAACAGATAATTAAATGGAGTCAATTGTATCAAATACACTTTAGTGGAAGAATACTATAAATAACAATCTCAAGCTTCAATGTTAGGTCGGGCATATTGCACTTAAGGGGAGTGGGGAAACTTTTTATTAGAGTCCATTGCATTTGCTTTTTCTTAAGTTGTATATTTTTAGACTAAAACTATATAAATCATTTCAAATAGCATTGTGGCAAAGGAGATAATTAAAAAAATTTCAAAATTTAGATTCAACTAATTATTAACAGTGCATTTATCCTTATAAGAACTTAGAATTCCAAAAATTGGAAAAGTGCAATATTTTGATTTTAAATTTATTGTTAATGTCATTACATTTGGAATGGTGAGAAAAACATAATATTTGAATAAGTTAATTGAACAAAAATACAAGTAATAGACTCAATTGTATAAAATACATTTTAGTGGTAGAAAATTATAAATAGTAATCCCAAACTTCAATTTTAGCTAGAGCATATCGCTCTTGAGGGGAATGGGGAAACTTCTTATTAGAGTCCATTGCATTTGCTTTTTCTTAAGTTGTATATTTCTACATTAAAACTATAGTAATCGTTTCAAATAGCTTTGTGGCAAAAGTGAATTAATAAAATATTTCAAAATTTAAATTCAAGCTAATTGATTAACAATGCATTTATCCCTATAGGACTTTTAGAATTCTAAAAATTGAAATAAGTGCAATCTTTGATTATTAAATTTATTGTTAATGCCATTGAATTTTTGGAATGGTGAGAAAAACATAATATTTAAATAAGTTAGATTAAACAAAAATACAAGTAATGGACTCAATTGTATAAATACACTTTAAGTGTAGGAATATTATAAATAGCAATTCCAAAACTTCCATTGTTAGCTTGAGCATATTGCCTTTAAGGGGGAGTGGGAAACTTCTTATTAGAATCCATTTGCATTTGCTTTTTTCTTAAATCGAATATTTTTAGACTAAAACAATTTAATCATTTCAATAACTTGTGGCAAAGGAGATAATTTAAAAAATTTGAAAATTTAAAATTCAATTGATTATTACAATGCATTTATCCCTATAAAACTTTAGAATTCTAAAAAATTGAAAAAGTGCAATGCTTTAAATTTTCCAATTTTAAGTTACTAATGCTATTGGCATTTGAATGGTGAGAAAACATAATATTTGAAAATGTTCAATTGAACAAAATTCAAGAATAAGGAAACTCAATGTATAAAATACATTTTAGTAAGTTGAATATTATAAAACAACAATTTCCAGAACTTCAATTGTTGAGCGTAGAGCGTATTGCTCATGGGAGGGGAGTGGGGAACGTCTTAATTGAGATCCATCGCATTTGTTTTTTTTTTAAGTGTATGATTTTTAGACTAAAAACTTATTTTAAAGATCATTTCAAATAAATTTTGTGGCAAAGGAGATAATTTAAAATTTTGAAAATTTAAATTCAACTGATTATTAGCAATGCATTTATCCCTATAAGACTTTAGAATTCTAAAAATTGAAAAGGTGCAATGTTTTAATTTTTAAATTTAGTGGTAATGCTATTGCATTTTAATGGAGAAAAAATTTAATATTTGAAAATGTTAATTGAACAAAAATACAAGTAATGGACTTCAATGTATAAAATACACTTTAGTGCTAGAATATTATAAATTCAATCCCAAACTTCAATTTTAGCTAGAGCATATTGCTCTTCAGGGGAGTGGAGAAACGTCTTATTAGAGTCCATTGCATTTGCAGTTTTTTTAAGTTGTATATTTTTAGACTAAAACTATTTAAATCATTTTAAATAGCTTAGTGGCAGAGGAGTAATAAAAAAATTTCAAAATTTAAGTTCAACTCATTATTAACAATGCATTTATCCCTATAGGGCTTTAGAATTCCAAAAAATGAAATAGGGCAATGTTTTGATTTTTAAATTAGTGCATTAATGCTATTGCATTTCAATGGTGAGAAAATAACATATATTTGAAAATGTTAATTGAACAAAAATTCAAGTAATGGACTCAAATGTATAAAATATATATTAGTTATTGTTGAATATTAAAATAGCAATTCCAAACTTCAATTTTAGCTAGAGCGTATTGCTCTTAAGGGGAGTGGGGAAACGTGTTATGAGAATCCATCGCATTTGTTTTTTTTTTAAGTTGTATATTTGTAGACTAAAAACTATTTAGATCATTTCAAATAGCTTTGTGGTAAAGGAGGTAATAAAAAAATTTCAAAATTTAAGTTCAACTTATTATTAACAATGCATTTATCACTGTAGGGCTTTAGAATTCTAAAAATTGAAATAGTGCAAAGTTTTGATTTTTAAATTTAGTGCTCATGCTATTGCATTTGAATGGAGAGAAAAACTTAATATTTGAAAATGTTAATGAACAAAATTCAAGTAATGGACTTCAAATGTATAAAATACACTTTAAGGCTATAATATTATAAATAGCAATNTGTTTTTTTTAAAGTTGTATATTGGTAGACTTAAACTATTTAAATCATTTTAAAATAACTTTGTGGTAAAGGAGGTATAAAAAAAATTTTTTTTCCAAAATTTAAGTCAAACTGATTAGTTAACCAATTGGTTTTTATCCCTGTAGGGCTTGTAGGAATTCCTAAAAAATTGGAAAATAGTCTAATGTTTTGGATTTCTTAAAATTGTAGTCGCTCAATGCTATTGCACTTTGAATGGTGGAGGAAATACAAGTAATGGACTTCAGATAGTATAAATACCTTTAGTGCCTAGAATATTTATAAATAGCAGTCCCAAACTTCAATTTTAGCTAGAGCTTATTGCTGTATCAGGGGAGTGGAGGTAAACATCTTATTAGAGTCCATCGCATTTGCTGTTTTTAAGTTTGTATATTTTTAGACTAAAAACTATTTAAATAATTTCAAATAGCTTAGTGGCAGAGGAGGTAATAAAAAAAATTTCAAAATTTATGTTTAATTCATTATTAACAATGCATTTATCCTTATAGGGCTTTAGAATTCCAAAAATTGAAAAAGTGCAATGTTTTGATTTTTAAATTTAGTGCTATTGTTATTGAATTTAAATGGTGAGAAAAACATAATATTTGAAAATGTTAATTGAACAAAAATTCAAGTAATTAACTCAAATGTATAAAATACACTTTAGTAGTTGAATATTATAAATAGCAATTCCAAACTTCAATTTTAGCTAGAGTGTATTGCTCTTAAGGGGAGTGGAGAACGTCTTATTAGAATCCATCACATTTGTTTTTTTTTTTTTTTGAAGTTGTATATTTGTAGACTAAAACTATTAAATCATTTCAAATAGCTTTGTGGTAAACGAGGTAAAAAAATATTTCAAAATTTAAGTTAAACTGATTAATTAACAATGCATTTATCCTGTAGGGCTTTAGAATTCTAAAAATTGAAATAGTGCAATGTTTTGATTTTTAGATTTAGTGCTAATGCTATTGCATTTGAATGGAGAGAAAAACTTAATATTTGAAAATGTTAATTGAACAAAAATACAAGTAATGGACTTCAATGTATAAATACACTTTTAAGGCTAGAATATTATAATAGCAATCCCCAAACTTCATTTTTAGCTAGAGCATATTGCTCTTCAAGAGAGTGGGGGAAATGTCTTATTAGAGTCCATTGCATTTGCTGTTTTTTAAATTTGTATTATTTTTAGACTAAAACTATTTAATCATTTTTAAATAGCTTAGTAGTAGAGGAGTTAATAAAAAATTTTCAAAATTTAAGTTCAACTCATTATTAACAATGCATTTATCCCTATAGGGCTTTTAGAATTCCAAAAATTGAAATAGTGCTATGTTTTGATTTTTAAATTTAAGTGCTAATGCTATTGGCATTTCAATGGTGAAAAAAACATAATATTTGAAAATGTTAATTGAATAAAAATTCAAAGTAATGGACTGAAATGTATAAAATACACTTTATAGTTAAATATTATAATAGCATTCCCAACTTCAATTTAAGCTAGAGCGTATTGCTCTTAAGGAGAGTGGGGAAACGTTTTATTAGAATCCATCGCCTTTGCTTTTTTTTTTAAGTTGTATATTTGTAGACTAAAACTATTTAAATCATTTCAAATAGCTTTGTGGTAAACGAGGTAATAAAAAAAATTTCAAAATTTAAGTTCAACTGATTATTAGCAATGTATTTATCCCTGTAGGGCTTTAGAATTCCAAAAATTGAAATAGTGCAATGTTTTGATTTTTACATTTAGTGCTAATGCTATTGCATTTCAATGGAGAGAAAACTTAATATTTGAAAATGTTAATTGAACAAAAATACAAGTAATGGACTTCAATGTATAAAATACACTTTAGGGCTAGAATATTATAAATAGCAATCCCAAACTTCATTTTTAGCTAGAGCATATTGCTCTTCAGGGGAGTGGGGAACGTCTTATTAGAGTCCATCGCATTTGCTATTTTTTAAATTGTATATTTTTAGACTAAAACTATTTAAATCATTTTAAATAGCTTAGTGGCAGAGGAGTTAATAAAAAAAATTTCAAAATTTATTTTCAACTCATTATTAACAATGCATTTATCCCTATAGGGCTTTAGAATTCCAAAAATTGAAATAGTGCAATGTTTTGATTTTAAATTTAATGCTAATGCTATTGCATTTCAATGGTGAGAAAAACATAATATTTGAAAATGTTAATTGAACAAAAATTCAAGTAATGGACTCAAATGTATAAAATACATTTTAGTAGTTGAATATTATAAATAGCAATATCAAACTTCAATTTTAGCTAGAGCGTATTGCTCTTAAGGGGAGTGGGAAACGTCTTATTTGAATCCATCGCATTTGCTTTTTTTTAAGTTTTATATTTTTAGACTAAAACTATTTAAATCATTTCAAATAACTTTGTGGCAAAGGAGATAATTTAAAAATTTGAAAATTTAAATTCAACTAATTATTAACAATGCATTTATCCCTATAAGACTTTGGAATTCTAAAAATTGAAAAAGTGCAATGTTTTAATTTTTAAATTTAGTGCTAATGCTATTGCATTTGAATGGTGAGAAAAATATAATATTTGAAAATGTTAATTGTACAAAAATACAAGTAATGGACTCAAATGTATAAAATACATTTTAGTGCTAGAATATTATAAATAGCAATCCCAAACTTCAATTTTAGCTAGAGCATATTGCTCTTCAGTGGAGTGGGGAACCGTCATATTAAAATCCATTGCATTTGTTGTTTTTTAAGTTGTATATTTTTAGACTAAAACTATTTAAATCATTTAAAATAGCTTAATGCCATAGGAGGTAATAAAAAAATTTCAAAATTTATTTTCAACTCATTATTAACAATACATTTATCCTTATAGGGCTATAGAATTCTAAAAATTAAAATAGTGTAATGTTTCGATTTTTAAATTTAGTGCTAATACTATTGCATTTGAATGGTGAGAAAAACATAATATTTGAAAATGTTAATTGAACAAAAATTCAAGTAATGGACTCAAATGTATAAAATACACTTTAGTGGTTGAATATTATAAATAACAATTCCAAACTTCAATTGTAGCTAGAGCGTATTGCTTTTAAGGGGAGTGGGAAAATATCTTATTAGAATCCATCGCATTTATTTTTTTTAAGTTGTATATTTTTAGACTAAAACTATTTAAATCATTTCAAATAGCTTTGTGGCAAAGAAGGTAATAAAAAAAAATTCAAAATTTATGTTCAATTGATTATTAACAATATATTTATCCTTGTAGGCCTTTAGAATTCTAAAAATTGAAAAAATGCAATGTTTTGATTTCTAAATTTAGTGCTAATGCTATTGCATTTGAATGGTGAGAAAAACTTATTATTTGAAAATGTTAATTGAACAAAAATACAAGTAATGGGCTCAATTGTATAGAATACACATTAGAGGTAGAATATTATAAATGACACTCCTAAACTTCAATTTTAGGTAGAGCATATTACTCTTAAAGGGAGTAGGGAAACTTCTTATTAATGTCCATTGCATTTACTTTTTTCTTAAGTTGTATATTTTTAGACCAAAACTATATAAATCATTTCAAATAACTTTATGGGAAAGGAGATAATTTAAAAAATTTCAAAATTTAAATTGAACTGATTATTAACAATGCATTTATCGCTATGGGACTTTAGAATTCTATAAATTGAAAAAGTGTAATGTTTTAAGTTTTAAATTTAGTGCCAATGCTATTGCATTTGAATGGAGAGAAAAGTATAATATTTGAAAATGTTAATTGAACAAAAATACAAATAATGGACTCAATTGTATAAAATACACTTTAGTGGTATTATATTACAAATAGCAATCCCAAACTTCAATGTTTGCACGAGGATATTGCTCTTGAGGCGAGTGGGGAAGCTTCTTATTAGAGCCCATTGCATTTGCTTTTTTTTAAGCTGTACATTTTTACGCTAAAACTATATAAATCGTTTTAAATAGCTTTGTGGCAAAGGAGATAATTTAAAAAATTTCAAAATTTAAATTCAACTGATTATTAAGAATGCATTTATCCCTATAATACTTTAGAATTATATAAATTGAAAAAGTGCAATGCTTTAATTATTAAATTTAGCTCTACTGCTATTGCATTTGAATGGTGAGCAAAATATAATATTTGAAAATGTTAATTGAACAAAAATACAACTAATTGACTTAATTGTATAAAATACATTTTAGTGGTAGAATATTACAAATAGCAATCCCAAACATCAATGTATGCTTGAGCATATTGCTCTTGAGCAGAGTAGGGAAACTTCTTATTAGAGTCTATTGCATTTGCTTTTCTTTATGTTGTATATTTTTAGACTAAAACTATATAAATTATTTCAAATAGCTTTGAGGCAAAGGAGATAATTTAAAAAATTTAAAAATTTAAATTCAACTAATTATTAACAATGCATTTATCCCTATAGGACTTTAGAATTATATAAACTGAAAAATTGCAATGTTTTCATTCTTAAATTTAGTTCTAATGCTATTGCATTGGAATGGTTAGAAAAACATAATATTTGAAAATGTTAATTGAACAAAAATACAAGTAATAGACTCAAATGTAAAAAATACCCTTTAGTGGTAGAATATTATAAATGAAGTTCCCAACTTCACCCTAGGATCTACTAGTTTGTGATACTGAGAGGGGGGGTGAATCAGTATCACCACAATTCGCAATTCGCAGGAAAGTGAACAACTTCAATCTCTTCTTAAAAGCAAACTCTTTCTCAGATTCGACTAAGGTAGATCTATTGCTACCTACTAATCACAATAGTCTCCAAAGTCACCTTTCAGACACCTTGCCTAATAGACAATTCAGATGTTCTTGTTTAGGTCTTCGTTAGGTTATGAGTTGGCTGATACTTTAGCTGTGTTCACAACTTAATTCAAAACACAGAACGTAAAGCAAATTAAGGACACACGAGATTTACGTGGTTCCGTCAACGTGACGTACATCCACGGTGGTAGGGACTCTCCCTTACCGAGCCTATCCACTATACTTGAGAATTCCAGTTACAATGGATGTCTTAATCTTCTGCACCTTTCACTATTGCAATTACTAAGCAAGTACAATACAAAGAGTGTCACTTACTGTGTCTACCCTTCTTCTAGCTTGTCTTGCCTCTGTTGAATTGAAAGGCTGCTCCACTGCCGCTTAGAAGTTCACCGCAACGCTCTCTAACCTCTCTTGAAGAAATCTGGAAATACGTTGAGTTCTTTCTGATGCTTCGCCGAATTCCTTCTCTAGGTTGTTTCACACAACTCCTGCTTTCACCGTCTCACGGTTTCACAGCTTGCACTCAAGCTTCTGGTCTGCCGTTTCACGTCTCACGGCCTGCCCCATGCTTCTGATCAGTCACACCATTGCACGTTCTGGTCTCACGCTTCTGGTCTGCTGTTTCATGTCTCTTAGCCTGCCTCACGCTACTGGTTTTTCTGGTTCACGTCTCTCGGCCTGCCTCACACTTCTAGTCTGCTGTCTTCTCTTCCGGGTGGTCTCACGGATACCAGGTCTGCTGTCTTCTCTTCCGGGTGGTCTGTTTCTTATTTCTCCTCTTGCTGGTTGTGCATTTCTGGTTTGCTTGCAGGATGTGTTTCTGGTTTGCTTGCAGGATGTGTTTCTGGTTTGCTTGCAGGAGGCGTTTCTGGTTTGCTTGCAGGATGTGTTTCTGGTTTGCTTGCAGGAGGCGTTTCTGGTTTGCTTGCAGGAGGCGTTTCTGGTTTGCTTGCAGGAGGCATTTCTGGTTTGCTTGCAGGAGGTCGCACGTTCTGGTTTGCTCTCCCGGTGGTGACGTTTCTGGTTTGCTCTCCTAGTGGTGTCATTTCTGATCCATTGCCGTTCTGCTCTCTCTTCCTTTTTGGCCAGTTGTTGTAGGGTTGCTGTTTTTTTTAATTGTGTTGGCCCTCTGCCCTAGTTTTGTCTTCCAAGGCCTTTATATACTCTCTTCCATGAAACCCTAATAGGGCTTACATGGCGGATTTACTTTCTTGCCCTTCCATGTGACTTTACTGCCTTTCCATGTGACTTTACTCTCTTGCACACTTAACCCTAGTTGACAACAATTACAACCCATACAAGGCTGTGGGAACAACAATAAATAGCTATCCCAAATTTCAATTTTTTCTAGAGCATATTGCTCTTCAAGGGAATGGAGAAACTTCTTATTAAAGTCCATCGCATTTGCTTTTTCTTAAGTTGTATGTTTTTAGGCTAAATTTACATAAATCATTTCAAATAGCTTTGTGGAAAAGGAGATAATTTAAAAAATTTAAAAATTTAAATTCAGTTGATTATTAACAATGCATTTATCCCTATAGGACTTTAGAATTCTATAAATTGAAAAAGTGCAATGTTTTAAGTTTTAAATTTAGTGCTAATGTTATTGCATTTGAATGGAGAGAAAAGTATAATATTTGAAAATGTTAATTGAACAAAAATACAAGTAATGGACTCAATTGTATAAAATACACTTTAGTGGTATTATATTACAAATAGCAATCCCAAACTTCAATGTAAGCTCAAGCATATTGCTCTTGAGGGGAGTGGGGAAACTTCTTATTAGACTCCATTGCATTTGGGTTTTTTTATGTGGTCTATTTTTAGACTAAAACTGTATAAATCATTTCATATAGCTTTGTGGCAAAGGAGACAATTAAAAAACTTTCAAAAATTCAATTGATTATTAACAATGCATTTATCCCTATAGGACTTTAGAGTTCTAAAATTTGAAAATGTGCAATATTTTGACTTTTAAATTTAGTGCTAATGCTATTGCATTTGAATGGTAAGAAAAACATAATATTTGAAAATATTAATTGAACAAAAATATAAGCAATGGACTCAATTGTATAAAATACACTTTAGAGATTAAATATTACCAATAGCAATCCCAAACTTCAATGTAAGCTCGAGCATATTGCTTTTAAGGGGATAGGGAAACTTCTTATTAGAGTCCATTGCATTTGCATTATTTTAAATTGTGCATTTTTACACTAAAACTATATAAATCATTTCAAATAGCCTTATGGAAAAGGAGATAATTAAAAAAATTTAAAATTTAAGTTTAATTGATTATTAACAATGCATTTATGCCTATAGGACTTTAGAATTCTAAAAATTGAAAAAGTGCAATGTTTTGATTTTTCAATTTAGTGCTAATGCTATTGCATTGAAATGGTTAGAAAACATAATATTTGAAAATGTTAATTGAACAATAGTACAAGTAATGGACTCAAATGTATAAAATACTCTTTAATGGTAGAATATTATAAATAGAAATCCCAAACTTCAATTTTAGCTAGAGCATATTGCTTTTCAGAGGAGTGGGGAAACTTCTTATTAAAGTCTATTGCATTTGCTTTTTTTTAAGTTGTATATTTTTAAACTAAAACTATATAAATCATTTCAAATAGCTTTCTGGCAATGGAGATAATTAAAAAAAATTCGAAATTTGAATTCAACTGATTATTAACAATGTATTTATCCCTATATGACTTTAGAATTCTAAAAATTGAAAAAGTGTAATGTTTTGATTTTTAAATTTAGTGCTAATGCTATTGCATTTGAATGGTGAGAAAAATATAATATTTGAAAATGTTAATTGAAGAAAAATACAAGTAAGGGAGTCAAATGTATAAAACACACTTTAGTAGTAGAATATTATAAATAGCAATCCCAAACTTTAATTTTAGCTAGATCATATTGCTCTTCACGGGAGTGGGGAAACTTCTTATTAGAGTCCATAAGATTTGCTTTTTCTTAAGTTGTATATTTTTTAGACCAAAATTATATAAATCATTTCAAATAACTTTATGGCAAAGGAGATAATTTAAAAAATTTCAAAATTTAAATTCAATTGATTATTAATAATGCATTTATCCCTATAGGACTCTAGAATTCTATAAATTGAAAAAGTGCAATGTTTTAATTATTAAATTTACTTCTACTGCTATTGCATTTGAATGGTGAGCAAAATATAATATTTAAAAATGTTAATCGAACAAAAATACAAGTAATGTTGTCAATAGTATAAAATACACTTTAGTGGTAGAATATTATAAATAACAATCCCAAACTTCAATTTTAGCTAGAGCATATTGCTCTTCAGAGTAGTGGGGAAACTTCTTATTAGATTCCACTGCATTTGCTTTTACTTAAGTTGTATATTTTTAGACCAAAACTATATAAATGATTTGAAATAACTTTGTGGCAAAGAAGATAATTTAAAAACTTTCAAAAATTTAAATTCAACTAATTATTAACAATGCATTATCTCTATAGATTTTAGAATTCTATAAATTGGGAAAAGTGCAATGTTTTAATTATTAAAGTTAGTGCTAATGCTATTGCATTTGAATGGTGAGAAAAATATAATATTTGAAAATTTTAATCGAACGAAAAAACAAGTAATGGACTCAATTGTATAAAAACCACTTTAGTGGTAGAATATTACAAATAGCAATCCCAAACTTCAATGTAAGCTCGAGCATATTGCTCTTGAAGGAGTAGGGAAACTTGTTGTTAGACTCCATTGCATTTGCTTTTTTCTATGTTGTATATTTTTGGACTAAAACTATATAAATCATTTCAAATAGCTTTGTGGCAAAGAAGATAATTAAGAACTTTCAAAATTTAAATTCAACTGATTATTAACAATGTATTTATCCCTATAGGACTTTAGAATTCGAAAAATTGAAAAAGTGCAATGTTTTGATTTTTAAATTTAGTGCTAATGCTATTGCATTTGAATGGTGAGAAAAACATAATATTTGAAAATGTTAATTGAACAAAAATACAAGTAATGGACTCAAATGCATGCAATCCTCTTTATAGTAGAATATTACAAATAACAATCCCAAACTTCAATTTTAGCAAGAGCATATTGCTCTTCAAGGGAGTGGGGAAACTTCTTATTAGAGACCATTGCATTGGCCTTTTCTTAAGTTGTATATTTTTGGACCAAAACTATATAAATCTTTCAAATACATTGTCGCAAAGGAGATAATTTAAAAAATTTCAAAATTTCAATTAAACTGATTATTAACATTGCGTTTATCCCTNAATTTAAATTCAACTGATTATTAACAGTGCATTTATCCCTATAGGACTTTAGAATTCTAAAAATTGAAAAAGTGCAATGTTTTGAATTTTAAATTTATTGCTAATGCTATTGGCATTTGAATGATGAGAAAACAAATATTTGAAAATGTTAATTGAACAAAAATACAAGTAATGGACTCAAATGTATGCAATCCTCTTTAAGTGGTAGCAGATTACAAATAGCAATCCCAAACTTCAATTTTAGCTAGAGCATATTGCTCTTCAAGGGAGTGGGGAAACTTCTTATTAGAGTCCATTGCATTTGCCTTTTCTTAAGTGTATATTTTTGGACCAAAAACTATATAAATCTTTTCAAATAATGTTGTCACAAAGGAGATAATTTAAAAAATTTCAAAATTTAAATTAAATTGATTATTAACATTGCATTTATCCCTGTAGGACTTCAGAATTCTAAAAAATTGAAAAAGTGCAATGTTTTAATTTTTAAATTTAGTGCTAATGCTATTGAATTTGAATGGAGAGAAAAGCATAATATTTGAAAATGTCAATTGAACAAAAATACAAGTAATGGACTCAATTGAATAAAATACACTTTAGTGGTTCATTTCAGTAATGGACTCATTTGCTTTGCTTTTTTTTAAGTTGTTCATTTTTACACTAAAATTATATAAATCGTTTCAAATAGCTTTGTCGCAAAGGAGATAATTAAAAAAATTTCAAATTTAAATTCAATAAATTATTAACAATGCATTTATCCCTCTAGGACCTTAGAATTCTAAAAATTGAAAAGGTGCAATGTTTTGGTTTTTAAATTTAGTGCTAATGCTATTGCATTTGAATGGTTAGAAAAATATAATATTGAAGGTGTTAATTGAAGAAAAATACAAGTAATGGTGTCAAATGTATAAAAGACACTTTAGTGGTAGAATATTATAAACAACAATGCCAAACTTCAATTTTAGCTAGAGCATATTGCTCTTTAGGGAAGTGGTGAGACTTCTTATAAGAGTCTATTGCTTTTGCTTTTTTGAAGTTGTATATTTTTACACTAAAACTATATAAATCATTTCAAATAGCTTTGTGGCAAAGGAGATAATTAAAAAAATTTCAAAATTTAAATTGAACTGATTATTGACAATGCATTTATCCCTATAGGACTTTAGAATTCTAAAAATTGAAAAAATGCAATATTTTGATTTTAAATTTGGTGCTAATGCTATTGAATTTGAATGGTGAGATAAAATTTATATTTGAAAATGTTAATTGAACAAAAATACAAGTAATGGACTCAAATGTATAAATTACACTTTAGTGGTAGAATATTATAAATAGCAATCCCTAACTTCAATTTTAGCTAGAGCATATTGCTCTTTAGGGAAGTGGTGAGACTTCTTATAAGAGTCCATTGCTTTTGCTTTTTTGAAGTTGTATATTTTTACACTAAAACTATATAAATCATTTCAAATAGCTTTGTGGCAAAGGAGATAATTAAAAAAATTTCAAAATTTAAATTAAACTAATTATTGACAATGCATTTATCCCTATAGGACTTTAGAATTCTAAAAATTGAAAAAATGCAATATTTTAATTTTTAAATTTGGTGCTAATGCTATTGAATTTGAATGGTGAGATAAACTTTATATTTGAAAATGTTAATTGAATAAAAATACAAGTAATGTACTCAAATGTATAAATTACACTTTAGTGGCTAGAATATTATAAATAGCAATCCCTAACTTCAATTTTAGCTAGAGCATATTGCTCTTCAGGGAGTGGGGAAACTTCTTATTAAAGTCCATTGCTTTTGCTTTTTGTTAAGTTGTATGTTTTTAGGCTAAATCTACATAAATCATTTCAAATAGCTTTGTGGCAAAGGAGATAATTTCAAAATTTAAAAATTTAAATTCAGTTGATTATTAACAATGCATTTATCCCTATAAGACTTTAGAATTCTAAAAATTGAAAAAGTGCAATGTTTTGATTTTTAAATTTAGTGCTAATACTATTGCATTTTAATGGTGAGAAAAACATAATATTTGAAAATGTTAATTGAACAAAAATACAAGTAATGGGCATAATTGTATAAATACACTTTAGTGGTAGAATATTACAATTAACAATCCCAAACATCAATGTTAGCTCAAGCATATTGCTCTTAAAGGGAGTGGGAAAACTTCTTATTAGAGTTCAATGCATTTGATTTTTTTCAAGTTGTATATTCTTAGACTAAAAACTATGTAAATCATTTCAAATAGCTTTAAGGCAAAGGAGATAATTAAAAAAATTTTAAAATTTAAATTCAATTGATTATTAACAATGCATTTAACCCTAGGGGACTTTAGAATTCTAAAAATTGAAAAAGTGCAATGTTTTGATTTTTAAATTTAGTGCTAATACTATTGCATTTTAATGGTGAGAAAAACATAATATTTGAAAATGTTAATTAAACAAAAATACAAGTAATGGGCATAATTGTATAAAATACACTTTAGTGGTAGAATATTACAATTAACAATCCCAAACATCAATGTTAGCTCAAGCATATTGCTCTTAAAGGGAGTGGGAAAACTTCTTATTAGAGTCCAATGCATTTGACTTTTTTCAAGTTGTATATTCTTAGACTAAAACTATGTAAATCATTTCAAATAGCTTTAAGGCAAAGGAGATAATTAAAAAAATTTTAAAATTTAAATTCAATTGATTATTAACAATGCATTTATCCCTAGAGGACTTTAGAATTCTAAAAATTGAAAAAGTGCAATGTTTTGATTTTTAAATTTAGTGCTAATGCTATTACATTTGAATGGTGAGAAAAATATAATATTTGAAAATGTTAATTGAACAAAAATACAAGTAATGAACTCAATTGCATAAAATACACTTTAGTGGTAGAATATTACAAATAGCAAGCTCAAACATCAATGTTAGCTCAAACATATCGCTCTTGAGGGGAGTGGGGAAACTTCTTATGAGACCTTTTTCTTAAGTTGTATATTTTTAGACTAAAACTATATAAATCACTTCAAATAACTTTGTGCCAAAAGTGATAATTAAAAAAAATTTCAATATTTAAATTCAACTGTTTATTAACAATGCATTTATCCCTATTGGACTTTAGAATTATAAAATTGAAAAAGAGCAATGTTTTGATTTCTAAATTTATTGTTAATGCCATTGAATTTTGAATGGTGAGAAAATCGTAATATTTGAATAAGTTAATTGAACAAAAATACAAGAAATGGACTCAATTGCATAAAATACACTTTAGTGGTAGAATATTACAAATAGTAATCGTAAACTTCAATGTTAGCTCTAGTATATTGCTCTTGAGGGGAGTGAGGATACTTTTTATTAAAATCCATTGCATTTACTTTTTCTGAAGTTGTATATTTTTAGACTAAAACTATATAAATCATTTGAAGTAGCTTTGTGGCAAAGGAGATAATTAAAAAAATTTCAAAATTTAAATTCAACTAATTATTAACAATGCATTTATCCCTATAGGATTTTAGAATTCTAAAAATTGAAAAAGTTCAATATTTTGATTTTTAAATTTTGTGCTAATGCTATTGCTTTTGAATGGTGAGAGAAATATAATATTTGAAATTATTAATTGAACAAAAAAACAAGTAATGTACTTAATTGTATAAAAATCACTTTAGTCGTAGATTATTATAAATAACAATCCTAAACTTCTATGTCAGCTCAAGCATAGTGCTCTTGAGGGGAGTGGGAAAACTTTTTATTAGAGTTCATTGTATTTGCCTTTTTTTTAAGTTGTATATTTTTACACAAAAAACTATATAAATCATTTCAAATAACTTTGTCACAAAGGAGATAATTCAAAATATTTCAAAATTTAAATTCAATTGATTATTAACAATGCATTTACCCATATAGTACCTTAGAATTCTAAAAATTAAAAAGGTGCAATGTTTTGATTGTTCAATTTAGTGCTAATGATATTGCATTTGAATGGTGAGAAAAACATAATATTTGAAAATGTTAATTGAACAAAAATACAAGTAATGGACTCAATGTATAAAATACAATTTAGTGGTAGAATATTATAAATAACGATCCTAAACTTCAATTTTAGCTAGAGTATATTGCTCTTAAAGGGAGTGGGGAAACATCTTATTAGAGTCCATTGCATTTGCTTTTTTTTTTTTAAGTTATATAATTTTAGACTAAAACTATTTAAATCATTTCAAATAGCTTTGTGACGAATGAGATAATTAAAAAATTTCAAAATTTAAATTTAACTGATTATTAACAATGCATTTATCCCTATAGGACTTTGGAATTCTAAAAATTGAAAAGTGCAATGTTTTGATTTTTAAATTTAGTGCTAATGCTATTGTATTTGAATGGTGAGAAAAACATAATATTCGAAAATGTTAATTGAACAAAAATACAAGTAATTGACTCAAATGTATAAAATAGATATTAGTGGTAGAATATTATAAATAGTAATCCCAAATTTCAATCTTAGCTAAAGCATATTGCTCTTATGGGGAGTGGGGAAACTTCTTATTTAAGTCCATTGCATTTGCTTTTTCTTAAGTTGTATATTTTTAGACCAAAACTATATAAATCATTTCAAATAACTTTGTGGGAAAGGAGATAATTTGAAAAATTGCAAAATTTAAATTCAACTAATTATTAATAATGCATTTATCCCTATAAGGCTTTAGAATTCTATAAATTGAAAAGTGCAATGTTTTGATTTTTAAATTTAGTGCTAATGCTATTGCATTTGAATGGTGACAAAACATAATATTTGAAAATGTTAATTGAACAAAAATACAAGTAATGGACTCAATTGCATAAAATGCACTTTAGTGGTAGAATATTACAAATAGCAATCCCAAACAACAATGTTAGCTCGAGCATATCGCTATTGAGGGGAGTGGTGAAACTTCTTATTAGAGTCCATTGCATTTGCTTTTTTTTAAGTTGTATATTTTTTAGACTAAAACTATATAAATCATTTCAAATAGCTTTGTGGCAAAAGACATAATTAAAAAAATTTCAAAATTTAAATTCAATTGATTATTAATAATGCATTTATCACTATAGGTCATTGGAATTCTAAAAATTAAAAAAGTGTAATGTTTTGATTTTTAAATTTAGTGCTAATGCTATTGCATTTGAATGTTGAGAAAAACATAATATTTGAAAATGTTAATTGAACAAAAATACAAGTAATGGACTCATTTGTATAAAATACACTTTAGTGGTAGAATATTACAAATAATAATCCTAAACTTCAAAGTTAGCTCAAGCATATCGCTCTTAAGGGGAGTGGTTAAACTTTTTATTAGAGTCCATTGCATTTACTTTTTTTTAAGTTGTATATTTTTAGACGAAAGCTATATAAATCATTTCAAATAACTTTGTGGCAAAGGAGATAATTTAAAAAATTTCAAAATTTAAATTCAACTGGTTATTAATAATGCATTTATCGCTATAAGTCATTAGAATTCTAAAAATTAAAAAAGTGCAATGTTTTGATTTTTAAATTTAGTGCTAATGCTATTGCATTTGAATGGCGGAAAAAAACATAATATTTAAAAATGTTAATTGAACAAAAATACAAGTAATGGAGTCATTTGCATAAAATATACTTTAGTGGTAGAATATTACAAATAGCAATCTCAAACTTCAAAGTTAGATCAAGCATATTGCTTTTAAGGGAGTGGTTAGGCTTTTTATTAGAGTCCATTGCATTTGCTTTTTTTTTTTTTAAGTTGTATATTTGTAGATGAAACTATATAAATCATTTCAAATAACTTTGTGGCAAAGGAGATAATTTAAAGAATTTCAAAATTTAATTCAACTGATTATTAATAATGCATTTATCCCTATAAGACTATAGAATTCTATAAATTGAAAAAGTGCAATGTTTTAATTTTTAAATTTAGTTCTAATGCTATTGCATTTGAATGGTGAGAAAAGATACTCGACAATGTTAATTGAACAAAATACAAATAATAGACTCAATTGTATAGAATACACTTTAGTGGCAGGATATTATAAATAGCAATCCTAACATCAATGTTAGCTCGAGCATATTACTCGTGAGGGAGTGGGAAACTTCTTATTAGAGCCCCTTGTATTTGCTTTTTCTTAAGTTGTATATTTTTAGACTAAAACTATTTTAAATCATTTCAAATAACTTTGTGGCAAAGGAGATAATTTAAAAAATTTTAAATTTTAAATTCAACTGATTATTAACAATGCATTTATCCCTATAGGACTTTAGAATTCCAAAAATTGAAAAAGTGCATTGTTTTGATTTTAAATTTATTACAAGTATCATTGTATTTGAATGGTGATAAAAATATAATATTTGAATATGTTAATTGAACAAAAAATTCAAGTAATTGATTTTAATTGTATAAAATACACTTTCGTGGTAAAATATTACAAATAGCAATCCCAAACTTCAAAGTTAGCTTGAGCATATTGCTCTTGAGGGGAGGAGGGAAACTTCTTGTTAGAGTTGTTGTTCCCACAGCCTTGTATGGGTTGTAATTGTTGTCAACCAGATTTAAGTGTGCAAGCAGAAGTGGCTGATTCAAGCATTCATGAGACGAGTTTTCAGTAGAAAGAAAAGAGCAAGAAAAATAAATTAAGAAGGAGGATGATGCTGAATTTTGTATGGAACAGTATATGAAGCCACATGGAGGGGCAAGAAAGGAAATTCGCCGCAGCTCTAATAAACCCTAACTAGGGTTTGCATAGAAGGGAGTATATAAACAGGAAGAGCATCCCGCAGACACATGACCTGCAAGCAAACCAGAAAACACCTCCTGCAAGCAAACCAGAAATGCCACCTGTAAGCAAACCAGAAATGCCACCTGCAAGCAAACCAGAAACACAAACCTGCAAGCAAACCAGAAACACAACCTGCAAGCAAACCAGAAACGCACAACCAGCAAGAAGGAGAAATAAGACACAGACCACCCGGAAGAGAAGACAGCAGACCTGGTATCCGCAAGACCACCTGGAAGAGAAGACAGCAGACCTGGTATCCGCGAGACCACTCGGACAAGAAAACAGCAGACCAGAAGTGTGAGGCAGGCCGAAAGACGTGAACCAGAAAAACCAGTAGCGTGATGCAGGCCAAGAGACATGAAATGGCAGACCAGAAGCGTGAGACCAGAATGTTGCAACAGCGTGACTGATCAGAAGCGATGGGGCAGGCCGTTAGATGTGAAATGGAGACCAGAAGCAATAAGTGCAAGCTGTGAAACCGTGAGATGGTGAAAGCAGGAGTTGGTGTGAAAACAACCTAGAGAAGGAATTCAGTGAAGCATTAGAAAGAACTCAACGTATTCCAGATTTCTTCAAGAGAGGTTTAGAGAGTGTTGTGGTGGACTTCTAGGCAGCAATGAAGCAGGCCTATTCATTCAACAGAGGCAAGACAAGCTAGAAGAACGGTAGACACAGTAAGTGACACTCTTGGTATTGTACTTTGCTTTGTATTTGCAATAGTAGAAAGAACAGAGGATTAAGACATCCATTGTAACTACATTGTGAACATCGGGAGAGTCTCTACCACCGTGGACGTAGAATCAACATTGACGGAACCACATAAATCTCTTTGTGTCCTTACTTTGATTTACATTCTGTGTTTTGAATTGAGTTGTGAATGTAGCTAAAGTATCATCGAACCCATAACCTAAAGAAGACCTAATCAAGAACATTCGATCTGTCTAATAGGCAAGGTGTCTGAAAGGTGACTTTGGGGACTATTGTGATTAGTAGGTAAAATAGATCTACTTAGTCGAATCTGAGAAAGAGTTCACTTTTAAGAAGAGGTTGAAGTTGTTCACATACCTGCGTATTGACGAGAGCGAAAGTATTAAAGAAGTAGAATACTTTGGCTTAAATTATCAGAGTTTTAAGGGGTGTGATACTGATTCACCCCCCTCTTAATATCACAGACTAGTAGATCCTAGGGTGAAGTTGGGAACTTCAAGAGTACATTGCATTTGCTTTTTTTTAGTTCTATATTTTTAGACTAAAACTATATAAATCATTTCAATAGCTTTGTGGTAAAGGAGATAATTAAAAAAAATTTGAAAATTTAAATTCAACTGATTATTAACAGTGCATTTATCCCTATACGACTTTAGAATTCTAAAATTGAAAAAGTGCAATGTTTTGATTTTCAAATTTAGTGCTAATGCTATTGCATTTGAATGGTTAGAAAAACATAATATTTGAAAATGATAATTGAACAAAAATATAAGTAATGGACTCAAATGTATAAAATAAACTTTAGTGGTAGAATATTATTAATTGCAATCCCAAATTTCAATCTTAGCTCGAGCATGTTGCTCTCCAGGAGAGTGGGGAAACTTCTTATTAGAGTTCATTGTATTTGTTTTTTCGTAAGTTGTATATTTTTAGGCCAAAACTATATAAATCATTTCAAATAACTTTGTAGTAAATGAGATAATCTAAAAAATTTCAAAATTTTAAATTCAACTAATTATTGACAATGCATTTATCCTATAGGACTTTAGAATTCTAAAAATTGAAAAATTGCATTGTTTTGATTTTAAATTTATTGCAAGTATCATTGCATTTGAATGGTGATAAAAACATAATATTTGAAAATGTTAATTGAACAAAAATTCAAGTAATGGTCTCAATTGTATAAAAAAACAATTTAGTGTATGAATATTATAAATAGCATCCTAAGCTTTAATGTTAGGTCAAGCATATTGCTCTTGAGGGTAGTGGGGAAACTTCCTATTAGAGTCCAATACATTGGCTTTTTCTAGAGCAATATTTTTTTAGACTAAAATTATATAAATCATTTCAAATAGCATTGTTGCAAAGGAGACAATTAAAAAATTACAAAAGTAAAATTCAACTGATAATTAACAATGCATTTATCCCCATAGGACTTTAGAATTCTAAAAATTTGAAAAGAGTGCATTGTTTTGATTTTTAAATTTATTGCCAATCCAGGTGCTTTTGAATGGTGAGAAAGACATAATATTGAAAATGTNAATTTAGTCAATTGTATGAAATACACTTTAATGGTATGAATATTATAAATAGCAACCCAAATTTCAATTTTAGCTAGCATATTGCTCTTAAAGGGAGTGGGGAAACTTTCTTATTAGATTCCATTGCATTTGTTTTTTCTTTTGTTGTAAATTTTTAGACCAAAACTATATAAATTATTCAAATAGCTTCGTGCCAAAGGTGATAATTAAAAAATTTCAATATTAAATTCAACTGATTATTAACCATACATTTAATCTCTATAGGACTTTAGAATTCTCAAAATTGAAAAAATGCATTGGTTTGGTTTTTAATTTATTGCAAATGTCATTGCATTTGAATGGTGAGAAAGACATTATATTTGAAAATGTTAATTGAAGAAAATACAAGTAATGGACTCAATTGTATAAAATACACTTTAGTGGTAGAATATTATAAATAACAATCCCAAACTTCAATTTTAGCGAGAGCATATTGCTATTGAGGGGAGTGGGGAAACTTCTTATGAGAGTCCATTGCATTTGTTTTTCTTAAGTTGTATATTTTTAGACTAAACTATATAAATCACTTAAATAAATTTGTGCCAAAAGTGATAATTAAAAATTTCAATATTTAAATTCAATTGATTATTAATACATTTATCCTATGGGACTTTAGAATTCTAAAAATTGAAAAAAGAGCAATGTTTTGATTTCTAAATTTTATTGTTAATGCCATTCAAATTTTGAATGGTGAGAAAATCGTAATATTTGAATAAGTTAATTGAACAAAAATACAAGTAATGACTCAATTGTATGAAATACACTTAATCGTAGAATATTATAAATATGCAATCCCAAACTTTAATTTTACTAGAGCATATTGCTCTTAAGGGGAGTGGGGAACTTCTTATTAGAGTCCATCACATTTGCTTTTTCTTATGTTGTAAATTTTTAGACCAAAACTATATAAATCATTTCATATAACTTTGTGGCAAAGGAGAATAATTTTAAAACTTTCAAAATTTAAATTCAACTGAATATTAACAATGCATTTATCCCTATAAGACTTTAGAATTCTAAAAATTGAAAAAGTGCATTGTTTTGATTTTTAAATTCATTGCAAATGTCATTGCATTTGAATGGTGATAAAAACAAAATATTTGAAATTGTTAATTGAACAAAAATTCAAGTAATGGTCTCAATTGTATAAAATACACTTTAGTGTATGAATATTATAAATAGCAATCTCAAGCTTTCAATGTTGGGTCAAGCATATTGCTCTTGAGGGTAATGGGGAGACTTCTTATTAGAGTCTAATACATTGGCTTTTTCTAAAGCAATATATTTTTAGATTAAAATTATATAAATCATTTCAGATAGCATTGTCGTAAAGGAGACAATTAAAAAAAAATACAAAAGTAAAATTCAACTGATAATTAACAATGCAATTATCCTATAAGACTTTAGAATTCTAAAAATGGAAAAAGTGCAATGTTTTAATTTTTAAATTTATTCCAAATGCGATTGCATTTGAATGTTGAGAAAAACATAATATTTGAAAATGTTAATTGAAGAAAATACAAGTAATGGATTCAATTGTATAAAATACAATTTAGTGGCAGAATATTATAAATAGCAATCTCAAACTTCAATGTTAGCTCATATTTCTCTTTAGGGGAGTGGGGAAACTTCTTATTAAAGTCCATTGCATTTGCTTTTTCTTAAGTTGTATATTTTTAGACTAAAACTATATAAATCATTTCAAATAGCTTTGTGCCAAAGGAGATAATTAAAAAAATTTTAATATTTAAATGCAACTGATTATTAACAATATATTTGTCCTGTATGTCTTTAAAATTCTAAAATGTGAAAAAATGCAATATTTTTATTTTTAAATTTATTGTTAATGCCTTTTCATTTTAAATGGTGAGAAAAACATAATATTTGAAAAAGTTAATTGAACAAAAATATAAGTAATGGATTCAATTCTATAAAATACACTTTAGTGGACAAATATTATAAATAGTACTCCCAAACTTCAATGTTGGGTCAAGTATATTGCTCTTGAGAGGAGTGGGGAAACTTCTTATTAGAGTCCATTGGATTTGGTTTTTCTTAAGTGATTTGTTTATGGACTAAAATTATGTAAATCATTTCAAATTGGATTGTGCTAAAGCAAACAATTAAAAAATTACAAAATTTAAATTCAATTCATTATTAACAATGAATTTATGCCTATAATATTTTAAAATTCTAAAAGTTGAAAAAATGCAAGGTTTTGATTTTTAAATTTATTGTTAATGTCATTACATTTTGAATAGCGAGAAAAACATAATATTTGAATATGTTCATTGAACAGAAATTCAAGTAATGGTCTCAATTGTACCAAATATACTTTAGTGGATGAATATTATAAATATCACTCCTAAGCTTTAATGTTGGGTCAAGCATATTGCCCTTGAGGGGAGTGGGGAAACTTCTTATAAGAGTCCAATACAATATGTTTTTTTAAGTAATATATTTTTAGACTAAAATTATATAAATCATTTCCAATAGCATTGTCACAAAGGAGACAATTCAAAAAATTACAAAAGTAAAATTCAACTGATAATTAACAATGCACTTATCCTTATAGGACTTTAAAATTCTAAAAATTGAAAAAGGGCATTGTTTTGATTTTTAAATTTATTGCTAATGCCATTACATTTTAATGGCGAGAAAAGCATAACAGTTGAATATCCTAATTGAACAAAATATAAGTAATGGACTCAATTGTATAAAATACACTTTAGTCGATGAATACTATAAATAAAACTCCCTAGCTCTAATGTTGGGTTAAGTATATTGCTCTTGAAGGGAGTCGAAAAACTTCTTATTATAGTCCATTGCAATTGCTTTTTCTTAAGTAATATGTTTGCTGACTAAAATTATAGAAATCATTTCAAATTGCATTGTGGCAAAGGAGATAATTTAAAAACTTTCAAAATTTAAATTCAACTAATTATTAACAATGCATTTATCCCTATAAGACTTTAGAATTCTAAAAATTGAAAAAGTGTATTGTTTTGATTTTTAAATTCATTGCAAATGTCATTGCATTTGAATGGTGACAAAAACAAAATATTTGAATATGTTAATTAAACAAAGATTTAAGTAATGGTCTCAATTGTATAAAATACACTTTAGTGTATGAATATGATAAATAGCAATCTCAAGCTTTAATGTTAGGTCAAGCATATTGCTCTTGATGGTTGTGCGGAAACTTTTAAAAATTGAATAAGTGCAATGTTTTACTTTTTAAATTTATTCCAAATGCGATTGCATTTGAATGCTGAGAAAAACATAATATTTAAAAATGTTAATTGAAGAAAAATACAAGTAATGGACTCAATTGTATAAAATACAATTTAGTGGTAGAATATTATAAATAGCAATCCCAAACTTCAATGTTAGGTCGAGCATATTGCTCTTTAAGGGAGTGGGGAAACTTCTTATTAGAGTCTATTGCATTTGCTTTTTCTTAAGTTGTATATTTTTATACTAAAGCTATATAAATCATCTCAAATAGCTTGGTGACAAAGGAGATAATTAAAAAATTTTAAAATTTAAATTCAACTAATTACTAACAATGCATTTATCCCTATAAGACTTTAGAATTCTAAAAATTGAAAAAGTGCAATGTTTTAATTTTTAAGTTTATTGTTAATGTCATTGCATTTGAATGGTGAGAAAAACATAATATTTGAAAATGGTAATTGAAAAAAAATACAAGTAATGGACTCAATTTTATAAAATACACTTTAGTGGAAGAATATTATAAATAGTAATCCTAAGCTTCAATGTTAGGTCGAGCACATTGCGCTTGAGGGGAGTGGGGAAACTTCTTATTAAAGTTCATTGCATTTTCTTTTTCTCAAGTTGTTTACTTTTAGACAAAAACAATATAAATCATTTCAAATAGCTTTGTGGCAAAGGAGATAATTAAAAAAATTTCAAAATTTAAATTCAACAAATTATTAACAATTCATTTATCCTTATAGGACTTTAGAATTCTAAAAATTGAAACAGTGCAATGTTTTGATTTTTAAATTTGTTGTTAATGCCATTGCATTTTGAATGGTGAGAAAAACATAGTATTTCAATAAGTTAATTGAACAAAAATACAAGTAATGGACTCAATTGTGTAAAATACAATTTAGTGGATGAATATTACAAATAACACTCCCAAGTTTTAATGTTGGGTCAAATATATTGCTCTTGTCGGGAGTAAGGAAACTTCTTACTAGAATCCATTGCAATTGCTTTTTCTTAAGAAATATGTTGGTAGACTAAAATTACATAAATCATTTCAAACTGCATTGTGGCAAAGGAGACAATGAAAAAAAATACAAAAGTAAAATTCAACTTATAATTAACAATGCATTTATAGAATTCTAAAAATTGAAAAAGTGCAATATTTTAATTTTTAAATTTATTGCTAATGCCATTGCATTTGAATGGTGAGAAAAACCTAATATTTGAAAATGTTAATTGAACAAAAATACAAGTAATGGACTCAATTTTATAAAATACACTTTAGTGGAAGAATATTATAAATAGCAATCCCAAGCATCAATGTTTGGTCGAGCATATTACGGTTGAGGGGAGTGGGGAAACTTCTCATTAGAGTTCATTGCATTTGCTTTTTCTTATGTTGTATATTTTTAGACAAAAATTATATAAATAATTTAAAATAGGATTGTCGCAAAGGAGATAACTAAAAGAATTTCAAAATTTAAATTCAATTGATTATTGACAATGCATTTTTCCCTATAAGAGTTTAGAATTCTAAAAATTGAAAAAGTGAAAAGTTTTAATTTTTAAATTTATTGCTAATGCCATTGCATTTGAATGGTGAGAAAAACCTAATATTTGAAAATGTTAATTGAACAAAAATACAAATAATGGACTCACTTGTATAAAATACACTTTGGTGGAAGAATATTATAAATAACACTCCTAAACTTCAATGTTAGCTCGAACATATTGCTCTTGAGGGGAGTGAGGAAACTTCCATTGCATTTGCTTTTTCTTAAGTTGTATATTTTTAGACTAAAACTATATAAATCATTTCAAGTAGCTCTGTGGCAAAGGAGATAATTAAAAAAATTTCAAAATTTAAATTCAATTGATCATTAACAATGCATTTATCCCTATAGGACTTTAGAATTCTAAAAATTGAAAAGGTGCAATGTTTTGATTTTTAAATTTGTTGTTAATGCCATTGCATTTTGAAGGGTGAGAAAAACATAATATTCGAATAAGTTCATTAAATAAAAATACAAGTAATGGACTCAATTGTATAAAATATAATTTAGTGGATGAATATTATAAATAGCACTCCCAAACTTCAATGTTGGGTCAAGTATATTGCTCTTGTGGGGAGCAGGGAAACTTCTAATAGAGTCCATTGCAATTGCTTTTTCTTAAGTAATATGTTTGTAGACTAAGAATATATAAATCATTTTAAATTATATTTGTGGCGAAGGAGACAATGAAAAAACTACAAAAGTAAAATTCAACTTATAATTGACAAAGCATTTATCCCTATAAGACTTTAGAATTCTAAAAATTGAAAAAGTACAATGTTTTAATTTTTAAGTTTATTGTTAATGCCATTGCATTTGAATGGTGAGAAAAACATAATATTTGAAAATGGTAATTGAACAAAAATACAAGTAATGGACTCAATTTTATAAAATACACTTTAGTGGAAGAATATTATAAATAGTAATCCTAAACTTCAATGTTAGGTCGAGCACATTGTGCTTGAGGGGAGTGAGGAAACTTCTTATTAGAGTTCATTGCATTTTCTTTTTCTCAAGTTGTTTACTTTTAGGCAAAAACAATATAAATCATTTCAAATAGCTTTGTGGCAAAGGAGATAATTAAAAAAATTTCAAAATTTAAATTCAACAAATTATTAACAATTCATTTATCCTTATAGGACTTTAGAATTCTAAAAATTGAAAAAATGTAATGTTTTGATTTTTAAATTTGTTGTTAATGCCATTGCATTTTGAATGGTGAGAAAAACATAGTATTTCAATATGTTAATTGAACAAAAATACAAGTAATGGACTCAATTGTGTAAAATAAAATTTAGTGGATGAATATTATAAATAACACTCCCAACCTTTAATGTTGGGTCAAATATATTGCCCTTGTCAGGAGTAGGGAAACTTCTTACTAGAATCCATTGCAATTGCTTTTTCTTAAGAAATATGTTGGTAGACTAAAATTACATAAATCATTTCAAATTGCATTGTGGCAAAGGAGATAATGAAAAAAATACAAAAGTAAAATTCAAGTTATAATTAACAATGCATTTATAGAATTCTAAAAATTGAAAAAGTGCAATATTTTAATTTTTAAATTTATTGCTAATGCCATTGCATTTGAATGGTGAGAAAAACCTAATATTTGAAAATGTTAATTGGACAAAAAGTACAAGTAATGGACTCAATTTTATAAAATACACTTTAGTGGAAGAATATTATAAATAACAATCTCAAGTTTCAATGTTAGGTTGAGCATATTGCTCTTAAGGGGAGTAGGGAAACTTCTTATTAAAGTCCATTGCATTTGCTTTTTCTTAAGTTGTATATTTTTAGAGTAAAGCCATATAAATCATTTGAAATTGCTTGGTGGCAAAGTAGATAATTAAAAAATTTTCAAAATTTAAATTCAGTTGATTATTAACAATGCATTTATCCTTATAAGACTTTAGAATTCTAAAAATTGAAAAAGTGTATTGTTTTGATTTTTAAATTTATTGCTAATACAATTGCATTTGAATGGTGACAAAAGCATACTATTTGAATATGTTAATTAAACAAGAATAGATGTAATGGACTGAATTGCATAAAATACAATTTAGTGGACGAATATTATAAATAACACTCCTAATCTTCAATGTTGGGTCAAGTATATTGCTCGTGTGGGGAGTAGGGAAACTTCTTACTAGAGTCCATTGCAATTGTTTTTTCTTAAGTAATATGTTTGTAGACTAAAATTATATAAATCATTTCAAATTGCATTGTGGCAAAGGAGAAAAAGAAAAAAATACAAATGTAAAATTCAACTAATAATTAACAATGCATTTATCCCTATAAGACTTTAGAATTCTAAAAATTGAAAAAGTGCTATGTTTTAATTTTAGTGGAAGAATATTATAAATAGCAATCCCAAGTTTCAATGTTAGGTCGAGCATATTGCGATTGAGGGGAGTGGGGAAACTTCCTATTAGAGTTCATTGCATTTGCTTTTTCTTAAGTAGTATATTTTTAGACTAAAACTATATAAATCATTTCAAATAACTTTATGGCAAAGTAGATAATTAAAAAAATTTTCAAAATTTAAATTCAACTGATTATTAACAATGCATTTATCCCTATAAAACTTTAGAATTCTAAAAATTGAAAAAGTGCATTGTTTTGATTTTTAAATTTATTGCTAATGCCATTGCAGTTGAATGGTGAGAAAAACATATTATTTGAATATGTTAATTGAACAAGAATACATGTAATGGACTCAATTGTATAAAATACAATTTAGTGAACAAGTATTATAAATAGTAATCCCAAGTTTTAATGTTTGGTCGAGCATATTGCGCTTGAGGGGAGTGGGGAAATTTCTTATTAAAGTCTATTGCATTTGCTTTTTCTTAAGTTGTATATTTTTAGACTAAAGCTATATAAATCATTTCAAAAAACTTTATGGCAAAAGGGATGATTAAAAAAATTTTCAAAATTTAAATTCAACTGATTATTAATAATGCATTTATCCTTATAAGACTTTAGAATTCTAAAAATTGAAAAAGTGCATTGTTTTGATTTTTAAATTTATTGCTAATGCCATTGCATTTGAATGGTGAGAAAAACATACTATTTGAATATGTTAATTGAACAAGAATACATGTAATGGACTAAATTATATAAAATACAATTTAGTGGACGAATATTATAAATAACACTCCTAATCTTTAATGTTGGGTAAATTATATTGCTCGTGAAAGGAGTAGGGAAACTTTTTACAAGAGTCCATTGCAATTGCTTTTTCTTAAGTAATATGTTTGTAGACTAAAATTATATAAATCATTTCAAATTGCATTGTGGCAAAGGAGAAAATGAAAAAAATACAAATTTAAAATTCAACTGATAATTTACAATGCATTTATCCCTATAAGACTTTAGAATTCTAAAAATAGAAAAAGTGCAATGTTTTAATTTTTAATTTTATTGCTAATGCCATTGCATATGAACGGTGAGAAAAACATAATATTTGAAAATGTTAATTGAACAAAAATACAAGTAATAGACTCAATTGTATAAAATTCACTTCAGTGGAAGAACATTATAAAAAGCAATCCCAAGTTTCAATGTTAGGTCGAGCATATTGCAGTTGAGGGGAGTGGGGAAACTTCCTGTTAGAGTTCATTGCATTTGCTTTTTCTTAAGTAGTATATTTTTAGACTAAAACTATATAAATCATTTCAAATTGCTTTGTGAGAAAGGAGATAATTAAAAAAATTTCAAAATTTAAATTCAACTGATTATTAACTATGCATTTATCCCTATAGGACTTTAGAATTCTAAAATTGAAGAAGTGCAATGTTTTGATTTTTAAATTTGTTGTTAATGCCATTGCATTTTGAATGGTGAGAAAAATATAATATTTGAATAAGTTAGTTGAACAAAAATACAAGTAATGGACTTAATTGTATAAAATACAATTTAGTGGACAAATATTATAAATAGCACTCCCAAGCTTCAATGTTGGGTCAAGTATATTGCTCTTGTAGGGGTAGGGAAACTTCTTGCTAGGGTCTATGACAATTGCTTTTTCTTAAGTAATATGTTTGTAGACTAAAATTATATAAATCTTTTCAAATTGCATTGTGGCAACGAAGACAATGAAAAAATACAAAAGTAAAATTCAACTTATAATTAATAATGCATTTATCCCTATAGGACTTTAGAATTCTAAAAATTGAAAAAGTGCAATGTTTTAATTTTTAATTTTATTGCTAATGCCATTGCATTTGAATGGTGAGAATAACGTAATATTTGAAAATGTCAAGTGAACAAAAATTCAAGTAATGGACTCAATTGTATAAAATATTCTTTAGTGGAAGAATATTATAAATAACAATCCTAAACTTCAATGTTAGCTCGAGCATATTGCTCTTAAGGGGAGTGGGGAAACTTCTTATTAAAGTCCATTGCATTTGCTTTTTCTTAAGTTGTATATTTTTAGACTAAAGCTATATAAATCATTTCAAATAACTTTGTGGCAAAGGAGATAATTAAAAAAATTTTCAAAATTTAAATTCAACTGATTATTAACAATGCATTTATCCCTATAAGATTTTAGAATTCTAAAAATTGAAAAAGTGCATTGTTTTGATTTTTAAATTTATTGTTAATGCCATTGCATTTTGAATGGTGAGAAAAACATAATATTTGAATAAGTTAATTGAACAAAAATACAAGTAATGGACTCAATTGTAGAAAATACAATTTAGTGGACGAATATTGTAAATAGCACTCCTAAACTTCAATGTTGGGTCAAGTATATTGCCCTTGTGTGGATTAGGGAAACTTCTTACTTGAGCCCATTGTAATTGCTTTTTTAAAGTAATATGTTTGTAAACCAAAATTATATAAATCATTTCAAATTGCATTGTGGCAAAGGAGACAATGAAAAAAATACAAAAGTAAAATTCAACTGATAATTAACAATGCATTTATCCCTATAAGACTTTAGACTTCTAAAAATTGAAAAGGGCAATGTTTTAATTTTTAATTTTATTGCTAATGCCATTGCATTTGAATGGTAAGGAAAACATAATATTTGAAAATCTTAATTGAACAATAATACAAGTAATGGACTCAATTGTATAAAATACACTTTAGTAGAAAAATATCTTAAATAACAATCCCAAACTTTAATGTTAGGTCGAGTATATTATGCTTGAGAGGAGTGGGGAACTTCTTATTAGATTTCATTGCATTTGCTTTTTCTTAAGTAGTATATTTTTAGACTAAAACTATATAAATCATTTGAAATAGCATTGTGGCAAAAGAGATGATGAAAACAATTTCAAAATTTAAATTCAACTGATTATTAACAATGCATTTATCCCTATAGGACTTTAGAATTCTAAAAATTGAAAAAGTGCATTGTTTTGATTTTTAAATTTATTGCTAATGCCATTGCATTTGAATGGTGAAAAAAACATATTATTTGAATATGTTAATTGAACAAGAATACAAATACACTTTAGTGAATAAATATTATGAATAGCAATCCCAAGCTTCAATGTTAGGTCGAGCATATTGCTCTTGAAGGGAGTGGGGAGACTTCTTATCAGAGTCCATTGTATTTGCTTTTTCTTTAGTTGTATATTTTTAGACTAAACTTGTATAAATAATTTCGAGTGGCATTATGGCAAATGGGACAATTAAAACAATTTGAAAATGTAAATTGAACTAATAATTAACAATGCATTTATACCTATAGAACTTTAGAATTTTAAAAATTGAAAAAGTGCAATAGTTTAATTTTTAAATTTATTGCTAATGCCATTGCATTTGAATGGTAAGAAAAACATAATATTTGAAAATGTTAATTGAACAAAAATACAAGTAATGAACTCAATTGAATAAAATACATTTTAGTGGAAAAATATTATAAATTACAATCCCAAACTTCAATGTTAGCTCAAGCATATTGCTCTTAAGGGGAGAAGAGAAGCTTCTTATTAGAGTCCATTGCATTTGCTTTTTCTTAAGTTGTATATTTTTAGACTAAAACTATATAAATTATTTGAAATAGCTTTGTGGCAAAGGAGATAATTAAAAAAAATTTCAAAATTTAAATTCAACTGATTATTAACAATGCATTTATCCCTATAGGACTTTAGAATTCTAGAAATTGAAAAGTGCAATGTTTTGATTTTTAAATTTAGTACTAATGCCATTGCATTTGAATGGTGAGAAAAACATAATATTTGAAAATGTTAATTGAACAAAAAATACAAGTAATGGACTCAATTGTATAAAATTCACTTTAGTGGAAGAATATTATAAATAACAATCCCAAACTTCAATGTTAGGTCGAGCATATTGCGCATGAGGGGAGTGTGGAAACTTCTTTTTAGAGTTCATTGCATTTGCTTTTTCTTAAGTTGTAGATTTTTAGACTAAAATTATATAAATCATTTAAAATAGCATCGTGGCAAAAGAGATAATTAAAAAAATTTCAAAATTTAAATTTAACTGATTATTAATAATGTATTTATCCCTATAGAACTTTAGAATTCTAAAAATTGAAAAAGTGCATTGTTTTGATTTTTAAATTTATTACTAATGTCATTGCATTTAAATGGTGAGAAAAACATACTATTTGAATATATTAATTGAACAAAAATACAAGTAATGGACTCAATTGTATAAAATACACTTTAGTGGTAGAATATTATAAATAACACTCCCAAGCTTCAATGTTGGGGCAAGTATATTGCTCTTATGAGGAGTAGGGAAACTTCTTACTAGAGTCCACTACAATTGCTTTTTCTTAAGTAATATGTTTGTAGACTAAAATTATATAAATCAATTCAAATTGCATTGTGGCAAAGGAGACAATGAAAAAAATACAAAAGTAAAATTCAACAGATAATAAACAATGCATTTATCCCTATAAGATTTTAGAATTGTAAAAATTGAAAAAGTGCAATGTTTTAATTTTCAATTTTATTGCTAATGCCATTGCATTTGAATGGTGAGAAAAACATAATATTTGAAAATGTTAATTGAACAAAAATTCAAGTAATGGACTCAATTGTATAAAATACACTTTAGTGGAAGAATATTATAAATAACAATCCCAAACTTCAATGTTAGCTCGAGCATATTGCTCTTAAGGGGAGTGGGGAAACTTCTTATTAGAGTCCAATGCATTTGCTTTTTCTTAAATTGTATATTTTTAGACTAAGACTATATAAATCATTTCAAATAGCTTTGTGGCAAAGGAGATAATTAAAAAAATTTCAAAATTTAAATTCGACTGATTATTAACAATGCATTTACCCTAATAGGACTTTAGAATTCTAAAAATTGAAAAAGTGCAATGTTTTGATTTTTAAATTTGTTGTTAATGCCATAGCACTTTGAAGGGTGAGAAAAACATAATATTTGAATAAGTTAATTGAACAAAAATACAAGTAATGGACTAATTGTATAAAATATAATTTAGTGGATGAATATTTTAAATAACACTCCTAATCTTCAATGTTGGGTCAAGTATATTGCTCGTGTGGGGAGTAGGGAAACTTCTTACTAGAATCCATTGCAATTGCTTTTTCTTAGGTAATATGTTTGTAGACTAACATTATATAAATCATTTCAAATTGCATTGTGGCAAAGGTGAAAATGAAAAAAATACAAATGTAAAATTCAACTGATAATTAACAATGCATTTATCCCTATATGACTTTAGAATTCTAAAAATTGAAAAAGTGCAATGTTTTAATTTTTAATTTCATTACTAATGCCATTGCATTTGAATGGTGAGAAAAACATAATATTTGAAAATGTTAATTGAACAAAAATACAAGTAATGTCTTCAATTTTATAAAATACACTTTAGTGGATAAATATTATAAATAGCTATCCTGAGCTTCAATGTTAGGTCGAGCATATTGCGATTGAGGGGAGTGGGGAAACTTCTTATTAGAGTTCATTGCATTTGCTTTTTCTTAAGTTGTATATTTTTAGACTTAAACTATATAAATCATTTGAAATAGCATTATGGCAAAGGAGATAATGAAAAAAATTTCAAAATTTAAATTCAACTGATTATTAACAATGCATTTATCCTTATAGGACTTTAGAATTCTAAAAATTGAAAAAGTGCATTGTTTTGATTTTTAAATTTATTGCTAATGCCATTGCATTTGAATGGTGAGGAAAACATACTAACTTAGTGGATGAATATTATAAATAGCAATCCTAAGCTTCAATGTTAGGTCGAGCATATTGCGCTTGAGGGGAGTGGGGAAACTTTTTATTAGAGTTCATTGCATTTGCTTTTTCTTAAGTTGTATATTTTTAGACTAAAACTATATAAATCATTTAAAATAGCATTGTGGCCAAGGAGATAATTAAAAATTAAAAAAATTTCAAAATTTAAATTCAACTGATTATTAACAATGCATTTATCCCTATAGGACTTTAGAACTCTAAAAATTGAAAAAGTGCAATGTTTTGATTTTTAAATTTGTAGTTAATGCATTTGCATTTTGAATGGTGAGAAAAACATAATATTTGAATAAGTTAATTGAACAAAAATACAAGTAATGCACTCAATGGTATAAAATACACTTTAATTGATGAATATTATAAATAGCAATCCCAAATTTGAATGTTGGGTCAAGCAGATTGCTCTTGAAGGGAGTGGAGAAACTTCTTATTAAAGTCAATTGGATTTGGTTTTCTTAAGCAATTTGTTTATGGACTAAAATTATATAAATGTTTTTAAATTGCATTATGCCAAAGGAGACAATTAAAAAGTTACAAATTTTAAATTTGACTGATTATTAATAATGAATTTATCCCTATAATATTTTAAAATTCTAAAAGTTGAAAAAAATGCAATGTTTTGATTTTTAAATTTATTGTTAATGCCATTTCATTTTGAATGGTGAGAAAAACATAACGTTTGAGTATGTTAGTTGAACAAAAATACAAGCAATGGACTCAATTGTATAAAATACACTTTTGGGGATGAATATTATGAATACCAAGCCCAAGCCTCAATGTTGGGTCAAGCATATTGCTCTTGAAGGGAGTGGGGAAACTTCTTATTAGAGTCCAATACATTAGTTATTTCTAAAGTTATATTTTCTAGACTAAAATTATATAACTCATTTCAAATAACATTGTCACAAAGGAGACCATTAAAAAAATTACAAAAGTAAAATTCAACTGATAACTAACAATGCATTTATCCCCATAGGACTTTAGAATTCTCAAAATTGAAAAAGTGCAATGTTTTGATTTTTAAATTTATTGCTAATGCCATTGCATTTGAATGGTGAGAAAAACATTCTATTTGAATATGTTAATTGAACAAAAATACAAGTAATGGACTCAATTGTAGAAAATACACATTAGTGGATGAATATTACAAATAGCACTCCCAAGCTCCAATGTTGGGTCAAGTATATTGCTCTTGAGGGGAGTCGAGAAACTTCTTATTATAGTCCATTGTAATTGCTTTTTCTTAAGTAATATGTTAGTAGACTAAAATTATATAAATCATTTCAAATTGCATTGTGACAGTGGAGACAATTAAAAAAAATTACAAAAATTAAATTCAACTGATTATTAACAATGTATTTATCCCTGTAAGTCTTTAAAGTTCTAAAATTTGAAAAAATGCAATGTTTTGATTTTTAAATTTATTGTTAATGCCTTTGCTTTTTGAATGGTGAGAAAAACATAATATTTGAATATGTTAATTGAACAAAAATTCACGTAATGATCTCAATTATATCAAATACAATTTAGTGGATGAATATTATCAATAACACTCCCAAGCTTCAATATTGGGTTTGGCATATTGCTCTTGAAGGAGTGGGGAAACTTCTTATTAGAGTCCAATACATTAGCTTTTTCTAAAGTAATATTTTTTTAAACTAAAATTATATAAATCATTTCCGATAACATTGTCGCAAAGGAGACAATTAAAAAAATTACAAAAGTAAAATACAACTGATAACTAACAATGCATTTATCCCTATAGGACTTTAGAATTCTAAAAATTGAAAAAGTGCAATGTTTTGAGTTTTAAATTTATTGCTAATGCCATTGAATTTGAATGGTGAGAAAAACATAATATTTGAATATGTTAAGTGAACAAAAATACAACAAATGGACTTAATTGTATAAAATACAATTTAGTGGAAGAATATTATAAATAGCAATCCCAAACTTCAATGTGAGGTCAAGCATATTGCGCTTAAGGGGGTGGGGAAACTTCTTTTTCTTAACTTCTTATTGAGCATTGCATTTGCTTTTTCTTAACTTGTATATTTTTAGACTAAAACTATATAAATCATTTTAAATAGCATTGTGGCAAAGGAGATAATTAAAAAAATTTCAAAATTTAAAATCAATTGATTATTAACAGTGCATTTACCCCTATAGGAATTTAGAATTCTAAAAATTGCAACAATGCAATGTTTTGATTTTTAAATTTATTGTTAATGTCGTTGCAGTTGGAATGGAGAGAAAAACATAATATTTGAATAAATTAATTGAAGAAAAATACAAATAATGTACTCAATTGTATAAAATACTCTTTAGTAGATGAATATTATAAATAGCACTCCAAGGCTTCAATGTTAGGTCGAGCATATTGCGCTAGAGTGGGGTGGGGAAACTTCTTATTATAGTCCATTGTATTTGCTTTGCCTAAATAATATGTTGTAGACCAAAACTATATGAATCATTTCAAATAGCAATGTGGCAAAGGAGATCATTAAAAAAAATTTCAAAATTTAAATTCAACTGATTATTAACAGTGCATTTATCCCTATAGGAATTTAGAATTCTAAAAATTGAAAAAGTGAAATGTTTTGATTTTTACATTTATTGCTAAAGTCATTACATTTGAATGGTGAGGAAAACATAATATTTGAATAAGTTAATTGAACAAAAATACAAGTAATGTACACAATTATATAAAATACGCTTTAGTGGATGAATATTATAAATAACACTTCCAAGCTTCAATGTTAGGTCGAGCATATTGCACTTGAGGAGGGTGGAGAAACTTCTTATTAGTGTCCATTGCATTTGCTTTTTCTTAAGTTGTACATTTTTAGACTAAAACTATATAAATCGTTTCAAATATCATTGTGGCAAAGGAGATAATTAAAAAAATTTAAAAATTTAAATTCAACTGATTATTAACAGTGCATTTATCCCTATAGGAATTTAGAATTCTAAAAATTGAAAAAGTGAAATGTTTTTATTTTTAAATTTATTGTTAATGTCATTGCAGTTGGAATGGTGAGAAAAACATAATATTTAATAAATTTAATTGAACAAAAATACAAGTAATGTACTCAATTCTATAAAATACACTTTAGTGGATGAATATTATAAATAGCAATCCCAAGCTGCAATGTTAGGTCGAGCATATTATGCATGAGGGGGGTGGGGAAACTTCTTATTAGAGTTCATTGCATTTGCTTTTTCTTTAGTTGTACATTTTTAGACTAAAACTATATAAATCGTTTCAAATATCATTGTGGCAGAGGAGATAATTAAAAAAATTTAAAAATTTAAATTCAACTGATTATTAATAATGCATTTATCCCTATAGCAATTTAGAATTCTAAAAATTGAAAAAGTGATGTTTTGATTTTTAAATTTATTGTTAATGTCATTGTAGTTGGAATGGTGAGAAAAACATAACATTTAATAAATTTAATTTAACAAAAATACAAGTAATGTACTCAATTGTATAAAAAACACTTTAGTCGATGAATATTATAAATAACAATCCCAAGGTTCAATGTTAGGTCGAGCAAATTATGCTTGAGGGGGGTGGGGAAACTTCTTATTAGAGTCCATTGCATTTGCTTTTTCTTCAGTTGTACATTTTTAGACTCAACTATATAAATCGTTTCAAATATCATTGTGGCAAAGGAGATAATTAACAAAATTTCAAAATTTAAATTCAACTGATTTTTAACAGTGCATCTATCCCTATAGGAATTTAGAATTCTAAAAATTGAAAAAGTGCATTTTTTGATTTTTAAATTTATTGTTAATGTTGTTGCAATTGGAATGGTGAGAAAAAGAGAATATTTGAAGAAGTTAATAGAACAAAAATACAAGTAATGTACTCAATTGTATAAAATACTCTTTAATAGATGAATATTATAAATAGCACTCCCAGGCTTCAAAGTTAGGTCGAGCATATTGCGCTAGAGGGGGGTGGGGAAACTTCTTATGAGAGTCCATTGCATTTGCTTCGCCTAAATAATATGTTTGTAGACCAAAACTATATGAATCATTTCAAATAGCATTGTGGCAAAGAGATCACTAAAAAATTTCAAAATTGAAATTCAACTGATTATTAACAGTGCATTTATCCCTATAGGAATTTAGAATTCTAAAAATTGAAAAAGTGCAATGTTTTGATTTTTAAATTTATTATTAATACCGTTGCAGTTGGAATGGTGAGAAAAACATAATATTTAATAAATTTAATTGAACAAAAATACAAGTAATGTACTCAATTGTATAAAAAACACTTTTGTCGATGAATATTATAAATAGCAATCCCAAGCTTCAATGTTAGGTCGAGCATATTGCGCTTGAGGGGGGTGGGGAAACTTCTTATTAGAGTCCATTGCATTTGCTTTTTCTTAAGTTGTACATTTTTAGACTAAAACTATATAAATTGTTTCAAATATCATTGTGGCATAGGAGATAACTAACAAAATTTCAAAAATTTAAATTCAACTGATTATTAACAGTGCATTTATCCCTATAGGAATTTAGAATTCTAAAAATTGAAAAAGTGCATTTTTGATTTTTAAATTTATTCTTAATGTTGTTGCAGTTGGAATGGTGAGAAAAAGAGAATATTTGAATAAGTTAATGGAACAAAAATACATGTAATGTACTAAATTGTATAAAATACTCCTTAGTAGATGAATATTATAAATAGCACTCCAAGGCTTCAATGTTAGGTCGAGTATATTGCGCTAGAGGGGGGTGGGGAAACTTCTTATCAAAGTCCATTGCATTTGCTTTGCCTAGATAATATGTTTGTAGACCAAAACTGTATGAATCATTTCAAATAGCATTGTGGTAAAGGAGATCATTAAAAAATTTCAAAATTTAAATTCAACAAATTATTATGAGTGCATTTATCCCTATAGGAATTTAGAATTCTAAAAATTCAAAATGTGCAATGTTTTGATTTTTACATTTATTGTTAATGCCATTACATTTGAATGGTGAGAAAAATATTACATTTGAATAAGTTAATTGAACAAAAATACAAGTAATGTACCCAATTGTATAAAATATGATTTAGTGGATGAATATTATAAATAGCAATCCCAAACTTCAATGTTAGGTCGAGCATATTGCGCTTGAGGGGGGGGAAATTTCTTATTAGAGTCCATTGCATTTGCTTTTTCTTAAGTTGTACATTTTTAGACTAAAACTATGTAAATCATTTCAAATATCATTGTGGCAAAGGATATAATTAAGAAAATTTCAAAATTTAAATTCAACTGATTATTAACAGATGTATTTATCCCCTTATAGGAATTTAGAATTCTAATAAACGGTCGTTGCAAGTTGGAATGGTGAGAAAAACATAATATTTGAATAAGTTAATGAACAAAAATACAAGTAATGTACTCAATTGTATAAAATACACTTTAGTGGATGAATATTATAAATANTTTAGTGGATGAATATTTAAATAGGCATCCAAACTTCTAAGTGGTTTGGACGAGTATATTTGTGCTTGAGGGGGGTGGGGAAACGTTCTTATTAGAGTGCATTGCATTTGATTTTTCTTAAGTTGTACATTTTTAGACTAAAACTATGTAAATCATTTCAAATATCATTGTGCAAAGGATATAATTAAGAAAATTTCAAAATTTAAATTCAACTGATTATTAACAGTGTATTTATCCCTATAGGAATTTAGAATTCTAACGTCGTTGCAGTTGGAATGGTGAAAAAACATAATATTTGAATAAGTTAATGGAACAAAAATACAAGTAAGGACTCAATTGTATAAAATACACTTTAGTGGATGAATATTATAAATAGAATTCCCAAGCTTTAATGTTGGGTCATGTATATTGTTCTTAAGCAAAGTAGGAAACTTCTTATTAGAGTCCATTGCAATTGCATTTTCTTAAATAATATGTTTGTAGACTAAAATTATACAAATCATTTCAGTGGATAAATTGGCGAAAGGCAGACAATTAAAAAAATATATAAAAGTAAATTCAACTGAGTAAATTGAATAATGCATTTATGCCTTATAAGACTTTTAGAATTCTAAAAATAAAAAGGTGGCAATGTTTTGATTTTTCAAATTTACTTGGCATAATGCTATTACATTTGGAATGGTGAGAAAAACGTAATGATTTGAAATGTTAAATAAACAAAAATATAAGATCATTGGGACCTCAATTGTACAATATACACTTTAGTGAATAAAAATATTATTAAATAGCAATCCGAAGCTTCAATCTGTAGGACGAGCATATTGCGCTTGAGGGGGGTGGGGAACTTCTTATTAGAGTCCATTGCATTTGCTTTTTCTTAAGTTGTATATTTTTAGACTAAAACTATATAAATCATTTGAAATAGCATTGTGGCAAAGGAAATAATTAAAAAAATTTAAAAATTTAAATTCAACTAATTATTAACAGTGCATTTATCCCTATAGGAATTTAGAATTCGGAAAATTGAAAATGTGCAATGTGTTGATTTTTAAATTTATTGTTAATGTCATTGCATTTGGAATGGTGAGAAAAACATAATATTTGAATAAGTTAATTGAATGAAAATACAAGTAATGGACTCAATTGTATAAAATACACTTTAGTGGAAGAATATTATAAATAGCAATCCCAAGCTTCAGTCTTAGGATAAGTGTATTGCGCTTGAGGGGGCAGGGAAACTTCTTATTAGAGTCCATTGTATTTGCCTTTTCTTATGTTGTATATTTTTAGACTAAAACTATATGAATCATTTCAAATAGCATTGTGGCAAATGAGATAATTAAAAAAAATTAAAAATTTAAATTCAACTGATTATTAGCAGTGCATTTATCCCTATAGGAATTTAGAATTCTAAAAATTGAAAAGGTGCAAAATTTTGATTTTTAAATTTATTGTTAATGCCATTGCGGTTGAAATGGTGAGAAAAACATAATATTTGAATAAGTTAATTGAAGAAAAATACAACTAATGTACTTAATTGTATAAAATACTCTTTAGTGGATGAATATTATAAATAACACTCCCAAGCTTTAATGTTAGGTCGAGCATATTGCGCTAGAGGGGGGTGGGGAAACTTCTTATTAGAGTCCATTGCATCTACTTTGTCCTAAATAATATGTTTGTAGACGAAAACTATATGAATCATTTCAAATAGCATTGTGGCAAAGGAGATAATTAAAAAAGGTTTCAAAATTAAAATTCAACTAATTATTAACAGCGCATTTATCCCTATAGGAATTTAGAATTCTAAAAATTAAAAAAGTGCAATGTTTTGATTTTTAAATTTATTGCTAATGCCATTACATTTGAATGGTGAGAAAAACATGATATTTGAATAAGTTAATTGAACAAAAATACAAGTAATGTACTCAATTGTATAAAATACGCTTTAGTGCATGAATATTATAAATAGCACTTCTAAGTTTCAATGTTAGGTCGAGCATATTGCGCTTGAGGGGGCTGGGGAAACTTCTTATTAGTGGATGAATATTATAAATAGCAGACCCAAACTTCAATGTTAGGTCATGTATATTGCCCTTGAGGGGAGTAGGGGAACTTCTTATTAGTGTCCATTGCAATTGCTTTTTCTTCAATAATATGTTTGAAGACTAAAATTATACAAATCATTTCAAATTGCATTGTGGCAAAGGAGACAATTAAAAAAAATACAAAAGTGAAATTCAATCGATAATTAACAATGCATTTATTCTTATAAGACTTTAGAATTTTAAAAATTGAAAAAGTGCAATGTCTTGATTTTTAAATTTATTGCTAATGCCATTGCATTTGAATGGTGAGAAAAACATAATATTTGAAAATGTTAATTGAACAAAATACAAGTAACAGACTCAATTGTATAAAATACACTTTAGTTGATGAATATTATAAATAGCATTCCCAAGTTTCAATGTTGGTTCAAGTATATTGCTCTTAAGCGAAGTAGGGAAACTTCTTCTTAGAGGCCATTGCAATTGCATTTTCTTAAATAATATGTTTGTAGACAAAAATTATTCAAATCATTTCAAATTGCATTGTGGCAAAGGAGAATATTAAAAAAAATACAAAAGTAAAATTCTACTGAAAATTAACAATGCATTTATCCTTATAGGACTTTAGAATGCTAAAAATTGAAAAAGTGCAATGTTTTGGTTTTTAAATTTATTGCTAATGCCATTGCATTTGAAGAGCGAGAAAAACATAATATTTGAAAATGTTAATTGAACAAAAATACTAGTAAAGGACTCAATTGTATAAAATACACTTTAGTGGATGAATATTACAAATAGCACTCCTAAGCTTTAATGTTAGGTCAATAATATTGCTCTTGAGGGGAATAAGGAAACTTCTTATTAGAGTCCATTGCAATTGCTTTTTCTTAAACAATATCTTTGTAGACTAAAATTATATAAATCATTTCAAATTGGATTGTTGCAAAGGAGACAATTCAAAGAAATAAAAAAGTAGAATTTAACTGATAATTAACAATGCATTTATCCTTATAGGACTTTAGAATTCTAAAAATTGAAAAAGTGTAATGTTTTGATTTTTAAATTTATTGCTAATGCAATTGCCTTTGAATTGTGAGAAAAACATAATGTTTTAATATATTAGTTGAACAAAAATCCAAGTAATGGACTCAACTGTATAAAATACACTTTAGTGGATGAATATTATAAATAGCATTCCCAAGCATAAATGTTGGGTCAAGTCTATTGCCCTTGAGGGGAGTAGGGAAACTTCTTATTAGAGTCCATTCCAATTGCTTTTTCTTAAATAATATGTTTGTAGACTAAAATTATATCAACCATTTCAAATTGGATTGTTGCAAAGGAGACAATTAAAAGAAATACAAAAGTAGAATTCAATGATAATTAACAATGCATTTATCTTTATAGGACATTAGAATTCTAAAAATTGAAAAAGTGTAATGTTTTGATTTTTAAATTTATTGCTAATGCCATTGCATTTGAATGGTAAGAAAAACATAATGTTTGAATATGTTAGTTGAACAAAAATTCAAGTAATAGACTCAACTGTATAAAATACACTTTAGAGGATGAATATTTTAAATAGCATTCCCAAGCTTCAATGTTGGGTCAAGTATATTGCTCTTCAGGGCAGTAGTGAAACTTGTTATTAGAGTCCATTGCAATTGCTTTTTCATAAATAATATGTTTGTAAACTAAAATTATATACATCATTTCAAATTGCATTGTGGCAAAGTAGACAATTGAAAAAAATACAAAAATAAAATTCAACTAATAATTAACAATGCATTTATCCTTATTGGACTTTAGAATTCTAAAAATTGAAAAAGTGCAATGTTTTGATTTTTAAATTTATTGCTAAGGCCATTGCATTGGAATGGTGAAAAAAACATAATGTTTAAATATGTTAGTTGAACAAAAATCCAAGTAATGGACTCAATTGTATAAAATACACTTTAATGGAAGAATATTATAAATAGCAATCCTAAGCTTCAGTGTTAGGTCGAGCATATTGCGCTTGAGGGGGTAGAGAAACTTCTTATTAGAGTCCATTGCATTTGCTTTTTCTTAAATTATATGTTTGTAGACTAAAATTATATCAATCATTTCAAATTGGATTGTCGCAAAGGAGACAATTAAAAGAAATACAAAAGTAGAATTCAACGGATAATTAACAATGCATTTATCCTTATAGGACTTTAGAATTCTAAAAATTGAAAAAGTGTAGTGTTTTGATTTTTAAATTTATTACTAATGCCTTTGCATTTGAATGGTAAGAAAAACATAATGTTTGAATATGTTAGTTGAACAAAAATTCAAGTAATAGACTCAATTGTATAACATACACTTTAGAGGATGAATATTGTAAATAGCATTCCTAAGCTTCAATGTTGGGTCAAGTATATTGCTCTTCAGGGCAGTAGCAAAACTTGTTATTAGAGTCCATTGCAATTGCTTTTTCATAAATAATATGTTTGTGAACTAAAATTATATAAATCATTTCGAATTGCATTATGGCAAGGAGACAATTAAAAAAAATACAAAAGTAAAATTCAACAGATAATTAACAATGCATTTACTCTTATAGGACTTTAGAATTCTAAAAATTGAAAAAGTGCAATGTTTCGATTTTTAAATTTATTGCTAATGCTATTGCATTGGAATGGTGAGAAAAACATAATGTTTGAATATGTTAGTTGAACAAAAATCTAACTAATGGACTCAATTGTATAAAATACACTTTAGTGGAAGAATATTATAAATAGTAATCCAAGTTTCAATGTTAGGTCGAGCATATTGCACTTAAGGGGGTAGGAAAACTTCTTATTAGAGTCCATTGCATTTGTTTTTTCTTAAATAATATGTTTGTAGACTAAAATTATATAAATTGTTTCAAATTGCGTTGTCGGAAAGGAGACAATTAAAAGAAATACAAAAGTAGAATTGAACTAGATAATTAACAATGCATTTACCCTTATAAGACTTTAGAATTCTAAAAATTGAAAAAGTGCAATGTTTCAATTTTTAAATTTATTGCTAATGCCATTGCATTGGAATGGTGAGAAAAACATAATGTTTGAATATGTTCAGTTGAAGAAAAATCCAAGTATTGGACTCAATTGTATAAAATACACTTTAGTGGATGAATATTATAAATAACACTCTCAAGTTTCAATGTTGGGTCAACTATATTGCTCTTGAGGGGACTAGGGAAACTTCTTTTTAGAATCCATTGCAATTGTTTTTTCTTAAATAATATGTTTGCAGACTAAAATTATATAAATCGTTTCAAATTCCATTGTCGCAAAAGAGACAATTAAAAGAAATACAAAAATAGAATTCAACTGATAATTAACAAGGCTTTTATCCTTATAGGACTTTAGAATTCTAAAAATTGAAAAAGTGCAATGTTTTGATTTTTAAATTTATTGCTAATGCCATTGCATTGGAATTGTGAGAAAAACATAATGTTTGAATATGTTAGTTAAACAAAATACAAGTAATGGACTTAATTGTATAAAATACAGTTTAGTAAAAGAATATTATAAAGAACAATCCCAAGTTTTAATATTAGGTCGAGCATATTGCGCTTTAAGGTGGTGGGGAAACTTCTTGTTAGAGTCCATTGCATTTGCTTTTTCCTAAATAATAAGTTTGTAGACTAAAATTATATAAATTATTTCAAATTGCATTGTGGCAAAGCAGACAATTAAAAAAAAATACAAAAGTAAAATTCAACTGATAATTAACAATGCATTTGTCCTCATAAGACTTTAGAATTCTAAAAATTGAAAAAGTGTAATGTGTTGATTTTTAAATTTATTGTTAAAGCCATTGCATTTAGAATGGTGAGAAAAACATAATATTTGAATAACTTAGTTGAGCAAAAATACTAGTAATGTACTCAATTGTATAAAATACACTTTAGTGGAGGAATATTATAAATAGCACTCCCAAGATTCAATGTTGGGTCAAGTATATTGCACTTGAGGGGAGTAGGGAAGCTTCGTATTAAAGTCCATCGCAATTGCTTTTTCTTTAGTAATATGTTGTAGACTAAAATTATACAAATCATTTCAAATTGCATTGTGGCAAAGGAGACAATTAAAAAAAATACAAAAGTAAAATTCAAGAGATCATTAACAATGCATTTACCGTTATAGGACTTTAGAATTCTAAAAATTGAAAAAGTGCAATGTTTTGATTTTTAAATTTATTGCTAATGCCATTGCATTTGAATTGTGAGAAAAACATAATGTTTCAATATGCTAGTTGAACAAAAATCCAAGTATTGGACTCAATTGTATAAAATACACTTTAGTGGATGAATATTATAAATAACACTCTCAAGCTTCAATGTTGGGTCAACTATATTGCTCTTGAGGGGACTAGGGAAACTTCTTTTTAGAATCCATTGCAATTGTTTTTTCTTAAATAATATGTTTGCAGACTAAAATTATATAAATCATTTCTAATTCCATTGTCACAAAGGAGACAATTAAAATAAATACAAAAATAGAATTCAACTGATAATTAACAATGCTTTGATCCTTATAGGACTTTAGAATTCTAAAAATTGAAAAAGTGTAATATTTTGATTTTCGAATTTATTGCTAATGCAATTGCCTTTGAATTGTGAGAAAAACATAATGTTTGAATATGTTAGTTGAACAAAAATCTAAATAATGGACTCAACTGTATAAAATACACTTTAGTGGATGAATATTATAAATAGCATTTCCAAGCTTCAATGTTGGGTCAAGTATATTCCTCTTGAAGGGAGTAGGGAAACTTCTTATTAAAGTCCATTCCAATTGCTTTTTCTTAGATAATATGTTTGTAGGCTAAAATTATATCAATCGTTTCAAATTGGATTGTCGCAAAGGAGACAATTAAAAGAAATACAAAGGTAGAATTCAAATGATAATTAACAATGCATTTATCCTTATAGGACTTTAGAATTCTAAAAATTGAATAAGTGTAATGTTTTGATTTTTAAATTTATTGCTAATGCCATTGCATTTGAATGGTAAGAAAAACATAATGTTTGAATGTGTTTGTTAAACAAAACTTCAAGTAATAGACTCAACTGTATAAAATACACTTTGGATGATGAATATTGTAAATAGCATTCCCAAGCTTCAATGTTGGGTCAAGTGTATTGCTCTTCAGGGTAGTAGCGAAACTTGTTATTAGAGTCCATTGCAATTGCTTTTTCATAAATAATGTGTTTGTAAACTAAAATTATATAAATCATTTAAAGTTGCATTGTGGCAAAGTAGACAATTGAAAAAAATACAAAAATAAAATTCAACTAAAAATTAACAATGTATTTATCCTTATTGGACTTTAGAATTTTAAAGATTAAAAAAGTGCAATGTTTTGATTTTTAAATTTATTGCTAAGGCCATTGCATTGGAATGGTGAAAAAAACATAATGTTTAAATATGTTAGTTGAACAAAAATCCAAGTAATGGACTTAATTGTATAAAATACACTTTAGTGGAAGAATATTATAAATAGCAATCCCAAGTTTCAATGTTAGGTCGAGTGTATTGCACTTGAGGGGGTGGGGAAACTTCTTATTAGAGTCCATTGTATTTGTTTTTTCATAAATAATATGTTTGTAGACTAAAATAATATAAATTATTTCAAATTGCATTATGGAAAAGGAGACAATTAAAAAAAATACAAAAGTAAAATTCAACAGATAATTAAGAATGCATTTACCCTTATAGGACTTTAGAATTCTAAAAATTGAAAAAGTGCAATGTTTTGATTTTTAAATTTATTGCTAATGCTATTGCATTGGAATGGTGAGAAAAACATAATGTTTGAATATGTTAGTTGAACAAAAATCCAAGTAATGGACTCATTTGTATAAAATACACTTTAGTTGAAGAATATTATAAATAGCAATCCCAAGCTTTAATGTTAGGTCAAGCATATTGCGCTTGTCGGGGTAGGGAAACTTCTTATTAGAGTCCATTGCATTTGCTTTTTCTTAAATAATATGTTTGTAGACTAAAATTATATCAATCATTTCAAATTGGATTGTCGAAAGGAGACAATTAAAAGAAATACAAAAGTAGAATTCAACTGATAATTAACAACGCATTTATCCTTATAAGACTTTAGAATTCTAAAAATTGAAAAAGTGTAATGTTTTGATTTTTAAATTTATTGCTAATGTAATTGCCTTTGAATTGTGAAAAAAACATAATGTTTGAATATGTTAGTTGAACAAAAATCCAAGTAATGGACTCAACTGTATAAAATACACTTTAGTGGATGAATATTATAAATAGCATTCCCAAGCTTCAATGTTGGGTCAAGTATATTCCTCTTGAAGGGAGAAGGGAAACTTGTTATTAAAGTCCATTTGATTGCTTTTTCTTAAATAATATATTTGTAGACTAAAATTATATCAATCATTTCAAATTGGATTGTCGCAAAGGAGACAATTAAAAGAAATACAAAAGTAGAATTCAACGGATAATTAACAATGCATTTATCCTTATAGGACTTTAGAATTCTAAAAATTGAAAAAGTGTAATGTTTTGATTTTTAAATTTATTACTAATGCCTTTGCATTTGAATGGTAAGAAAAACATAATGTTTGAATATGTTAGTTGAACAAAAATTCAAGTAATAGACTCAACTGTATAAAATACACTTTAGAGGATGAATATTGTAAATAGCATTCCCAAGCTTCAATGTTGGGTCAAGTATATTGCTCTTCAGGGCAGTAGCAAAACTTGTTATTAGATTCCATTGCAATTGCTTTTTCATAAATAGTATGTTTGTGAACTAAAATTATATAATCATTTCAAATTGCATTGTGGCGAAGGAGACAATTAAAAAAAATACAAAAGTAAAATTCAACAGATAATTAACAATGCATTTACCCTTATAAGACTTTAGAATTCTAAAAATTGAAAAAGTGCAATGTTTCAATTTTTAAATTTATTGCTAATGCTATTGCATTGGAATGGTGAGAAAAACATAATGTTTGAATATGTTAGTTGAACAAAAATCCAACTAATGGACTCAATTGTATAAAATATACTTTAGTGGAAGAATATTATAAATAGCAATCCCAAGCTTCAATGTTAGGTCGAGCATATTGCGCTTAAGGGGGTAGGAAAACTTCTTATTAGAGTCCATTGCATTTGCTTTTTCTTAAATAATATGTTTGTAGACTAAAATTATATAAATTATTTCAAATTGTGTTGTCGCAAAAGAGACAATTAAAAGAAATACAGAAGTAGAATTCAACAGATAATTAACAATGCATTTACCCTTATAAGACTTTAGAATTCTAAAAATTGAAAAAGTGCAATGTTTCAATTTTTAAATTTATTGCTAATGCCATTGCATTGGAATGGTGAGAAAAACATAATGTTTGAATATGTTAGTTGAAGAAAAATCCAAGTATTGGACTCAATTGTATAAAATACACTTTAGTGGATGAATATTATAAATAACACTCTCAAGTTTCAATGTTGGGTCAACTATATTGCTCTTGAGGGGACTAGGGAAACTTTGTTTTAGAATCCATTGCAATTGTTTTTTCTTAAATAATATGTTTGCAGACTAAAATTATATAAATCGTTTCAAATTCCATTGTGGCATAGGAGATAATTAAAGGAAATACAAAAATAGAATTCAACTGATAATTAACAATGCTTTTGATCCTTATAGGACTTTAGAATTCTAAAAATTGAAAAAGTGAAATGTTTTGATTTTTAAATTTATTGCTAATGCCATTGCATTGGAATTGTGAGAAAAACATAATGTTTGAATATGTTAGTTAAACAAAATACAAGTAATGGACTGAATTGTATAAAATACAGTTTAGTAGAAGAATATTATAAAGAGCAATCCCAAGCTTTAATATTAGGTCGAGCATATTTGCTTTAAGGGGGTGGGGAAACTTCTTGTTAGAGTCCATTGCATTTGCTTTTTCCAAAATAATATGTTTGTAGACTAAAATTATATAAATCATTTCAAATTGCATTGTGGCAAAGTAGACAATTAAAAAAATATATAAAAGTAAAATTCAACTGATAATTAACACTGCATTTGTTCTCATAGGACTTTAGAATTCTAAAAATTGAAAAATTGCAATGTGTTGATTTTTAAATTTATTGTTAAAGCCATTGCATTTGGAATGGTGAGGAAAACATAATATTTGAATAACTTAGTTGAGCAAAAATACTAGTAATGTACTCAATTGTATAAAATACACTTTAGTGGAGGAATATTATAAATAGCACTCCCAAGATTCAATGTTGGGTCAAGTATATTGCTCTTGAGGGGAGTAGGGAAGCTTCGTATTAGAGTCCATCCCAATTGCTTTTTCTTTAGTAATATATTTGTAGACTAAAATTATACAAATCATTTCAAATTACATTGTGGAAAAGGAGACAATTAAAAAAAATACAAAAGTAAAATTCAATTGATAATTAACAATGCATTTATCCTTATAGGACTTTAGAAATTTTAAAATTGAAAAAGTGCAATCTCTTGATTTTAAAATTTATTGCTAATGTCATTGCATTTGAATGGTGAGAAAAACATAATATTTGAAAATGTTTATTGAACAAAAATACAAGTAAGGGACTCAATTGTATAAAATACACTTTAGTTGATGAATATTATAAATGGCATTCCCAAGCTTTCAATGTTGGCTTAAGTATATTGCTCTTAAGCAAAGCAAGGAAACTTCTTCTTAGAGGTCATTACAATTGCATTTTCTTAAATAATATGTTTGAAGACTAAAATTGTACAAATCATTTCAAATTGCATTGTGGCAAAGGAGACAATTAAAAAAAATACAAAAGTAAAATTCAACTAATAATTAACAATGCATTTCTCATTATAGGACTTTAGAATTCTAAAAATTGAAAAAGTGCAATGTTTTGATTTGCAAATTTATTGCTAATGTCATTGCATTTGAATGGTGAGAAAAACATAATATTTGAAAATGTTTATTGAACAAAAATACAAGTAACGGACTCAATTGTATAAAATACACTTTAGTTGATGAATATTATAAATGGCATTCCCAAGCTTCAATGTTGGGTTAAGTATATTGCTCTTAAGCGAAGCAGGGAAACTTCTTCGTAGAGGTCATTGCAATTGCATTTTCTTAAATAATATGTTTGAAGACTAAAATTATACAAATCATTTCAAATTGCATTGTGGCAAAGGAGACAACTAAAAAAAATACAAAAGTAAAATTCAACTGATAATTAACAATGCATTTCTCATTATAAGACTTTAGAATTCTAAAAATTGAAAAAGTGCATTGTTTTGATTTTTAAATTTATTGCTAATGTCATTGCATTTGAATGGTGAGAAAAACATAATATTTGAATAAGTTAATTGAACAAAAATACAAGTAATGTACTCAATTGTATAAAATACTCTTTAGTGGATGAATATTATAAATAGCACTCCCAGGCTTCAATGTTAGGTCAAGCATATTGCGCTAGAGTGGGGTGGGGAAACTTCTTATTAGAGTCCATTGCATCTACTTTGTCTAAATAATATGTTTGTCGACTAAAACTATATGAATCATTTCAAATAGCATTGTGCCAAAGGAGATCATTAAAAAAATTTCAAAATTTAAATTCAACTGATTATTAACAGTTCATTTGTCCTTATAGGAATTTAGAATTCTAAAAATTCAACAAGTGCAATGTTTTGATATTTACATTTATTGCTGATGCCATTACATTTGAATGGTGAGAAAAGTATAATATTTGAATAAGTTAATTGAACAAAAATACAAGTAATGTACTCAATTGTATAAAATATGCTTTAGTGGATGAATATTATAAATAGCACTTCCAAGCTTCAATGTTATGTCGAGCATATTGCGCTTGAGGGGGGTGGGGAAACTTCTTATTAGAGTCCATTGCATTTGCCTTTTCTTATGTTGCATATTTTTAGACTAAAACTATATGAATCATTTCAAATAGCATTGTGGCAAAGGAGATAATTAAAAAAATTTTAAATTTATTGCAATTGTCATTGCATTTGAACGGTGATAAAAACATAATTTTTGAATATGTTAATTAAGCAAAAATACAAGTAATAGACTCAATTGCATAAAATACACTTTAGTGGATGAATATTATAAATTGCAATCCCAAGTTTTAATGTTGTATCAAGCATATTGCTCTTGAGGGGAAAAGGAAACTTCTTATTAGAGTCCATTGCATTTGCTTTTTCTTAAGTAATATGTTTGTAGACTAAAATTATATAAATCATTTCAAATAGCATTATGGGAAAGGAGACAATTAAAAAAATCACAAAATTTAAATTGACCTTGTTATTAACAATGCATTAATCCCTATAAGACTTCAAAATTCTGAAAGTTGAAAAAATGCAATGTTATGATTTCTAAATTTATTGCTAATGCTATTGCATTTGAATGGTGAGAAAAACATAATATTAGAATATGTTAATTGAACAAAAATACAAGTAATGAACTCAATTGTATTAAATACACTTTTGGGGATCAATATTATAAATAGCAATCCCAAGCTTGAATGTTGGGTCAAGCATACTACACTTGAGGCAAGTGAGAGCAGTTCTTATTACAGTCCATTGCATTTGCTTTTTCTAAAGTAATATGTTTCTAGACTAAAATTATATAAATCATTTCAAATAGCATTTTGGCAAAGGAGACAATTAAAAAAATTACAGACTTTAAATTCAACCGATTATTAACAATGCATTAGTCCCTATAAGACTTTAAAATTCTAAAAGTTGAAAAAATGCAATGCTTTGATTCTCAAATTTATTATTAATGCCACTGCATTTTGAATGGTGAGAAAAACATAATTTTTGAATATGTTAATTGAATAAAACTACAAATAATGGACTCAATTGTATAAAATACACTTTACTAGATGAATATTATTAATAGTAATCCTAAGCTTTAATGTTATGTCAAAAATATTGCTTTAAGGGGGGTAGGGAAACTTCTTATTAGAGTCCATTGCATTTGCTTTTTCCTAAGTAATATGTTTGTAGACTAAAATTAGATAAATCATTTGAAATTGCATTGTGGCAAAGGAGACAATTAAAAAATTACAAACTTTAAATTCAACTGATTATTAAAAATGCATTTATCCCATAGGACTTTAGAATTCTAAAAATCGAAAAAGTGCAATGTTTTGATTTTTAAGTTTATTGCTAATGCCATTGCATTTAAATGACAAGGAAAACATAATTTTTGAATATGTTAATTGAACAAAAATACAAGTAATGGACTCAATTGCATAAAATACACTTTAGTGGATGAATATTGTAAATAGCAATCCTAAGTTTCAATATTGTGTCAAGCATATTGCTCTTGAGGGGAAAGGGAAACTTCTTATTAGAGTCCATTGCATTTGCTTTTTCTTAACTATTGTTTTTGTAGACTAAAATTATTTAAATCATTTCAAATTGCATAATGGCAAAGGAGACAGTTAAAAAATTACAAAATTTAAATTCAACTAATTATTAATAATGCATTAATCCCTATAAGACTTCAAAATTCTGAAAGTTGAAAAAATGCAATGTTGTGATTTCTAAATTTATTGCTAATGGCATTGCATTTGAATGGAGAGAAAAACATAATATTTGAATATTTTAATTGAACAAAAATACAAGTAATGGACTCAATTGTATAAAATACAGTTTAGCGGATGAATATTATAAATAGCAATGCCAAACTTCAATGTTGGGTCAAGCATATTGCTCTTGAGGGGAGTGGGGAAACATCTTATTAGAGTCTATTGCATTTGTTTTTTTTTTTTAAGTAATACGTTTGTAGACTAAAATTATATAAATCATTTCAATTTGCATTGTGGCAAGGAGACAATTAAAAAATTACAAACCTTAAATTCAACTGATTATTAACAATGCATTTATCCCTATAGGACTTTAGAATTCTAAAAATAGAAAAAGTGTAATGTTTTGATTTTAAATTTTTTGCTAATGCCATTGCATTTGAATGCTAAGAAAAGCATAATTTTTAAATATGTTAATTGAACAAAAATACAAGTAATGGACTCAATTGCATAAAATACACTTTATTGGATGAATATTATAAATAACAATCCCAAGTTTCAATGTTATGTCAAGCATATTGCTCTTGAGGGGAAAGGGAAACTTCTTACTAGAGTCCATTACATTTGCATTTTCTTAAGTAATATGTTTGTAGACTAAAATTATATAAATAATTTCAAATAGCATTGTGGCAAAGGAGACAATTAAAAAAATTACAAAATTTAAATTCAACTAATTATTAATAATGCATTAATCCCTTCAGGACTTTAGAATTCTAAAAAGCAAAAAAGTGCAATGTTATGATTTTTAAATTTATTGCTAATGCCATTGCATTTGAATGGCAAGAAAAGCATAATTTTTAAATATGTTAATTTGTCAAAAATACAAGTAATGGACTCAATTGCATAAAATACACTTTAGTAGATAAATGTTATAAATAGCAATCCCTGGTTTCAATGTTGTGTCAAACATATTGCTCTTGAGGGGAAAGGGAAACTTTTTATTAGAGTCCATTGCATTTGCTCCTAAGTAATATGTTTGTAGACTAAAACTATTTAAATCATTTAAAATTGCATGATGGAAAAGGAGACAATTAAAAAAATTACAAAATTTAAATTCAACTGATTATTAACAATGCATTAATCCCTATAAGACTTGAAAATTCTAAAAGTTGAAATATTACAATGTTATGATTTATGAATTCATTATTAATGCCATTGCATTTGAATGGTGAGAAAAACATAATATTTGAATATGTTAATTGAACAAAAATACAAGTAATGGACTCAATTGTATAAAATACACTTTAGTGGATGAAAAATATAAATAGAAATCCTAAGTTTGAATGTTGGCTCAAGCACATTACTCTTGGGGGGATTGGGGAAACTTCTTATTAAAGTCCATTGCATTTGCTTTTTCTAAAGTAATATGTTTATAGACTAAAATTATATAAATCATTTCAAATAGCATTGTGGGAAAAGGAGACAATTAAAAAAATTACAAAATTTACATTCAACTGATTATTAACAATGCATTAATCCTTATAAGACTTTAAAATTCTGAAAGTTGAAAAATGCAATGTTATGACTCCTAAATTTATTACTAAAGCCGTTGCTTTTGAATGGTGAGAAAATATAATATTTGAATATGTCAATTGAACAAAAATACAAGTAATGAACTCAATTGTATAAAATACACTTTTGGGGATGAATATTATAAATAACAATCCCAAGCTTGAATGTTGGGTCAAGCATACTGCATTTGAGGCAAGTCGGGAAAGTTCTTATTAGAGTCCATTGCATTTGCTTTTTTATAGTAATCTGTTTGTTGACTAAAATTATATAGATCATTTTAATTTGCTTTGTGGTAAAGGAGACAATTAAAAAAATTACGAACCTTAAACTCAATTAATTATTAACAATGCATTTATCCTTATAGAACTTTAGAATTCTAAAAATAGAAAGAGTGGCAATGTTTTGATTTTTTAAATTTATTACTAATGCCATTACATTTGAATGGCGAGAAAAATATAATTTTTAAATATGTTAATTGAACAAAAATACAAGTAATAAACTAAATTGCATAAAATACACTTTAGTGGATGAATATTATAAATAACAATCTCAAGTTTTTATATTGTGTCGAAGCATATTGCTCTTTGGAGGGGAAAGGGAAACTTCTTTTCTAAAGTCCATTGCATTTTGCTCCATAATGTAATATGTTTGTAGACTTAAAACTATTTAAAGTCATTTAAAAATTGCATGATGGAAAAAAGGAGACATAAAGAAAATACAAAATTTTAAAATCTATATCGTGATATTAACTAATGCATTCATTCCTAATAAGAAACTTGAAAATTCTAAAGTTGAAATAATTACAAATGTTATGATTTCTGAATTTATTACTAAATGGTCATTGCATTTGAATGGAGAGAAAAAAAATAATTTGAATATGTTAATTGAACAAAAAAAAACAAGTAAATGGACTCAATTTATAAATACACTTTAGTGGTGAAAAATATAAATAGCAATCTAAGCTTGAGTGTTAGGTGAAGCATATTGCACTTAAGGCGAGTGGGGAAAGTTCTTATTAGAGAGTCCATTGCATTTGCTTTCTCTAAAGTAATATGTTATAGACTATAATTATATAAATCATTTCAAA
>JAIRCJ010000274.1:0-206046 GCA_020883675.1 Bruguiera gymnorhiza | reverse complement strand
ACAACGCATTTATCCTTTATAGACTTTGGAATTCTAAAATGGAAAAAGTGTAATGTTTTCATTTTTAAATTTATTGGCAATTGTCATTGCATTTGAACGATGACAAAAACATAATTTTTTTTGAATATGTTAATTAAACAAAAAATACAAGTGATGGACTTAATTGCATAAAATACACTTTAGCGGTGAATATTATAAATAGCAATCCTAAGTTTCAATGTATGTCAAGCATATTGCTCTTAAGGGGAAAAGGAAACTTCTTACTAGAGTCCATTGCATTTGCATTTTCTTAAGTAATATGTTTGTAGAACTAAATTATATAAAATCATTTCTAATTATCATTGTCACAATGGAGACAATTAAAAAATTACAAAATTTAAATTCAACTGAAAATTAACAATGCATTTATCCCTATAGGACTTTAGAATTTTGAAAATCGAAAAAAGTGCAATCTTTTGATTTTAAATTATTGCTAATGGCATTGAATTTGAATGGCAAGAAAACATAATTTTTGAACATGTTAATTGAATAGAAATACAAGTAATGGAATCAATTGCATAAAATAAACTTTAGTGGATGAATATTATAAATAGCAATCCTAAGTTTCAATGTGTCAAGCATATTGCTTTGGAGGAGAAAGGTAAGTCTCTTATTAGAGTCCATTGCATTTGCTTTTTCTTAAGTAACATGTTCGTAGACTAAAATTATATAAATCATTTCAAATTGCATTGTGGAAAAGGAGAAAATTAAAAAAATTACAAAATTTAAATTCGACTGATTATGAATAAGGCATTAATCCTTATAAGATTTTAAAATTCTAAAAGTTGAAAGAATAAAATGTTTTGGTTTTGAAATTTATTGCTAATGCCATTGTGTTTGAATGATGAGATGAACATAATATTTGAATATGTTAATTGAACAAAACTACGAGTAATGGACTCAATTGTACAAAATACACCTTAGTGGATGATGATTATAAATAACAATTTCAAGTTTCAATGTTATGTCAAGCATATCGCTCTTAAGGGGAAAGGGAAACTTCTTATTAGAGTTCATTGCATTTGCTTCTTCTTATATAATATGTTTATAGATTAAAATTATATAAATCATTTCAAATTGCAATGTTATGATTTTGAAATTTATTGCTAATGCCATTGCGTTTGAATGGTGAGAAAAACATCATATTTGAATATGTTAATTGAACAAAAATACAAGTAATGGACTCAATTGTATAACAAACACTTTTGAGGATGAATATTATAAATAGCAATCCCAAGCTTGAATGTTAGGTCAAGCGTACCACACTTGGGGCGAGTGGGGAAAGTTCTTATTAGAGTCCATTGCATTTGCTTGTTCTAAAGAAATATGTTTGTAGACTAAAATTATTTAAATAATTTCAAATTGCATTGTGGCAAAGGAGACAATCAAAAAAATTACAAACTTTAAATTCAACTGATTATTAGCAATGTATTAATCCCTATAAGACATTAAAATTCTAAAAGTTGAAAAATGTAATGTTTTGATTTTTAAATTTATTGATAATGTCATTGTGTTTGAATGGTGAGAAGAACATAATATTTAAATATGTTAATTAAACAAAACTATGATAATGGACTCAACTGTACAAAATACAGTTTAATAGATGAATATTATAAATAGCAATCTCAAGTTTCAATGTTATCTCAAGCATATTGCTCTTGAGGGGAAAGGGAAACTTCTTAGTAGAATCCATTGCATTTGCTTTTTCTTAAGTAATATGTTTGTAGACTAAAATTATGTAAACCCTTTCAAATTTTATTATGGCAAAGGAGACAATTAAAAAAATTACAAACTTTAAATTCAACTGATTATCAACATTGCATTAGTCCCTATAAGACTTTCAAATTCTAAAAGTTAAAAAAATGCAATGTTATGATTTCTAAATTTATTACTAATGCCATTATGTTTAAATGGTAAGAAGAACATAATATTTGAATATGTTAATTGAACAAAACTACGAGTAATGGACTCAATTGTACAAAATACACTTTAGTAGATAAATATTATAAATAGCAATCCCAAGTTTCAATGTTATGTCAAGCATATTGCTCTTAAGGGGAAGGGAAACTTCTTATTATAGTCCATTGCATTTGATTTTTCTTAAATAATATGTTTGTAGACTAAAATTATGTAAACCCTTTCAAATTTTATTATGGTAAAGGAGACAATTAAAAAAATTACAAACTTTAAATTCAACTGATTATTAACATTGCATTAGTCCCTATAAGACTTTCAAATTCTAAAAGTTAAAAAAATGCAATGTTATGATTTCTATATTTATTACTAATGCCATAGTGTTTGAATGGTGAGAAGAACATAATATTTGAATATGTTAATTGAACAAAGCTACGAGTAATGGACTCAATTGTACAAAATACACTTTAGTAGATAAATATTATAAATAGCAATCCCAAGCTTCAATGTTATGTCCAGCATATTGCTCTTAAGGGGAAAGGGAAACTTCTTATTAGAGTCCATTGCATTTGATTTTTCTTAAGTAATATGTTTGTAGACTAAAATGATGTAAACCCTTTCAAATTTTATTGTGGTAAAGGAGACAATTAAAAAAATTATAAACTTTGAATTCAACTGATTATTAACATTACATTAGTCCCTATAAGACTTTCAAATTCTAAAAGTTGAAAAATGCAATGTTATGATTTCTAAATTTATTGCTAATTGCATTTGAATGGCGAGAAAAACATAATATTTAAATATGTTAATTGAACATAAATACAAGCAATGGACAAAATTGTATAACATACACTTTTAGGGATGAATGTTACAAATAGCAATCCCAAGTTTCAATGTTATCTCAAACATATTGCTCTTGAAGGGAAAGGGAAACTTCTTAGTAAAGTCCATTGCATTTACTTTTTCTTAAGTAATATATTTGTAGACTAAAATTATGTAAACCCTTTCAAATTTTATTGTGGCAAAAGAGACAATTAAAAAATTACAAACTTTAAATTCAATTGATTATTAACATTGCATTAACCCCTATAAGACTTTCAAATTCTAATAGTTAAAAAAATGGAATGTTATGATTTTTATATTTATTACTAATGCCATTGTGTTTGAATGGTGAGAAGAACATAATATTTGAATATGTTAATTGAACAAAACTATGAGTAATGGACTCAATTGTACAAAATACACTTTAGTAGATAAATATTATAAATAGCAATCCCAAGTTTCAATGTTATGTCCAGCATATTGCTCTTAAGGGGAAAGGGAAACTTCTTATTAGAGTCCATTGCATTTGATTTTTCTTAAGTAATATGTTTGTAGACTAAAATTATGTAAACCCTTTCAAATTTTATTGTGGTAAAGGAGACAATTAAAAAAATTACAAACTTTGAATTCAACTGATTATTAATATTGCATTAGTCCCTATAAGACTTTCAAATTCTTAAAGTTGAAAAAATGCAATGTTATGATTTCTAAATTTATTGCTAATGCCATTGCATTTGAATGGCAAAAAAAACATAATATTTGAATATGTTAATTGAACAAAAATACAAACAATGGACAAAATTGTATAACATACACTTTTAAGGATGAATGTTACAAATAGCAATCCCAAGTTTAAATGTTGGGTCAAGCACACCGCAATTAGGGCAAGTGGGAAAATTTCTTATTTGAGTCCATTGTATTTGCTTTTCCTCAAGTAATATGTTTGTAAACTAAAATTATTTAAATCATTTCAAATTGCATTGTAGCAAAGGAGACAATTAAAAAATTACAAACTTTAAATTCAATTGATTATTAACAATGCATTAATCCCTTTAAGACTTTAAAATTCACAAAGTTAAGAAAATGCAATGTTTTGATTTTTAAATTTATTGCTAATGCCATTGCATTTGAATGGTGAGAAAAACATAATATTTGAATATGTTAATTGAACAAAAATATAAGAAATGGACTTAATTATATAAAATACACTTTAGTCGATGAATATTTTAAATAGCAATCCCAAGTTTCAATGTTGTGTCAAGCGTATTGCTCTCAAGGGGAGTGGGGAAACTTTTAATTAGACCCCATTGCATTTGCTTTTTCTTAAGTAATATGTTTGTAGACTAAAATTATATAAATCATTTTAATTTGCATTGTGGAAAAGGAGATTAAGAAAAAACTTACAAAATTTAAATTCAACTTATTATTAACAATGCATAAATCCCTATAAGACTTTAAAATTCTAAAAGTTGAAAAAATGCAATATTTTGATTTTTAAATTTATTGTTAATGCCATTGCATTTTGAATTGTGAGAAAAACATAATATTTGAATATGTTAATTGAACAAAAATACAAGTAATGAACTGAATTGTATAAAATATAAATCATTTCAATTTGTATTATGGCAAAGGAGACAATTAAAAAAATTACAAACTTTAAATTTAACTAATTGTTAACAATGCATTTATCCCTATAGGACTTTAGAATTCTAAAAATAGAAAAAGTACAATGTTTTGATTTTTAAATTTATTGCTAATGCCATTGCCTTTGAATGGGGAGAAAAACATAATTTTTGAATATGTTAATTGAACAAAAATACAAGTAATAGACTCAATTGCGTGCAATACACTTTAATGGATGAATATTATAAATAGCAATTCCATGCGTCAATATTGGGTCAAGCATATATCTCTAGAGAGTTATCAAAACTTTTTATTAAAGTCCATGGCATTTGTTTTTTCTTAAGTAATATGTTTGAAGACTAAAATTATATAAATCATTTCAAATTGCATTATGGCAAAGGAGAAAATAAAAAAAACGTACAAAATTTAAATTCAATTGATTATTAACAATGCATTTAACTTTATAATACTTTAAAATTCTAAAAGTTGAAAAAATGCAATGTTTTGATCCTTAAATTTATTGTTTATGCCACTGTAATTTGAATAGTGAGAAAAACATAATATTTGAATAAGTTTTGTTAAACAAAAATAAAAGTAATGGACTCTATTGTATAAAATACACTTTAGTGGATGAATATTATAAAGAACAATCCCAAGCTTTAATGTTGGGTCAAGCATATTGCTCTTGAACGAAGTAGGGGAATCTTCTTATTAGACCCCATTGCATTTACTTCTTCTTAAGTAATATGTTTGTAGACTAAAAATATATAAATCTTTTCAAATTGCATTGTGGCAAAAGAGACAAATAAAAAAATTACAAAATTTCAATTCAACTAATTATTAACAATGCATTAATCCCTATAAGACTTTAAAATTCTAAAAGTTGAAATACTGCAATGTTATGATTTCTAAATTTATTGCTAATGCCATTGCATTTGAATGGTGAGCAAAACATAATATTTGAATATGTTAATTGAACAAAAATACAAATAATGGACTCAATTGTATAAAATACACTTTACTGGATGAATATTATAAATAGCAATCCTAAGTTTCAATGTTGTGTCAAGCATATAACTCTTGAGGGGAGTTGGGAAACTTCTTATTAGAGTCCATTGCATTTGCTTTTTCTTAAGTAATATGTTTGTAGACTAAAATTATATAAATCATTTCAAATAGCATTGTGGCAAAAGAGACAATTAAAAAAAAATTACAAAATTTAAATTCAACTGACTATTAATAATGCATTAATCCTTATAACACTTTAATATTCTAAAAGTTGGAAAAATGTAATGTTTTGATTTTTCAAATTTATTACTAATGCCATTGCATTTGAATGGCGAGAAAAACATAATGTTTGAATATGTTAATTGAACAAAACTAGAAATAATGGACTTAATTGTATAAAATACTCTTTAGTGATGAATATTATAAATATCAATCCCAAGCTTGAATGTTGGGTCAAGCATATTGCTTTTGAGGGGAGTGGGGAAATTTCTTATTAGAGTCCATTGCATTTGCTTTCTCTAAAGTAATATGTTTGTAGACTAAAATTACATAAATCATTTCAATTTGCATTATAGCAAAGGAGAAAATTAAAAAAATTACAAACTTGGAATTCAATTGATTATTAGCAATGCATTTATCCCTATAGGATTTTAGAATTTTACAAATAGAAAAGTACAATGTTTTGATTTTTAAATTTATTACTAATGCCATTACATTTGAATGACGAGAAAAACATAATTTTTGAATATGTTAATTGAACAAAAATACAAGTAATGGACTCAATTGTATAAAATACACTTTAGTGGATGAATATTATAAATAACAATCCCAAGATTCAATGTTGTGCCAAGCATATTGCTCTCGAGGGGAAAGGGAAACTTCTTTTTAGAGGCCATTGCATTTAGTTTTTCTTAAGTAATATGTTTGTAGACTAAAATTATATAAATCATTTCAAATAGCATTGTGGCAAAGGAGACAACTAAAAAAATTACAAAATTTAAATTCAGCTAATTATTAACAATGTGTTAATCCTTATAAGACTTTAATAATCTAAAAGTGGAAAAAATGCAATGTTTTGATTTTTTAAATTTATTGCTAATGCCATTGCACTTGAATGGTGAGAAAAACATAATATTTGAATATGTTAATTGAACAAAAATACAACTAATGGACTCAATTGTATAAAATACACTTTAGTGGATGAATATTATAAATACCTATCCCAAACTTCAATGTTGGGTCAAGCATATTGTTTTTTAGGGGACTGGGGAAACTTCTTCTTAGAGTCCACTGCATTTGCTTTCTTTTAAGTATTATGTTCGTAGACTAAAATTATATAAATCATTTCAATTTACATTGTGGAAAAGGAGATAAAAAAACTTACAAAATTTAAATCCAACTTATTATTAACAATGCATTAATCCCTATAAGACTTTAAAATTCTAAAAGTTGAAAACATACAATGTTTTGATTTTTAAATTTATTATTAATGCCATAACATTTTGAATGGTGAGAAAAACATAATATTTGAATATGTTAATTGAACAAAAATACAAATAATGGACTCAATTGTATAATACAAACTTTAGCGGATAAATATTATAATTAGTAATCCCAAGCTTCAATGTTGGGTCAAGGATATTGCCCTTGACAAGAGTGGGGAAACTTCTTATTGGAGTTCATTGCATTTTCATTTTCTTAAGTAATATGGTTGTAGACTAAAATTATATAAATCATTTCAAATTGCAATCTCAAGCGTTAATGTGGTGTCAAGCATATTTATTTTTAGGGGAATGGAGAAACTTCTTATTAGAGTTCATTGCATTTGCTTTTTCTTAAGTAGTATATTTTTAGACTAAATTTATATAAATCATTTCAAATAGCATTGTCGCAAAAGGGACAATTAAAAAAATTACAAAATTTAAGTTCAACAAATTATTAATAATGCATTAATCCCTATAAGACTTTAAAATTTTAAAAGTTGAAAAAATGCAATGTTTTGATTTTTAAATTTATTGTTAATGCCACTACATTTTGAATGGTGAGAAAAACATAATATTTGAATATGTTAATTGAACAAAAATACAAGTAATTGACGCAATTGTATAAAATATAATTTAATGGATGAATATTATAAATAGCTATTTCAAGTATCAATGTGGTGTCAAGCATATTTGTCTTCAGAGAAGTGGGGAAACTTCTTATTAGAGTCCATTGAATTTGCTTTTTCTTAAGTAATATGGTTGTAGACTTAAATTATATAAATCATTCCAAATTGCATTGTAGCGAAGGAGACAATTAAAAAAATTGTGAAATTTCAATTTAACTGATAATTAACAATGCATTTATCCCCATAGGATTTTAGAATTCTAAAAATTGAAAAAATGCAATGTTTTGATTTTTAAATTTATTGCTAATATCATTGCTTCTGAATGGCAAGAAACAGATAATTTTATAGCAATCCCAAGTTTCAATGTTGTGTCAAGCATATTGCTCTTAAGCGGGAAGGGAAACTTCTTTTTAGAGTCCATTGCATTTTCTTTTTCTTAAATAATATATTTGTAGACCAAAATTATTTAAATCATTTCAAATTGCATTGTGGCAAAAGAGACAATTAAAACAATTACAAAATTTAAATTCAACAAATTATTAATAATGAATTAATCCCTATAAGACTTTAAAATTTTAAAAGTTGAAAAAATGTAATGTTTTGATTTTTAAATTTATTGTTAATGTCACTACATTTTGAATGGTGAGAAAAACGTAATATTTGAATATGTTAATTGACCAAAAATACATGTAATAGATGCAATTGTATAAAATACAATTTAATGGATGAATATTATAAATAGCTATTTCAAGCATTAATGTGGTGTCAAGCATATTACTATTGAGGGGAGTGGGAAACTTCTTATTAGATACATTCCATTTCCTTTTTCTTAAGTAATATGTTTGTAGACTAAAATTATATACATGATTTCAAATATCATTGTCACAAAGGAGACAATTAAAAAAATTACAAAATTTAAATTCAACTAATAATTAACAATGCATTTATCCCCATAGGACTTTAGAATTCTAAAAATAAAAAAAATGAAATGTTTTGATTTTTAAATTTATTGCTAATGTCATTGCATTTGAATGACATGAAAAACATAATTTTTGAATATGTTAACTGAACAAAAATACAAGTTATAGACTCAATTGCATAAAATACACTTTAGTGGATGAATATTATAAATAACAATCTCAAGTTTCAATGTTGTGTCAAGCATATTGCTCTTGAGGGGAAAGGCAAACTTCTTTTTAAAGTCCATTGCATTTGTTTTTCTTAAGTAATATGTTTGTAGTCTAAAATTATATAAATCATTTCAACTATCATTGTCACAAAGGAGAAAATTAAAAAAATTACAAAATTTAAATCTAATTGATAATTAAAAATGCATTTATTCTTATAGGACTTTAGAATTCAAATAATCAAAAAAGTGCAATGTTTTGATTCTTAAATGGTTAGAAAAACTTAATATTTGAATATGTTAATTAAATAAAGATACAAGTAATAACTTAATTGTATAAAACAAACTTTAGCGGATGAATGTTATAAATAGAAGTCCCAAGTTTTAATATTGGGTCAAGCATAATGCTCTTGACAAGAGTGGAGAAACTTCTTGTTAGAGTCCATTGCATTTGTTTTTTCTTAAGCAATATGGTTGTAGACTAAAATTATATAAATCATTTGAAATTGCATTATGGCGATGAAAACAATTAAAAAAATTACAAAATTTAAATTCAACTAATTATTAATAATGCATTTATCCCTATAAGACGTTAAAATTCAAAAATTTGAAAAAGTGCAATATTTTGATTTTTAAAGTTATTGTTAACATAATTGCATTTGAATGGTGAGAAAAACATACTATTTGAGTATTAGTTGAACAAAAATACACTTTAATGGATGAATATTATAAATAACAATCCTAAGCTTTAATGTTGTGTCAAGCATATTGCTCTTAAGGGGAGTGGGAGAATCTTCTTATTAGAGTCCATTGCATTTACTTCTTCTTAAGTAATATGTTTGTAGACTAAAATTATATAAATCTTTTTAAAATGCATTGTAGCAAAGGAGACAATTTAAAAATTTACAAAATTTCATTTCAACTGATTACTAACAATGTATTAATCCCTATAAGACTTTAAAATTCTAAAGATGCAAAAATGCAATGTTTTGATTTTCAAATTTATTGTAAATGCCACTACATTTTGAATGGTGAGAAAAACATAATATTTGAATATGTTAATTGAACCAAAAATACAAGTAATGAACTCAATTGTATAAGATACAATTTAGTGGATGTATATTATAAATAGCAATCTCAAGTGTCAATGTGGTGTCAAGCATATTTCTTTTGAGGGGAGTGGGCAAACTTCTTATTAAAATCCATTGAATTTGCTTTTTCTTAAGTAGTATATTTTCAAACTAAAATTATATAAATCATTTCAAATAGCATTGTCATAAAGGAGACAAGTAAAAAAATTACAAAATTTAAATTTAGCAAATTATTAACAATGCATTAATTCCTATAAGACTTTAAAATTCTAAAAGTTGAAAAAATGTAATGTTTTGATTTTTAAATTTATTGTTAATGCCACTAAACATAATTTTTAAATATGTTAATTGAACAAAATTACAAATAATGGGCTCAATTGTATAAAATACACCTTAGTGGATGAATATTATAAATAACAATCCCAAGTTTTAATGTTGTGTCAAACATATTGCTCTTAAGGAGAGTGGGGAAAGTTTTTTTTAAAGTTCATTGCATTTGCTTCTTCTTAAGTAATATGTTTGTAGACTAAACTTATATAACTCATTTCAAATATCATTGTTGCAAAAGAGACAATTAAAAAAATTATAAAATTAAATTCAATTGATAATTAATAATGCATTTATCCCTATAGGATTTTAGAATTATAAAAATCGAAAAAGTGCAATATTTTGATTTTTAAATTTATTACTAATGTCATTGCATTTGAATGCTGAGAAAAACATAATTTTTGAATATGTTAATTGAACAAAAATACAAGTAATGAACTCAATTGTATAAAATATAGTTTAATGGATGTATATTAGAAATAGCAATCTCGAGTGTCAATGTGGTGTCAAGCATATTTCTCTTGAGGGGAGTGGGCAAACTTCTTATTAGAGTCCATTGCATTTGCTTTTCTTAAGTAGTATATTTTTAAACTAAAATTATATAAATCATTTTAAATAGCATTGTTACAAAGGAGACAAGTAAAAAAAATTACAAAATATAATTCAACAAATTATTAACAATGCATTAATCCCTATAAGACTTTAAAATTCCAAAAGTTGAAAAATGCAATGTTTTGATTTTTAAATTTATTGTTAATGCCATTACATTTTGAATGGTGAGAAAAACATAATATTTGAATATNAATGCATTTATCCCTATAAGACGTTAAAATTCTAAAATTTGAAAAAAGTGCAATATTTTGAATTTTTAAAGTTATTGTTAAACATAATTGCATTTGAATGGTGGAGAAAACATACTATTTGAGTATATTAGTTGAACAAAAATACACTTTAATGGATAATATTATAAATAACAATCCTAAGCTTTAATGTTGTGTCAAGCATATTGCTTCTTAAAGGGGAGTGGGAGAATCTTCTTATTAGAGTCCTTTGCATTTACTTCTTCTTAAGTAATATGTTTGTAGACTAAAATTGTATAAATCTTTTTAAATTGCATTGTGGCAAAGGAGACAATTTAAAAATTTACAAAATTTCATTTCAACTGATTACTAACAATGTATTAATCCCTATAAGACTTTAAAATTCTAAAGATGCAAAAATGCAATGTTTTGATTTTCAAATTTATTGTAAATGCCATTACATTTTGAATGGTGAGAAAAACATAATATTTGAATATGTTAATTGAACCAAAAATATAAGTAATGGACTCAATTGTATAAGATACAGTTTAGTGGATGTATATTATAAATAGCAATCTCAAGTGTTAATGTGGTGTCAAGCATATTTCTTTTGAGGGGAGTGGGGAAACTTCATATTAAAGTCCATTGAATTTGCTTTTTCTTAAGTAGTATATTTTCAAACTAAAATTATATAAATCATTTCAAATAGCATTGTCACAAAGGAGACAAGTAAAAAAATTACAAAATTTAAATTTAGCAAATTATTAACAATGCATTAATCCCTATAAGACTTTAAAATTCTAAAAGTTGAAAAAATGTAATGTTTTGATTTTTAAATTTATTGTTAATGCCACCAAACATAATTTTTGAATATGTTAATTGAACAAAATTACAAATAATGGGCTCAATTGTATAAAATACACATTAGTGAATGAATATTATAAATAACAATCTCAAGTTTTAATATTGTGTCAAACATATTGCTCTTAAGGGGAGTGGGGAAACTTTTTTTAGAGTTCATTGCATTTGCTTCTTCTTAAGTAATATGTTTGTAGACTAAACTTATATAACTCATTTCAAATATCATTGTTGCAAAAGAGACTATTAAAAAAATTATAAAATTTAAATTCAACTGATAATTAATAATGCATTTATCCCTATAGGATTTTAGAATTCTAAAAATCGAAAAAGTGCGATGTTTTGATTTTTAAATTTATTACTAATGCCATTGCATTTGAATGCCGAGAAAAACATAATTTTTGAATATGTTAATTGAATAAATATACAAGTAATGAACTCAATTGTATAAAATACAGTTTAATGGATGTATATTAGAAATAGCAATCTCAAGTGTCAATGTGGTGTCAAGCATATTTCTCTTGAAAGCATATTCTCTGAGGGGAGTGGGCAAATTTCTTATTAGAGTCCATTGCATTTGCTTTTCTTAAGTAGTATATTTTTAAACTAAAATTATATAAATCATTTTAAATAGCATTGTTGCAAAGGAGACAAGTGAAAAAATTACAAAATATAAATTTAACAAATTATTAACAATGCATTAATCCCTATAAGACTTTAAAATTCCAAAAGTTGAAAAAATGCAATGTTTTGATTTTTAAATTTATTGTTAATGCCATTACATTTTGAATGGTGAGAAAAACATAATATTTGAATATTTTAATTTAAGAAAACTACAAATAATGGACTCAATTATATAAAATACACTTTAGTGGATGAATATTATAACTAGCAATCCCAAGCTTCAATGTTGTGTCAAACATATTGCTCTTGAGGGGAGTAGGGAAACTTCTTTTTAAAGTTCATTGCATTTGCTTTTTCTTAAGTAATATGTTTGTAGACTAAAATTATATAAATCATTTCAAATATCATTGTCGCAAAAGAGACAATTAAAATATTATAAAATTTAAATTCAATTGATAATTAATAATGCATTTATCCCTATAGGATTTTAGAATTCTAAAAATCGAAAAAGTACAATGATTTGATTTTTAAATTTATTGCTAATGCCATTGCATTTGAATGGCTAGAAAAAAATAATTTTTGAATATATTAATTGAACAAAAATACAAGTAATAGACTCAATTGCATAAAATACACTTTAGCGGATGATATTATAAATAATAATCCCAAGTTTCAATGTTGTGTTAAGCATATTGCTTTTGAGGGGAAAGGGAAACTTCTTTTTGGAGTCCATTGCATTTGTTTTTTCTTAAGTAATATGGTTGTAGGCTAAAATTATATAAATCATTTCAAATTGCATTGTAGCAATGGAGACAATTAAAAAAATTACAAAATTTAAATTAACTGATTATTAACAATGCATTTATCCCTATAAGACATTAAAATTCTAAAATTTGAATATGTTAATTGAACAAAAATACAAGTAATGGACTCAGTTGTATAAAATACACTTTAGTGGATGAATATTATAATAGCAATCTCAAGCTTCAATGTTTGGTCAAGCATATTGCTCTTGAGGGGAGTGGGGAAATTTCTACTTAGAGTCCACTGCATTTCCTTTCTCTTAAGTAATATGTTTGTCGACTAAAATTATATAAATCATTTCAATTTGCATTGTGGCAAAGGAGACAAAGAAAAAACTTACAAAATTCAAATTCAATTTATTATTAATAATGCATTAATCCCTTTAAGATTTTAAAATTTTAAAAGTTGAAAAGATGCAATATTTTGATTCTTAAATTTATTGTTAATGCTACTGCATTTTGAATAGTGAAAAAAACATAATATTTGAATATGTTAATTGAACAAAAATACAAATAATAGACTCAATTGTATAAAATACACTTAAGTGGATGAATATTATAAATAGCAATCTCAAACGTCAATGTGGTGTCAAGTATATTTCTCTTGAGGGGAGTAGGGAAACTTCTTATTAGAGTCCATTGCATTTGCTTTTTTTTAAGTAGTATATTTTTAGACTAAAATTATATAAATCATTTTAAATAGCATTGTCATAAAGGAGACAATTAAAAAAGTTACAAAATTTAAATTCAACAAATTATTAATAATGCATTAATCCCTATAAAACTTTAAAATTCTAAATGTTGAAAAAATGCAATGTTTTGATTTTTAAATTTATTGTTAATGCCACTATATTTTGAATGGGGAGAAAAACATAATATTTGAATATGTTAATTGAACAAAAATACAAGTAATGGACTCAATTGTATACAATACACTTTAAAGGATGAATATTATAAATAGTAATCCCAAACTTTAATGTTGGGTCAAGCATATTGCTCTTGAAGGGAGTGGGGAAATTTGCTATTAGTGTCCATTATATTTGCTTTACTCAAGTAGTACATTTTTAGAGAAAAATTATATAAATCATTTCAAATACCATTGTCGCAAAGGAGAATATTAAAAAAATTACAAAATTTAAATTCAACTTATTATTAACAATGCATTAATCCCTATAAGACTTTAAAATTCTAAAAGTTAAAAAAATGCAATGTTTTGAATTTTAAATTTATTGTTAATGCCACTTCTTTTTAAATGGTGAGAAAAACTTAATATTTGAATATGTTACTTGAACAAAAATACAAGTAAACAACTTAATTGTATAATACAAACTTTAGCAGATGAATATTATAACTAGCAGTTCCAAGCTTCAATGTTGGGTCAAGCATATTGCTCTTGACAAAAGTGGGGAAACTTCTTATTGGAGTCCATTACATTTGCTTTTTCTTAAGTAATATGGTTGTAGACTACAATTATATAAATGATTCCAAATATCATTGTCGTAAAGGAGACAATTAAAAAAATTACAAAATTTAAATTCAATTGATAATTAACAATGCATTTATCCCCATAGGACTTTAGAATTCTAAAAATCAAAAAAGTGCAATGTGTTGATTTTTAAATTTATTGCTAATGTCATTGCATTTGAATGACAAAAAAAAACATAAGTTTTGAATATTTTAACTGAACAAAAATACAAGTAATGGACTCAATTGTATAAATTACACTTTAGTGGATGAATATTATAAATAGCAATCTCAAGCTTCAATGTTAGGTCAAGCATATTGCTCTTGAGGGGAGTGGGGAAACTTCTTATTAGAGTACATTCCATTTGCTTTTTCTTAAATAATATGTTTGTAGACTGAAATTATATAAATGATTTCAAATATCATTGTCGCAAAGGAGACAACTAAAAAAATTACAAAATTTAAATTCAAGTGATAATTAACAATGCATTTATCCTTATAGGACTTTAGAATTCTAAAAATAAAAAAAGTGCAATATTTTGATTTTTAAATTTATAGCTAATGCCATTGCATTTGAATGACGAGAAAAACATAATTTTTGAATATGTTAATTGAACAAAAATACAAGTAATAGACTCCATTGTATAAAATACACTTTAGTGGATTAATATTATAAATAGCAATCTCAAGCGTCAATATGGTGTTAAGCATATTTCTCTTGAGGAGAGTGGGGAAACTTCTTATTAAAGTCCGTTGCATTTACTTTTTCTTAAGTAGTATATTTCTAGACTAAAATTATATAAATCATTTCAAATAGCATTGTCGTAAAAGGGACAATTAAAAAAATTACAAAATTTAAATTCAACAAATTATTAACAATGTATTAATCCTTATAAGACTTAAAATTCTAAAAGTTCAAAAAATGCAATGTTTTGATTTTTAAATTTATTATTAATGCCACTACATTTTGAATGGTGAGAAAAATATAATATTTGAATATGTTAATTGAACAAACATACAAGTAATGGACTCAATTATATAAAATACACTTTAGTGGATGAATATTACAAACAGTAATCCTAAGTTTCAATGTTGTGCCTAGCATATTCCTCTTGAGAGGAGTGGGGAAATTTCTTATTGGAGTCCATTGTATTTGCTTTTCCTTAACTAGTACATTTTTAGACAAAAATTATATAAATCATTTCAAATATCATTGTCGCAAAGGAGACAATTAAAAAATTTATAAAATTTAAATTAAACAAATTATTAAGAAAGTAAGACTTTAAAATTCTAAAAGTTGAAAAAATGCAATGTTTTGAATTTTAAATTTATTGTTAGTGTCATTGCATCTTAAATGGTGAGAAAAACTTAATATTTGAATATGTTAATTGAACAAAAATACAAGTAATTGATTTAATTTTATAAAACAAACTTTAGCAAATGAATATTATCATTAGCAGTCCCAAGTTTCAATGTTAGGTCAAGCATATTGCTCTTAGCAAGAGTGGGGAAACTTCTTATTAGAATCCATTGCATTTGCTTTTTCATAAGTAATATGGTTGTAGAATAAAATTATATAAATCATTTCAAATTGCATTGTAGCAATGGAGACAATTAAAAAAATTGCAAAATTTCAATTCAACTGATAATTAATAATGCATTTATCCCCATAGGACTTTAGAATTCAAAAAATCGAAAAAGTGCAATGTTTTGATTTTTGAATTTGGTAATTGAACAAAAATGCAAGTAATGGATTTAATTGCATAGAATACACTTTAGTGGATTAATATTATAAATAGTAATCCCAAGTTTCAATGTTGTGTCAAGCATATTGCTCTTGAGCGGAAAGGAAAACTTCTTTTTATAATACATTGCATTTGTTTTTTCTTAAGTAATATATTTGTAGACTAAAATTATTTAAATCATTTGAAATTGCATTGTGGCAAAGGAGACAATTAAAAAAATTACAAAATTTAAATTCAATTGATTATTAATAAAGTATTAATCCCTATAAGACTTTAAAAATCTAAAAGATGAAAAAATGCAATGTTATGATTTCTAAATTTATTACTAATGCCATTGTATTTGAATGCTGAGAAAAATATAATATTTGAATAAGTTAATTAAACAAAACTACAACTAATGGACTTAATTGTATAAAATATACTTTAGTGGATGAATATTATAAATAGCAATCCCAAACTTCAATGTTGTGTCAAGCATATTACTCTTGAGAGAAGTGGGGAAGCTTCTTATTAGAGTACATTGCATTTGCTTTTTCTTAAGTAATATGTTTGTAGACTAAAATTATTTAAATGATCTCAAATATCATTATCACAAACGAGACAATTAAAAAATTTAAATTCAACTGATAATTAACAATGCATTATCCCCATAAAACTTTAGAATTATAAAAATAAAAAAAGTGCAATGTTTTGGTTTTTAAATTTATTGCTAATGCCATTGCATTTGAACTTATTATTAACAATGCGTTAGTCCCTATAAGACTTTAATATTCTAAAAGTTGAAAAAATGCAATATTTTGATTTATAAATTTATTATTAATACCACTGCATTTTGAATGGTGAGAAAAACATAATATTTGAATATGTTAATTGAACAAAAATACAAGTAATGGATTTAATTGTATAAAATACAGTTTAGCGGATGAATATTATAAATAGCAATGTCAAGCTTCAATGTTGGGTCAAGCATATTGCTCCTGAGGGGAGTGGCGAAATTTCTTATTGGAGTCCATTACATTTGCTTTTTCTTAAGTAATATATTTGTACACTAAAATTATATAAATCATTTCAAATTGCATTGTGGCAAAGGACATAATAAAAAAAGTTAGAAAATTTAAATTCAACTGATTATTAACAATACATTTAACCCTAGAGGACTTTAAAATTCTAAGAATTGAAAAAGTGTAATGTTTTGATTTTTAAATTTATGGTTAGTGCCACTACATTTGAATGGTGAGAAAAGCATAATATTTGAATATGGTAATTGAACAAAAATATAAGTAATGTATTCAATTGCATAAAATACACTTTAGTGCATGAATATTATAAATAACACTCTTAAGCTTCAATGTTAGGTCAAACATATTGCTATTGAGAGGAGTGGGGAAACTTCTTATGAGAGTCCATTACATTTGCTTTCTCTTAAGTAATATATTTTTTTTGACTAAATGCAATTGAATTTGAATGGTGAGAAAAACATAATATTTGAATTTGTTAAGTGAACAAAAATATAGGTAATAGACTCAATTGTATAAAATACACTTTAGTGGATGAATACTATAAATAGCAATCCCAAGCTTTAACGTTGGGTAAAGCATATTGCACTTAATGGGAGTGGGGAAACTTTTGATTAGAGTCCATTGCATTTGCTTTTTCTTAAGTAATATACTTTTAGACTAAAATTATATAAATCATTTCAAATAGCATTCCTATAGGACTTTAGAATTCTAAAAATTTAAAAAGTGCAATGTTTTGATTTTTAAATTTATTGTTCATGTCATTGCATTTGAATGGAGAGAAAGACATAATATTTGAATATGTTAATTGAACAAAAATACAAGGAATTGACTCAATTGTATAAAATACATATTTGTGGATGAATATTATAATTAGTAATCCAAAACTTCAATTTTAGGTAAAGCATAATGCTCTTGAGCGGCGTGGGGAAACTTTTTATTAGAGTCCATTCCATTTTCATTTTCTCAAGTAATATATTTTTAGACTAAAAATATATAAATCATTTGAAATAGCATTGTCATAAAGGAGACATTTAAAAAAATTATGAAAGTTAAATTCAACTAATTATTAACAAGACATTTATCGCTATAGGAATTTAAAATTCTAAAAATTGAAAAATTGCAATGTTTTGATGTTTAAATTTATTGTAAATGTCATTGCATTTGAATGGTGAGAAAAACATGATATTTAAAATTGATAATTGAACAAAAATACAGGTAATGGACTTAATTATATAAAATACAGTTTACTGGATAAATACTATAAATAGCAATCCCAAGCTTCAATGTTGGGTCAAGCATATTGCTCTTAAGGGGAGTGGGGAAACTTCTGATTAAAGTCCATTGCATTTGCTTTTTCTTAAGTAATATATTTTTACACTAAAATTATATAAATCATTTCAAATAGCTTTATCGCAAAGGAGACTATTAAAGAAATTCCAAAAGCTAAATTCAATTGATTATTAACAATGTCTTTAGACTTCTAAAAATTGAAAAAGTGCAATGTTTTGATTTTTAAATTTATTATTAATGTCATTGCATTTGAATGGTAAGAAACTCATAATATTTCAATTTGTTAATTGGACAAAAATGCAGGTAATGGACCCAATTGTATAAAATACACTTTAGAGGATGAATATTATAAATAGCAATCCTAAGTTTCAATGTTGGGTCAAGCTTATTGCTCTTGAGGGGAGTAGGGAAACTTCAGATTAAAGTCCATTACTTTTGCTTTTCCTTAAGTAATATATTTTAGACAAAAATTATATAAATCATTTCCAATAGCATTGTCGCAAAGGAGACAATTAAAAAAATTACAAAAATTAAATTTGACTAATTATTAACAAGGCATTTATCCCTATAAGAATTTAAAATTCTAAAATTGAAAAGTTGTAATGTTTTGATTTTTCAATTTATTGTAAAAGTCATGACATTTGAATGGTGTGAAAAACATAATATTTGAATTTGTTAATTGAGCAAAAACACAGGTAATGGACTCAACTGTTAAAATACACTATAGTGGATGAATGTTATAAATAGTAATCCCAAGCTTCAATGTTGGGTCAAGCATATTACTCTTGAGGGGAGTCGGGAAACTTCTTATTAGAGTTCATTGTATTTGATTTTTCTTAAGTAATATATTTTTAGACTAAAATTATACAAATCATTTCAAATAGCATTGTTACGAAGGAGACTATTAAAGAAATTGCAACACTTAAATTCAACGGATTATTAATAGTGCCTTTATCCCTATAAGATTTTAAAATTCTAAAAAGTGAAAACATGCAATGTTTTGATTTTTAAATGTATTGTTAATGACATTGCATTAGAATGGTGAGAAAAAGATAGTATTTGAATATGTTAATTGAACAAAAATACAAGTAATGGACTCAATTGTATAAATTGCACTTTAGTGGATGAATATTATAAATAGCAATCCCAAGCTTCAATGTTGGGCCAAACATATTGCTCTTGAGGGGCGTAGGGAGACTTCTAATTAGAATCCATTCCATTTTTTTCTTCTTAAGTTATATATTTTTTTTGACTAAAATTATATAAATCATTTGAAATAGCATTGTTGCAGAGGAGACTATTAAAGAAATTATAAAAGTTAAACTCAATTGATTATTAACAAAGCCTTTATCCCTATACGGCTTTAGAATTCTAAAAATTGAAAAAGTGCAATGTTTTTATTTTAAAATTTATTGTTAATGCCATTGCATTTGAATATGTTAATTGAACAAAAATACAAGTAATGGACTCAATTGTATAAAATTCACTTTAGTGGAAGAATATTATAATTAGCAATCCCAAACTTCAATGTTGGGTCAAGCATATTGCACTTGAGGGGTGTGGGGAAACTTCTGATTAGAGTCCATTCCATTTTCTTTTTCTTAAGTCATATATTTTTAGACTAAAACTATATATATCATTCGAAATGGCATTGTTGCAAACCAGACAATTAAAACAATTACGAAAGTTAAATTCAACTTCTTATTAACAATACATTTATCCCTATAAGAATTTAAAAGTTTAAAAATTGAAAAATTGCAAGGTTTTGATTTTTAAATTTATTGTAAATGTCATTGTATTTAAATAGTAAGAAAAACGTAATATTTGAATTTGCTAATTGAAAAAAAATACAAGTAATGGATTGAATTGTATAAAATACACTTTAGTGGATGAATATTATAAATAGCAATCCCAATCTTCAATGTTGGATCAAGCATTTGCTCTTTAAGGGAGTGGGGAAGCTTCCGATTAGAGTCCATTACATTTGCCTTTTCTTAAGTTATATATTTTTTTTGACTAAAATTATAGAAATCATTTCAAATAGCATTGTTGCAGAGGAGACAATTAAAGAAATTATAAAAGTTAAACTCAATTGATTATTAACAAAGCCTTTATCCCTATACGGCTTTAGAATTCTAAAAATTGAAAAAGTGCAATGTTTTTATTTTAAAATTTATTGTTAATGCCATTGCATTTGAATATGTTAATTGAACAAAAATACAAGTAATGGACTCAATTGTATAAAATTCACTTTAGTGGAAGAATATTATAATTAGCAATCCCAAACTTCAATGTTGGGTCAAGCATATTGCACTTGAGGGGTGTGGGGAAACTTCTGATTAGAGTCCATTCCATTTTCTTTTTCTTAAGTCATATATTTTTAGACTAAAACTATATATATCATTCGAAATGGCATTGTTGCAAACCAGACAATTAAAACAATTACGAAAGTTAAATTCAACTTCTTATTAACAATACATTTATCCCTATAAGAATTTAAAAGTTTAAAAATTGAAAAATTGCAAGGTTTTGATTTTTAAATTTATTGTAAATGTCATTGTATTTAAATAGTAAGAAAAACGTAATATTTGAATTTGCTAATTGAAAAAAAATACAAGTAATGGACTGAATTGTATAAAATACACTTTAGTGGATGAATATTATAAATAGCAATCCCAATCTTCAATGTTGGATCAAGCATTTGCTCTTTAAGGGAGTGGGGAAGCTTCCGATTAGAGTCCATTACATTTGCCTTTTCTTAAGTAATATATTTTTAGACTAAAATTATAGAAATCATTTCAAATAGCATAGTCACAAAGGAGACTATTAAAGAAATTCGAAAAGTTAAATTCAACTGATTATTAACAATGCCTTCATTCCTATAGGACTTTAGAATTCTAAAAATTGAAAAAGTGTAATGTATTGATATTTAAATTTATTGTTAATCTTATAGCATTTAAATGGTGAGAAAAACATAATATTTGAATATGTTAATTGAATGAAAAATACATGGAATGGACTCAATTGTGTAAAATACACTTTAGTGGAAGAATATTATAAATAGCAATCCTAAGCCTTAATGTTGGGTCATGCATATTGCTCTTGAGGGGCGTGGGGAAACTTCTTATTACAGTCCATTCCATTTTCTTTTTCTTAAGTTATATATTTTTGGCTAAAATTGTATAAATCATTTGAAATAGCATTGTTGCAGAGGAGACTATTAAAGAAATTATAAAAGTTAAACTCAATTGATTATTAACAAAGCCTTTATCCGTATATGGCTTTAGAATTCTAAAAATTGAAAAAGTGCAATGCTTTTATTTTTAAATTTATTGTTAATGCCATTGCATTTGAATATGTTAATTGAACAAAAATACAAGTAATGGACTCAATTGTATAAAATACACTTTAATGGATGAATATTATAAATAGCAATGCTAGGCTTCAATGTTGGGTCAAGCATATTGCTCTTGAGTGGAGTGGGGAAACTTCTTGTTAGAGTCCATTGCAATTGTTTTTTGTTAAGTAATAGATTTTTAGAGTATAATTATATAAATCATTTCAAATTGCTTTGTGGCAAAGGCGACAATTAAAATAATTACAAAAGTTAAATTCAACTGATTATTAACAAGGCATTTATCCATATAAGACATTAAGATTCTAAAAATTGAAAAATTGCAATGTTTTGATTTTTAAATTTATTGTAAATGCCATTACATTTAAATGGTGACAAAAACATAATATTTGAATATGTTAACTGAACAAAAATACAGGTGATGGACTGAATTGTATAAAATACACTTTAGTGGATGAATATTATAAATAGCAATCCCAAGCTTTAACGTTGGGTGAAGCATTTACTCTTTAAGGGAGTGGGGAAGCTACCGATTAGAGTCCATTACATTTGCCTTTTCTTAAGTAATATCTTTTTAGACTAAAATTATATAAATCATTTCAAATAGCATTGTCATAAAGGAGTCTATTAAAGAAATTTGAAAAGTTAAATTCAACTGATTATGAACAATTCCTTTATCCCTATAGGACTTTAGAATTCTAAAAATTGAAAAAGTGTAACGTATTGATATTTAAATTTATTGTTAATCTCATAGCATTTAAATGGTGAGAAAAACGTAATATTTGAATACGTTAATTGAATGAAAATACATGAAATGGACTCAATTATGTAAGATAAACTTTAGTGGGAGAATATTATAATTAGCAATCCCAAGCCTTAATGTTAGGTCAAGCATATTGCTCTTAAAGGGCATGGGGAAACTTCGTATTATAGTCCATTCCATTTTCTTTTTCTTCAGTTATATATTTTTTGACTAAAATTATATAAATCATTTCAAATAGCATTATTGCAAAGGAGACTATTAAGGAAATTCCAAAAGTTAAATTCAATAGATTATTAATAATGCCTTTATCCCTATAGGACTTTAGAATTCTAAAAATTGAAAAAGTGCAATGTTTTGATATTTAAATTTATTGTTAACACCATTGTATTTGAATGGTGACAAAAACATAATATTTGAATCCATTAATTATTTAAAATTCACTTTAATGGAAGAATATTATAATTAGCAATCTTAAGCTTCAATGTTGGGTCAAGCATATTGCTCTTAAGGGGTGTGGGGAAACTTCTGATTAGAATCCATTCCATTTTCTTTTTCTTAAGTCATATATTTTTAGACTAAAACTATATATATCATTCGAAATGGCATTGTCGCAAACCAGACAATTAAGAAAATTACGAAAGTTAAATTCAACTTCTTATTAACAATGCATTTATCCCTATAAGAATTTAAAAGTTTAAAAATTGAAAAATTGCAAGGTTTTAATTTTTAAATTTATTGTAAAGGTCATTGCATTTGAATGGTGAGAAAAACGTAATATTTGAATTTGCTAATTGAACAAAAATATAGGTAATGGACTGAATTGTATAAAATACACTTTGGTGGATAAATATTATAAATAGCAATCCCAAGTTTCAATGTTGGGTCAAGCATATTGCTTTAGAGGGGAGTGGGCAAACTTCTGATTAGAGTCCATTACGTTTGCTTTTTCTTAAGTAATATATTTTTAGACTAAAATTATATAAATCGTTTCAAATAGTATTGTCATAAAGGAGACTATTAAAGAAATTACAAAAATTAAATTCAATTGATTATTAACAAAGCTTTTATCTTTAAAGGGCTTTAGAATTCTAAAAATTGAAAAAGTGCAATGTTTTGATTTTTAAATTTATTATTAATGCCATTGCATTTGAATATGTTAATTGAACAAAAATACAAGTAATGGACTCAATTGTATAAATACACTTTAGTGGATGAATATTATAAATAGCAATCCTAGGCCTCAATGTTGGGTCAAGCATATTGCTCTTGAGGGGAGTGGGGAAACTTCTTGTTAGAGTCCATTGTAATTGCTTTTTGTTAAGTAATAGATTTTTAGAGTAAAATTATGTAAATCATTTCAAATTGCTTTGTAGCGAAGGAGAGAATTAAAAAAATTACAAAAGTTAAATTCAACTGATTATTAATAATGCATTTATCCATATAAGACTTTAAGATTCTAAAAATTGAGAAATTACAATGTTTTGATTTTTAAATTTATTGTTAATGCCATTGCATTTGAATGGTGAGAAAAAAATAATATTTGAATATGTTAATTAAACAAAAATACAAGGAATGGACTCAATTCTATAAAATACATATTAGTGGATGAATATTATAATTAGCAATCCTAAGCTCCAATGTTGGGTTAACCATATTGCTCTCAAACGAAGTAGGGAGACTTCTTATTAGAGTCTATTGCATTTGCTAGTTCTTAAGTTATATATTTGTAGACTAAAATGATATAAATAACTTCAAATTGTGTTGTGTCAAAGGAGACAATTAGAAAATTATAAAATTTAAATTCAACTAATTATTTACAGCAAATTTGTCCCTATAAGACTTTGAAATTCTAAAAATTAAAAAGATGTAATGTTTTGATTTCTTAATTTATTGTTATTGCCATTGTATTTGAACGGTGAGAAAAATATAATATTTGAATATGTTATTTGAACAAAAATATAGATAATGGACTCAACTGTATATAATACACTTTATTGGGTGATTATTATAAACAACAATCTCAAGCTTCAATATTGGGTCAAGCATATTGCTCTTGAGGGGAGTGGGGAAACTTCTGATTAGAGTCCATTGCATTTGCTTTTTCTTAAGTAATATATTTTTACACTAAAATTATATAAATCATTTTAAATAGCTTTGTCACAAAGGAGACTATTAAAGAAATTCCAAAAGTTAAATTCAACTGATTATTAATAATGTCTTTATCCCTATAGAACTTTAGAATTCTAAAATTGAAAAAAGTGCATGTTTTGATTTTTAAATTTATTATTAATGGTGAGAAACTCATAATATGTGAATTTGTTAATTGAACAAAAATGCAGGTAATGGACTCAATTGTATAAAATATACTTTAGTGGATCAATATTATAAATAGCAATCCCATGCTTCAATGTTGGGTCAAGGATATTACTCTTGAGGGGAGTGGGTAAACTTCAAATTAGAATCCATTGCTTTTGCTTTTTTTAAGTAATATATTTTTAGACTAAAATTATATAAATCATTTCAAATACCATTGTTGCAAAGGAGACAATTAAAAAAATTACGAAAGTTAAATTCGACTAATTGTTAACAAGGCATTTGTCCCTATAAGAATTTAAAATTCTAAAAATTGAAAAATTGCAAGGTTTTGATTTTTAAATTTATTGTAAAGCTCATTGCATTTGAACGGTGAGAAAAACGTAATATTTGAATTTGCTAATTGAACAAAAATACATGTAATGGACTGAATTGTATAAAATACACTTTGGTGGATGAATATTATAAATAGCAATCCCAAGTTTCAATGTTGGGTCAAGCATATTGCTATTGAGGAAAGTGGGGAAACTTTTATTAGAGTCCATTGCATTTGCTTGTTCTTAAGTAATATATTTGTAGACTAAAAAGATATAAATCATTTCAAATTGCGTTGTGGCAAAGGAGACAATTAGAAAATTACAAAATTTAAATTCAACTGATTTGAAAAAGTGCAATGTTTTTATTTTAAAATTTATTGTTAAATGCCATTGCATTTGAATATGTTAATTGAACAAAAAATACAAGTAATGGACTCAATTGTATAAATTCACTTTAGTGGAAGAATATTATAATTAGCAATCCCAACTTCAATGTTGGGTCAAGCATATTGCTCTGAGGGTGTGGGGAAACTTCTGATTAGAGTCCATTCCATTTTCTTTTTCTTAAGTCATATATTTTTAGACTAAAATTATATATATCATTCGAAATGGCATTGTTGCAAAGGAGACAATTAAAAAAATTACGAAAGTTAAATTCAACTTCTTATTAACAATACATTTATCCCTATAAGATTTAAAATTTAAAAATTGAAAAATTGCAAGGTTTTGATTTTAAATTTATTGTAAAAGTCATTGTATTTAAATAGTAAGAAAAACGTAATATTTGAATTTGTTAATTGAAAAAAAATACAAGTAATGGACTGAATTGTATAAAATACACTTTAGTGGATGAATATTATAAATAGCAATCCAATCTTCAATGTTGGATCAAGCATTCTCTTTAAGGGAGTGGGGAAACTTCTGATTAGAGTCCATTGCATTTGCTTTTTCTTAAGTAATATATTTTTAGACTAAAATTATATAAATCATTTCAAATAGCATAGTCACAAAGGAGACTATTAAAGATTCAAAAGTTAAATTCAACTGATTATTAACAATGCCTTTATCCTATAGGACTTTAGAATTCTAAAAATTGAAAAAAGTGCAATGTTTTGATATTTAAATTTATTGTTAATCTTATAGCATTTGAATGATGAGAAAAATATAATATTTGAATATGTTAATCGAAAAAAACTACAAGTAATGGACTCAATTGTATAAATCACTTTAATGGATGAATATTATAAATAGCAATCCTAAGTTTCAAATGTTGGGCCAAACATATCGCTCTTGAGGGGAGTGGGGAAACTTCTTATTATAGTCCATTCCATTTTTCTTTTTCTTAAGTTATATATTTTTGGCCAAAATTGTATAAATCATTTGAAATAGCATTGTTGCGAGGAGACTATTAAAGAAATTATAAAAGTTAAACTCAATTGATTATTAACAAAGCCTTTATCCGTATATGGCTTTAGAATTCTAAAAATTGAAAAAATGCAATGCTTTTATTTTAAATTTATTGTTAATGCCATTGCATTTGAATATGTTAATTGAACAAAAATACAAGTAATGGACTCAATTGTATAAAATACACTTTAATGGATGAATATTATAAATAGCAATGCTAGGCTTCAATGTTGGGTTAAGCATATTGCTCTTGAGTGGAGTGGGGAAACTTCTTGTTAGAGTCCATTGCAATTGTTTTTTGTTAAATAATAGATTTTTAGAGTAAAATTATATAAATCATTTCAAATTGCTTGTGGCAAAGGCGACAATTAAAATAATTACAAAAGTTAAATTCAACTGATTATTAACAAGACATTTATCCATATAAGACATTAAGATTCTAAAAATTGAAAAATTGCAATGTTTTGATTTTTAAATTTATTGTAAATGTCATTACATTTAAATGGTGACAAAAACATAATATTTGAATATGTTAATTGAACAAAAATACAGGTGATGGACTGAATTGTATAAAATACACTTTAGTGGATGAATATTATAAATACCAATCCCAAGTTTCAACGTTGGGTGAAGGCATTTACTCTTTAAGGGAGTGGGGAAGCTACCAATTAGAGTCCATTACATTTGCCTTTTCTTAAGTAATATCTTTTTAGACTAAAATTATATAAATCATTTCAAATAGCATTGTCATAAAGGAGTCTATTAAAGAAATTCAAAAAGTTAAATTCAACTGATTATGAACAATTCCTTTATCCCTATAGGACTTTAGAATTCTAAAAATTGAAAAAGTGTAACGTATTGATAGTTAAATTTATTGTTAATCTCATAGCATTTAAATGGTGAGAAAAACGTAATATTTGAATACATTAATTGAATGAAAATACATGGAATGGACTCAATTATGTAAAATAAACTTTAGTGGGAGAATATTATAATTAGCAATCCCCAACCTTAATGTTGGGTCAAGCATATTGCTCTTAAAGGGTGTGGGGAAACTTCGTATTATAGTCCATTCCATTTTCTTTTTCTTCAGTTATATATTTTTTGACTAAAATTAATAAATCATTTCAAATAGCATTATTGCAAAGGAGACTATTAAGGAAATTCCAAAAGTTAAATTCAATAGATTATTAATAATGCCTTTATCTCTATAGGACTTTAGAATTCTAAAAATTGAAAAAGTGCAATGTTTTGATATTTAAATTTATTGTTAACGCCATTGTATTTGAATGGTGAGAAAAATATAATATTTGAATCCATTAATTATTTAAAATTCACTTTAATGGAAAAATATTATAATTAGCAATCCTAAGCTTCAATGTTGGGTCAAGCATATTGCTCTTAAGGGGTGTGGGGAAACTTCTGATTAGAATCCATTCCATTTTCTTTTTCTTAAGTCATATATTTTTAGACTAAAACTATATATATCATTCAAAATGGCATTGTCGCAAACCAGACAATTAAGAAAATTACAAAAGTTAAATTCAACTTCTTATTAACAATGCATTTATCCCTATAAGAATTTAAAAGTTTAAAAATTGAAAAATTGCAAGGTTTTGATTTTTAAATTTATTGTAAAGGTCATTGCATTTGAATGGTGAGAAAAACGTAATATTTGAATTTGCTAATTGAACAAAAATACAGGTAATGGACTAAATTGTATAAAATACACTTTGGTGGATGAATATTATAAATAACAATCCCAAGTTTCAATGTTGGGTCAAGCATATTGCTTTAGAGGGGAGTGGGGAAACTTTTGATTAGAGTCCATTACGTTTGCTTTTCTTAAGTAATATATTTTCAGACTAAAATTATATAAATCGTTTCAAATAATATTGTCATAAAGGAGACTATTAAAGAAATTACAAAAATTAAATTCAATTGATTATTAACAAAGCCTTTATCTTTAAAGGGCTTTAGAATTCTAAAAATTGAAAAAGTGCAATGTTTTGATTTTTAAATTTATTGTTAATGCCATTGCATTTGAATATGTTAATTGAATAAAAATACAAGTAATGGACTCAATTGTATAAATACACTTTAGTGGATGAATATTATAAATAGCAATCCTAGGCCTCAATGTTGGGTCAAGCATATTGCTCTTGAGGGGAGTGGGGAAACTTCTTGTTAGAGTCCATTGTAATTGCTTTTTGTTAAGTAATAGATTTTTAGACTAAAATTATATAAATCATTTCAAATTGCTTTATGGCAAAGGAGAGAATTAAAAATATTACAAAAGTTAAATTCAACTGATTATTAATAATGCATTTATCCATATAAGACTTTAAGATTCTAAAAATTGAGAAATTACAATGTTTTGATTTTTAAATTTATTGTTAATGCCATTGCATTTGAATGGTGAGAAAAAATAATATTTGAATATGTTAATTAAACAAAAATACAAGGAATGGACTCAATTCTATAATACATATTAGTGGATGAATATTATAATTAGCAATCCTAAGCTCCAATGTTGGGTTAACCATATTGCTCTCAAACGAAGTAGGGAGACTTCTTATTAGAGTCTATTGCATTTGCTAGTTCTTAAGTAATATATTTGTAGACTAAAATGATATAAATAATTTCAAATTGCGTTGTGTCAAAGGAGACAATTAGAAAATTACAAAATTTAAATTCAACTAATTATTTACAACGAATTTGTCCCTATAAGACTTTAAAATTCTAAAAATTAAAAAGATGTAATGTTTTGATTTCTTAATTTATTGTTATTGCCATTGTATTTGAATGGTGAGAAAAATATAATATTTGAATATGTTATTTGAACAAAAATACAAATAATGGACTTCACTGTATATAATACAGTTTAGTGGGTGATTATTATAAACAACAATCTCAAGCTTCAATATTGGGTCAAGCATATTGCTCTTGAGGGGAGTGGGGAAACTTCTGATTAGAATCCTGCATTTGCTTTTTCTTAAGTAATATATTTTTACACTAAAATTATATAAATCATTTTAAATAGCTTTGTCATAAAGGAGACTATTAAAGAAATTCCAAAGTTAAATTCAACTGATTATTAATAATGTCTTTATCCCTATAGAACTTTAGAATTCTAAAAATTGAAAAAAGTGCATGTTTTGATTTTTAAATTTATTATTAATGGTGAGAAACTCATAATATGTGAATTTGTTAATTGAACAAAAATGCAGGTAATGGACTCAATTGTATAAAATACACTTTAGTGGATCAATATTATAAATAGCAATCCCATGCTTCAATGTTGGGTCAAGGATATTACTCTTGAGGGGAGTGGGTAAACTTCAAATTAGAATCCATTGCTTTTGCTTTTTTTAAGTAATATATTTTTAGACTAAAATTATATAAATCATTTCCAATACCATTGTTGCAAAGGAGACAATTAAAAAAATTACGAAAGTTAAATTCGACTAATTATTAACAAGGCATTTGTCCCTATAAGAATTTAAAATTCTAAAAATTGAAAAATTGCAAGGTTTTGATTTTTAAATTTATTGTAAAGGTCATTGCATTTGAATGGTGAGAAAAACATAATATTTGAATTTGCTAATTGAACAAAAATACAGGTAATGGACTGAATTGTATAAAATACACTTTGGTGGATGAATATTATAAATAGCAATCCCAAGTTTCAATGTTGGGTCAAGCGTATTGCTATTGAGGGAAGTGGGGAAACTTCTTATTAGAGTCCATTGCATTTGCTTGTTCTTAAGTAATATATTTGTAGACTAAAAAGATATAAATCATTTCAAATTGCGTTGTGGCAAAGGAGACAATTAGAAAATTACAAAATTTAAATTCAACTAATTATTTACAACGCATTTATCCCTATAAGACTTTAAAATTCTAAAAATTAAAAAAATGTAATGTTTTGATTTTTTAATTTATTATTATTGTCATTGCATTTGAATGGTGAGACAAACATGATATTTGAATTTTTTAATTGAACAAAAATATAGGTAATGGACTTAATTATATATAATACACTTTAGTGGGTGATAATTATAAATAGCAATCTCAGGCTTCAATGTTGGGTCAAGCATATTGCTCTTGAGGAGAGCGGAGAAATTTCTAATTAAAGTCCATTGCATTTGTTTTTTATTAGGTAATATATTTTTAGACTAAAATTATGTAAATCATTTCAAATAGCATTCTCGCAAAGGGGACTATTAAAGAAATTACAAAAGTTAAATTAAATTAGCTATTAACAATGTCTTTATCCCTATAGGACTTTAGAATTCTAAAAATTAAAAAAGTACAATATTTTGATTTTTAAATTTATTGTAAATACCATTGAATTTGAATCCTGAGAAATACATGATATTTGAATTTGTTAATTAACCAAAAATACAGGTAATGGACTCAATTGTATAAAATACATTTTAGTGGATCAATATTATAAATAGGAATCCTAAGTTTCAATGTTGGGTTAAGCATATTGCTCTTAAGGGGAGTGGGGAAACTTCTTGTTAGGGTCCATTGCATTTGCTTTTTCTTAAGAAATAGATTTTTAGACTAAAATTATATAAATCATTTCAAATTACTTTGTGGTAAAGGAGATAATTAAAAAGACTACAAAAGTTAAATTCAACTAACTATTAACAATGCATTTATCCATATAAGACTTTAAGATTCCAAAAATTGAAAAATTGCAATGTTTTGATTTTTAAATTTATTGTAAATGCCATTGCATTTGAATGGTGACAAAAACATAATATTTGAATATGTTAATTGAACAAAAATATAGGTGATGGAATGAATTTTATAAAATACAATTTTGTGGATGAATATTATAAATAACAATCCTAAACTTTAATGTTGGGTCAAGTATATTGCCCTTGAGGGGAGTAGGGAAACTTCTTATTAGTGTCCATTGCATTTGCTTGTTCTTAAGTAATATATTTGTAGACTAAAATGATATAAATTATTTTAAATTGCGTTGTGGCAAAGAAGACAATTAGAAAATTACAAAATTTAAATTCAATTGATTATTTATAACGCATTTGTCCTTATGAGACTTTAAAATTCTAAAAATTAAAAAAATGTAATGTTTTGATTTTTATAATTTATTGTTATTGTCATTACATTTGAATGGTGAGAAAAACATAGTATTTGAATATGTTAATTGAACAAGAGACAAGTAATGGACTCAATTGTATATAATACACTTTTGTTGATGATTATTATAAATAGCAATCCCAGGCTTTAATGTTGGGTCAAGCATAGTGCTCTTAAAGGGAGTGAGGAAACTTCTAATTAAAGTTCATTTCATTTGCTTTTTCTTAAGTAATATACTTTTAGACTAAAATTATGTAATTTATTTCAAATAGCATTCTCGCAAGGGGGACTATTAAAGAAATTAAAAAAGTTAAATTTAATTAATTATTAAGAATGTCTTTATTCCTATAGGACTTTAGAATTCTAAAAGTCGAAAAAATAAAATGTTTTGATTTTTAAATTTATTGTAAATGTCATTGCATTTGAATCCTGAGAAATACATAATATTTGAATTTGTTAATTAAACAAAAATACAGGTAATGGACTTAATTGTATAAAATGCACTTTAGTGGATGAATATTATAAATAGCAATCCTAGGCTTCAATGTTAGGTTAAGCATATTGCTCTTGAGGGGAGTGAGGGAACTTCTTATTGGAGTCCATTGCATTTGCTCGTTTACAAGTAATATATTTGTAGACTAAAATTATATAAATCATTTCAAATAGCATTGTTGCAAAAGACACTATTAAATAAATTTCAAAAGTTAAATTCAACTGATTATTAACAATGTCTTTATCCCTATAGGACTTTAGAGTTCTAAAATTGAAAAAGTGTAATGTATTGATATTTAAATTATTGTTAATCCCATTGCATTTTGAATGGTGAGAAAAACATAATATTTGAATATGTTAATTGAACAAAAATACATGGAATGGAATTAATTGTATAAAGTACACTTTAGTGGAAGAATATTATAATTAGCAATCTCAAGCCTCAATGTTGGGTCAAGCATATTGCTTTTAAGGGGAGTGGGGAAACTTCTTATCAGAGTCCATTCCATTTTCTTTTTCTTAAGTAATATATTTTTAGACTAAAATTATATATATCATTTCAAATAACATTGTCGCAAATGAGACAATTAAAAAAATTACGAAAATTAAATTTAAATTATTATTAACAACACATTTATCCTTATAAGAATTTAAAATTCTAAAAATTGATAAATTGCAATGTTTTGATTTTTAAATTTATTCTAAATACCTATGCATTTGAATGGTGAGAAAAACATAATATTTGAATATGTCAATTGAACAAAAATACAAGTAATGGACACAATTTTATAAAATACACTTTAGTGTATGAATATTATAAATATCAATCCCAGGCTTTATGGGTCAACCATATTGCTCTCGAGAGGAGTGGGGAAACTTTTTGTTAGGGTCCATTGCATTTACTTTTTCTTAAGTAATAGATTTTTAAACTAAAATTATATAAATCATTTAAAGCAACATTATTGCAAAGGAGACAACTCAAAAAATTACAAAATTTAAATTCAACTGATTATTAACAATGCATTTATCCATAGAAGACTTTAAAATTCTAAAAATTGAAAAATTGCAACGTTTTGATTTTTAAATTTATTGTAAATGCCATTGCATTTGAATGGTGAGAAAAACATAATATTTGAATTTGTTATTTGAACAAAAATACAAGTAATGGACTCAATTGTGTAAAATACACTTTCTTGGATGAATATTATAAATAGCAATTCCAAACTTCACTGTTGGGTCAAGCATATTACTCTTAAGGGTAGTGGGGAAACTTCTTTTGAGAGTCTATTGCATTTCTTTTTCTTATGTAATATATTTTTAGACTAAAATTATATAAATCATTTCAAATAACATTGTCACAAAGGAGACTATTGAAGAAATTCTAAAAGTTAAATTCAACTGATTATTAGCAATGCATTTATCCCTATTGGACTTTAGAATTCTAAAAATTGAAAGAGTGCAATGTATTGATATTTAGATTTATTGTTAATCCCACTGCATTTAAATGGTAAGAAAAACATAATATTTGAATACATTAATTGAACAAAAATACATGGAATGGACTCAATTATATAAAATAAACTTTAATGGAAGAATATTATAATTAGCAATCTTAAGCCTCAGTGTTGGTTCAAGCATATTGTTCTTGAGGGGCGTGGGGAAACTACTTATTAGAGTCCATTCCATTTTCTTTTTCTTAAGTAATATATTTTTAGATTAAAATCATATAAATCATTTCAAATAGCATTGTTGCAAGCGAGACAATTAAAAAAATTACGAAAGTGAAATTCAATTTATTATCAACAACACATTTATCCCTATAAGAATTTAAAATTCTAAAAATTGAAAAATTGCAATGTTTTGATTTTTAAATTTATTCCAAATGCATATGCATTTGAATGGTGAGAAAAATAAAATATTTGAATTTGTTAATTGAACACAAATACAAGTAATGGACTCAATTGTATAAAATACACTTTAATGGATGAATATTATAAATAGCAATCCCAAGTTTTAATGTTGCTTCAAGTATATTGCTCTTAAGGGGAGTGGGGAAACTTTTGATTGAGTCCATTGCATTTGCTTTTTCTTAACTAATAAATTTTTAGACTAAAATTATATAAATCATTTCAAATAGTATTGTTACAAAAGAGACTATTAAAGAAATTGCAAAAGTTAAATTCAATTGATTATTAACAATGTCTTTATTCCTATAAGACTTTAGTGGATGAATATTATAAATATCAATCCCAGACTTCAATCTTAAGTCAAGTATATTGCTCTTGAAGGGAGTGGGGAAACTTCTGGTTAAGGTCCATTGCATTTGCTTTTTCTTAAGTAATAGATATTTAGAATACAATTATATAAATCATTTGAAACAACATTATCGCAAAGGAGACAACTCAAAAAATTGCAAAAGTTAAATTCAACTGATTATTAACAATGCATTTATCCATATAAGACTTTAAAATTCTAAAAATTGAAAAATTGCAATGTTTTGATTTTTAAATTTGTTGTAAATGCCATTGCATTTGAGTGGTGAGAAAAATATAATATTTGAATATGTTAATTGAACAAAAGAATATGTAATGGACCGAATTGTATAAAATACACTTTTGTGGATGAATATTATAAATAGCAATCCCGTGCTTCAATGTTGGGTTAAGCATATTGCTCTTGAGGGGAGTGGGGAAACTTCTTATCAAAGTCGATTTCATTTGCTTGTTCATAAGTAATATATTTGTAGACTAAAATTATATAAATCATTTCAAATTGCATTGTGGTAGTGAAGATAATTTAAAAAATTACAAAATTTAAATTCAATTAATTATTTACAATGCATTTGTCCTTATAAGATTTTAAAATTATTAAAATTGAAAAAATGTAATGTTTTGATTTTGATATTTATTGTTAATGCCATTGCATTTCAATGGTGAGAAAAGCATAATATTTGAATTTGTTATTTGAACAAAAGTACAATTAATGGGCTTAATTGTGTAAAATACACTTTAGTGGATGAATATTATAAATAGCAATCCCAAGCCTCAAAAGTTAGGTCAAGCATATTGCTCTTGAGGGGCGTGGGGAAACTTCTAATTAGAGTCCATTGCATTTGCTTTTTCTTCAGTAATATATTTTTAAACTAAAATTATATAAATCATTTCAAATAGCATTGTCGCAAAGGAGTCTATTAAAGAAATTTAAAAAGTTAAATTCAATTGATTATTAACAATGTCTTTATCCCTATAAGACTTTACAATTCTAAAAATTAATAAAGTGTAATGTTTTGATTTTTAAACTTATTGTTAATGCCATTGCATTTGAATGGTGAGAAAAACATAATATTTGAATATATTAATTGAACAAAAATACAGGTAATGGACTAAATAGTATAAAATATACTTTAGTCGATGAATATTATAAATAGCAATCCCAAACTTCAATGTTGAGTTAAGCATATTGCTCTTAAGGGGAGTGGGGAAACTTCTTATTAGAATCCATTGCATTTGTTTGTTCACAAGTAATATATTTGTAGACTAAAATTATATATATCATTTCAAATTGTATTGTGGCAAAGGAGACAATTAAAAAATTACAAAATTTAAATTCAACTGATTATTTACAATGCATTTGTCCCTATAAGACTTAAAAATTCTAAAAATTGAAAAAATACAAATTTTTGATTTTTAAGTTTATTGTTAATGCCATAGCATTTGAATGGTGAAAACAATATAATATTTGAATTTGTTATTCGTACAAAAATATAGGCAATGGATTTAATTGTATATAATACACTTTAGTGGATGAATAATATAAATAGCAATCCCAAGTTTCAATGTTGGGTCAAGCATATTGCTTTTAAGAGGAGTAGGGAAACTTGTTTTGAGAGTCCATTGCATGTACTTTTTTTTAAGTAATATATTTTTAAACAAAAATTATAAATCATTTCAAATAGCATTGTCGTAAAGGAGACTATTAAAGATATTCCAAAAGTTAAATTCAATTGATTATTAACAATGCATTTATCCATATAAGACTTTAAAATTCTAAAAGTTGAAAAAGTGCAATGTTTTGATTTTAAAATTTTTTGTTAATGCCATTGCATTTGAATTGTGAGAAAAACATAATATTTGAATTTGTTATTTGAACAAAAATACAGGTAATAGACTCAATTGTATAAAATACACTTTAGTGGATGAATATTATAAATAGCAATCCCAAGCTTCAATTTTGGGTCAAGTATATTGCTCTTGACAGGAGTGGGGAAACTTTTGATTAGAGTCCATTGCATTTTTTTTTTCTTAAGTAATATATTTTTAAGCTAAAATTATATAAATCAATTCAAATAGCATTGTCGCGAAGGAGACTATTAAAGAAATTACAAATGTTAAATTCAATTGATTATTAACAATGTCTTTATCCCTATAGGACTTTAGAATTCTAAAAATTGAAAAAGTGCAATGTTTTGATTTTTAAATTTATTGTTAATGCCATTGCATTTGAATGGTGAGAAAAACATAATATTTGAATATGTTAATTGAACAAAAATACATGTAATGGACTCAATTGTATAAAATACAATTTAGTGGATAAATATTATAAATAGCAATTTCAAGCTTCAATGTTGGGTTAAGCATATTGCTATTGAGGGGAGTGGGGAAACTTTTTGTTAGGGTCCATTACATTTGTTTTTTCTGAAGTAATAGATTTTTAGACTAAAATTATATAAATCATTTGAAACAACATTATTGCAAAGGAGACAACTCAGAATATTATAAAAGTTAAATTGAACTGATTATTAACAATGCATTTATCCATATAAGACTTTAAAATTCTAAAAATTGAAAAATTGCAACATTTTGATTTTAAAATTTATTGTTAATGCCATTGCATTTGAATCATGAGAAAAACATAATAATTGAATTTGTTATTTGAACAAAATTATAGGTAATGTACTCAATTGTATAAAATATACTTTAGTAGATAAATATTATTACTAGCAATCCCAAATTTCAATGTTGGGCCAAGCATATTGCTCTTGAGGGGAGTGGGGAAAGTTCTTATTAGAGTCTATTGCATTTGCTTTTTCTTTAGTAATATATTTTTAGACTAAAATTATATAAATAATTTCAAATTGCATTGTGGCAAAAGAGACAATTAAAAAAATTACAAAATTTAAATTCAACTGATTATTTACAATGCATTTGTCCTTATAAGACTTTAAAATTCTAAAAATTGAAAAATTATAATGTTTTGATTTTTAAATTTATTGTTAATGCCATTTCATTTGAATCATGACAAAAACATAATAATTGAATTTGTTATTTGAACAAAAATACAAGTAATGGACTCAATTGTATAAAATGCATTTATTAGATGAATATTATAAATTTCAATCCCGAGCTTCAAGGTTGGGTCAAGCATATTGCTCTTAAGGGGAATGAGGAAACTTCTTTTGAGAGTCAATTGCATTTGCTTGTTTTAAGTAATATATTTTTAGACTAAAACTATATAAATCATTTTAAATAGCATTGTCGCAAAGGAGACTATTAAAGAAATTCCAAAAGTTAAATTCAATTGATTATTAACAATGTTTTTATCCCTATAGGACTTTAGAATTCTAAAAATTGAAAAAGTGCAATGTTTTGATTTTTAAACTTATTGTTAATGTCATTGCATTTGAATGGTGAGAAAAACATAATATTTGAATATGTTAATTGAACAAAAATACATGTAATGGATTGAATTGTATAAAATACACTTTAGTGGATGAATATTATAAATAGTATTCCCAAGTTTCAATGTTGGGTCAAGCATATTGCTCTTGAAAGGTGTGGGGAAACCTCTTATTAGAGTCCATTGCATTTGCTTGTTCTTAAGTAATATATTTGTAGACCAAAATTATATAAATCATTTCAAATTGCATTATGGCAAAAAAGACAATTACAAAATTACAAAATTTAAATTCAACTGATTATTTACAATGCATTTGTCCCTATAAGACATTAAAATTCTAAAAATTGAAAAAATATAATGTTTTGATTTTTAAATTTATTGTTAATGTCATTGCCTTTGAATCATGACAAAAACATAATATTTGAATTTGTTATTTGAATAAAAATACAAGTAATGGACTTAATTATATAAAATACATTTTATTGGATGAATATTATAAATAACAATCCCAAGCTTCAAGGTTGAGTCAAGCATATTGCTTTTGAAGGGAGGGGGGAAACTTCTTTTGAGAGTCAATTGCATTTGCTTTTTGTAAGTAATATATTTTTAGACTAAAATTATATAAATCATTTCAAATAGAATTGTCACAAAGGAGACTATTAAAAAAATTTCAAAAGTTAAATTCAATTGATTGTTAACAATGTCTTTATCTCTGTAGGACTTTAGAATTCTAAAAATTGAAAAAGTGTAATGTTTTGATTTTGAAATTTATTGTTAATGTCATTGCATTTGAATGGTGAGAAAAACATAATATTTGAATTTGTTATTTGAACAAAAATGAAGGTAATAGACTCAATTGTATATAATACATTTTAGTGGATGAATATTATAAATAGCAATTCCGAGCTTCAATGTTGGGTCAAGCATATTGCTCCTGAGGGGAGTGGGGAAACTTCTAATTAGAGTCCATTGCATTTGCTTTTTCTTAAGTAATATATTTTTAGACTAAAATTATATAAATCATTTCAAATAGCATTGTCGCAAAGGAGACCATTAAAGAAATTCCAAAAGTTAAATTCAACTAATTATTACCAATGTCTTTATTCCTATAGGACTTTAGAATTCTAAAAATTGAAAAAGTGCAATGTTTTGATTTTTAAATTTATTGTTAATGCCATTTAATTTGAAAAGTGAGAAAAATATAATATTTGAATACATTACTTGAACAAATATACATGGAATGGACTCAATTGTATAAAATACACTTTAGTGGAATGATATTATAAATAGCAATCCTAAGCCTCAAAAGTTGGGTCAAGCATATTGCACATGAGGGACATGGGGAAACTTCTGATTAGTGTCCATTGCTTTTTCTTTTTCTTAAGTAATATATTTTTAGACTAAAATTATATAAATAATTTCAAATAGCATTGTTGCAAATAAGAGTATTAAAGAAATTTCAAAAGTTAAATTCAATTGATTATTAACAATGTCTTGATCTTTATAAGACTTTAGAATTCTATAAATTGAAAAAGTGCAATGTTTTTATTTTTAAACTTATTGTTAATGTCATTGCATGTGAATGGTGAGAAAAACATAATATTTGAATATGTTAATTGAACAAAAATACATGTAATGGACTTAATTGTATAAAATACACTATAGTGGATGAATATTATAAATAGTACTCCCAAGTTTCAATGTTAGATCAAACATATTGCTCTTGAGGGGAGTGGAGAAACCTCTTATTAGAGTCCATTGCATTTGCCTGTTCTTAAATAATATATTCATAGATTGAAATTATATGAATCATGTCAAATTGCATTGATGTAATGGAGACAATTAAAAAACTTGCAAAATTTAAATTCACTTAACTATTAACAAAACATTTCTCCCCGTAAGATTTTAAAATTTTAAAAATTAAAATAATGCAATATTTTTATTTTTTAAATAATTTTTAATTCCATTGTATTTTCAATGGTGAGATAAACCTAAAATTTGAATATGTTAATTCACCAAAATAAAAGCAATGGACTCATTTGTATAAAATAAACTTTAGTGGATGACTACAACAAATTTCAATCACAAGCTTTAATGTTAGGTCAAACATATAGTTCTAGAGCGTAATAGGTTAACTTCTTATTAGAGTCCATTGCATTCACTTTTATTTCATTAACATGTTTGTCTATTAAAATTATATAAATCATGTCAAATTGCTTTGTGGTAATGGAGATAATTAAAAAAATAACGAAATTTAAATTCACTTGAGTATTAACGAACAATTTCTCCCTCTAAGACTTCAAAATTCTAAAAATTAAAATAATGCAATGCTTTTATCTTTTAAAAATTTTTTAATACCAGTGCATTTTGAATAGTGAGATAAACGTAATATTTGAATATGTTAATTGAACAAAAATAAAAATAATCAACTTTATTGTACAAAAAACACTTTAGTCGATGGCTATTATAAATTGAAATCCCAAGCTTCAATATTGGTTCAAGCATATAGGTTTAAAGCATAGTGGGCTAAATTCTTATTAGAGTCCATTGGATTCGCTTTTCTTTAATTAACATGTTTGTATACTAAAATTATATAAATCATGTAAAATTGCATTGTGGTAATTGAGACAATTAAAAAACTTACAAAATTTAAATTAATTTGAGTATTAACGAAGAATTTGTCCTTGTAAGACTTTAAAATTCTAAAAATCAAAATAATTCAATGTTTTAATTTCTAAAAAATTTTTTAATACCATTGCATTTTTAGTGGTGAGATAAACATAATATTTGAATAAGTTAATTGAACATAAATAAAAGTAATGGACTCAATTGTACAAAATACACTTTAGTGGATGACTGTTATAAATTCCACTCCCAAGTTTCAATGCTGGTTCAAGCATATAGCTCTAGAGCGTAGTGGGCTAACTTCTTATTAGAGTCCTTTCCATTCACTTTTCTTTAATTAACATGTTTGTATACTAAAATTCTATAAATCATGTCAAATTGCATTCTGGTAATGGAGACAATTAAAAAAATTACAAAATTTAAATTCACTTGTCTATTAATGAAAATTTGTCCCTGTAAGACTTTAAAATTATAAAAATTCAAATGATGCAATGTTTTTATTTTTTAAAATTTTTTTAATACCATTGTATTTTGAATGGTGGGATAAACGTAATATTTGAACATATTGATTGAACAAAAATAAAAGGAAAGCACTCAATTGTACAAAATACACTTTAGTGGATGACTATTATAAATTCCAATCCCTAGCTTCAATGTTGGATCAAACTTATAGCTCTAGAGGGTAGTGGGCTAACATCTTATCAAAGTCCATTGCATTCATTTTTATCTCATTAACATGTTTATATACTAAAATTATATAAATCATATCAAATTGCATTGTGGTAATGGAGACAATTAAAAAAATAACAAAATTTAAATTCACTCAAGTATTAACGAACAATTTCTCCCTCTAAGACTTTAAAATTCTAAAAATTAAAATAATGCAATGTTTTTATCTTTTAAAAATTTTTTAATACCATTGAATTTTAAATGGTGAGATAAACGTAATATTTGAATATGCTAATTGAACAAAAATAAAAGTAATCAACTCTATTGTACAAAAAACACTTTAGTCGATGGCTATTATAAATTGAAATCTCAAGCTTCAATATTGGTTCAAGCATATAGGTCTAAAGCGTAGTGGGCTAAGTTCTTATTAGAGTCCATTGCATTCACTTTTATTTCATTAACATGTTTGTATACTAAAATTATATAAATCATGGCAAATTATACTGTGGTAATGGAGACAATTAAAAAACTTACAAAATTTAAATTTACTTGACTAATAACAAAAAATTTCTCCCTATAAGATTTTAAAATTCTAAAAATTAAAATAATGCAATCTTTTTTTTTAAAATAATTTTTGATACCATTGCATTTTCAATCCTGAGATAAACCTAAAGTTTGAATATGTTAATTCACCAAAATAAAAGCAATGGACTCATTTGTATAAAATACACTTTAGTCGATGATTATTTTAAATTCCAATCCGAGCAGCTTCAATGTTGGATCAATCATATAACTCTAGAAGGGTAATGAGCTAACATCTTATTAAAGTCCATTGCATTCGCTTTTATTTCATTAACATGTTTGTATACTAAAATTATATAAATCATGTCAAATTGCATTGATGTAATGGAGACAATTAAAAAACTTGCAAAATTTAAATTCACTCAACTATTAACGAAAAATTTCTCCCCGAAAGACTTTAAAATTCTAAAAATTAAAATAATGCAATATTTTTATTTTTTAAATAATTTTTAATTCCATTGCATTTTCAATGGTGAGATAAACCTAAAATTTGAATATGTTAATTCACCAAAATAAAAGCAATGGACTCATTTGTATAAAATAAACTTTAGTGGATGACTACAACAAATTTCAATCGCAAGTTTCAATGTTAAGTCAAGCATATAGTTCTAGAGCGTAATCGGCTAACTTCTTATTAGAGTCCATTGCATTCACTTTTATTTCATTAACATGTTTGTCTACTAAAATTATATAAATCATGTCAAATTGCATTGTGGTAATGGAGACAATTAAAAAAACTACAAAATTTAAATTCAATTGAGTATTAACGAAGAATTTCTCCCTATAAGACTTCAAAATTCTAAAAATTAAAATAATGCAATGTTTTTATTTTTCAATTAATTTTTTATACCACTGCATTTTCAATGATAAAATAAACCTAATATTTGAATATGTTAATTTACCAAAATAAAAGCAATAGACTCAAATGTATAAAATGCAATTTAGGGGATGACTATTATAAATTGCAATCTTAAGTTTCAATATTGGGTCAAGCATATAACTCTAGAGCGTAGTGGGCTAAGTTCTTATAAGAGTCCATTGCATTTGCTTTTATTTAATTAACATATTTGTATACTAAAATTACATAAATCATGTCAAATTTTATTGTGGTAATGGTGACAATTAAGAAAATAACAAAATCTAAATTCGCTTGAGTCTTAATGAACAATTTCTCCCTCTAAGACTTTAAAATTCTAAAAATTAAAATAATGCAATGATTTTATCTTTTAAAAAATTTTTAATACCATTGCATTTTGAATAGTGAAATAAACGTAATATTTGAATATGTTAATTAAACAAAAATAAAAGTAATCAACTCTATTGTACAAAAAACACTTTAGTCGATGACTATTATAAATTGAAATCCCAAGCATATAGCTCTAGAGCGTAGTGGGCTAAGTTCTTATTAGAGTCCATTGGATTCGCTTTTCTTTAATTAACATGTTTGTATATTAAAATTATATAAATCATGTCAAATTGCATTGATGTAATGGAGACAATTAAAAAACTTGCAAAATTTAAATTCACTTGACTATTAACGAAAAATTTCTCCCCGTAAGACTTTAAAATTCTAAAAATTAAAATAATGCAATGTTTTTATTTCATAAAAATTTTTTAATACCATGTTATATTAAATGGTGAGATAAACGTAATATTAAAATATGTTAATTGAACACAAATAAAAGTAATGGACTCAATTGTACAAAATACACTTTAGTGGATGACTATTAAAAACTCCAATCCTAAGCTTCAATGTTGGGTCAAGCATATAGTTATAGAGCGTAGTAGGCTAACTTCAAATTAGAGTCCATTGCATTCATTTTTATTTCATTAAGATGTTTGTCTACAAAAATTATATAAATCATGTCAAATTGTATTGTGGTAATGAAGACCATTAAAAAATTACAAAATTTAAATTCACTTGAGTATTAACGAAGAATTTCCCCCGGTAAAACATTCGAATTCTAAAAATTAAAATAATGCAATGCTTTTATTTTTTAAATAATTTTTAATACTATTGTATTTTCAATGGTGAGATAAACCTAATATTTGAATATGTTAATTTACCAAAATAAAAGCAATGGACTCAAATGTGTACAATGCACATTAGGGGATAAATATTATAAATTGCAATCTCAAGTTTCAATGTTGGGTTAAGCATATAGCTATAAAGCGTTATGGGCTAACTTCTTATTAAAGTCCATTGTATTCGCTTTTATTTAATTAACATGTTTGTATACTAAAATTTTATAAATCATGTCAACTTGCATTGTTGTAATGAAGACAATAAAAAAATTAAAAAATTTTAATTCACTTAAGTGTTAACGAAGAATTTCTCCCTATAAAACTTTCAAATTCTAAATATTAAAATAATGCAATCCTTTTATTTTTTGAAGAATTTTTAATACCATTGCATTTTCAATGGTGAGATAACCTAATATTTGAATTTGTTAATTTACCAAAATAAAAGCAATGGACTCAAATGTGTAAAATACACTTTAAGGGATGCATATTATAAATTTCAATCTCAAGTTTCAATGTTGGGTCAAGCATATAGCGCAAGAGCGTAGTGGGCTAACTTCTTATTTGAGTCCATTGCATTCTCTTTTATTTCATCAACATGTTTGCATACAAAAATTATATAAATCATGTCAAATTGCATTGTGGTAAGGGAGAAAATTAAAAAAAATTACAAAATTTAAATTCAATTGAGTGTTAATGAAGAATTTCCCCCTAGTAAAACATTCGAATTCTAAAAATTAAAATAATGCAATGCTTTTATTTTTTAAATAATTTTTAATACCATTGCATTTTCAATGGTGAGATAAAACTAATATTTAAATATGTTAATTTACCAAAATAAAAACAATGGACTCAAATGTGTAAAATACATTTTAGGGGATGTATATTATAAATTTCAATCTTATGTTTCAATGTTGGGTCAAGCATATAGCGCTAGAAGTTAGTGGGCTGAATTCTTATTAGAGTCCATTGCATTTGGTTTCATTTCATCAAAATGTTTGCATACAAAAATTATACAAATGATGCCAAATTGCATTATGGTTATGGAGAGAATTAAAAAAATTAAAAATTTTAAATTCACTTGAGTGTTAACGAAGAATTTCTCCCTATAAAACTTTCAAATTATAAAAATTAAAATAATGCAATGCTTTTATTTTTTAGGGAATTTTTAATACCATTGCATTTTCAATGGTGAGATAAACCTTATATTTGAATATGTTAATTTACCAAAATAAAAGCAATGGACTTAAACGTGTAAAATGCACTTTAGGGGATGAATATTATAAATTGCAATCTCAATCTTCAATGTTGGGTCAAGCATATAGCTCTAGAGCGTAGTGGGCTAACTTCTTATTAGAGTCAATTGCATTTGCTTTTATTTAATTAACATATATGTATACTAAAATTACATAAATCATGTCAAATTTTATTATGGTAATGGTGAGAATTAAAAAAATAACAAAATCTAAATTTGCTTGAGTATTAATGAACAATTTCTCCCTCTATGACTTTGAAATTTTAAAAATTAAAATAATGCAAATTTTTTATTTTTTAAAAAATTTGTAATACCATTGTATTTTCAATGGTGAGATAAATGTAATATTTGAATATGTTAATTAAATACAAATAAAAGTAATCGACTCAATTGTAGAAAATACACTTTAGCCGATGACTATTATAAATTGCAATCCCAAGTTTCAATGTTGAGACAAGCATATAGCTCCAAAACGTAGTGGGCTAAGTTCTTATTAAAGTCCATTACATTTGATTTTCTTTCATTAACATGTTTGTATACCAAAATTATATAAATCATGTCAAATTGCATTGTGATAATGGAGACAATGAAAAAACTTACAAAATTTAAATTCATTTGAGTATTAACGAAGAATTTCTCCATGTAAGACTTTAAAATTCTAAAAATTAAAATGATGTAATGTTTTTATTTTTTAAAAGATTTTTAATACCATTGCATTTTGAATGGTGAGATAAATGTAATATTTGAATATGTTAATTGAACAAAAATAAAAGTAACCAACACAATTCTACAAAATACACTTTAGTAGATGACTATTATAAATTGCAATCCCAAGTTACAATGTTGGGACAAGCATATAGCTCAAAAGCGTGCTGGGTTAACTTCTTATTAGAGTCCATTGCATTCGTTTTTATTTCATTAACATGTTCGTCTACTAAATTTATATAAATCATGTCAAATTGCATTATGGTAATGGAGAAAATTAAAAAAATTACAAATTTAAATTCATGTGAGAATTAATGAAGAATTTCTCCTTATAAGACTTTAAAATTCTAAAATTTAAAAAGTTCAATGTTGTTAATTTTTAAATAATTTGTAATACCATTGCATTTTCAATAGTGAGATAAACCTAGTATTTGAATATGTTGATTTACCAAAATAAAAGCAATGGACTCAATTCTACAAAATACACTTTAGTGGATGACTATTATAAATTGCAATCTCAAGCTTCAATGTTGGGTCAAGCTTAAAGCTCTAATGCGTAGTGAGCTAACTTTTTATGAGAGCCCATTACATTCGTTTCTATTTCTTTAACATTATTGTATACTAAAATTATATAAATCATGCCAAATTCCATTGTGGTAATGGAGACAATTAAAAAACTTACAAAATTTAAATTCACTTGACTATTAAGGAAAATTTTCTCCCTATAAGACTTTAAAATTCTAAAAATTAAAATAATGCAATGGTTTTATTCCATAAAAAATTTTTAATACCATGTTATATTGAATGGTGAGATAAACATAATATTAAAATATGTTAATTGAACACAAATAAAAGTAATGGACTCAATTGTACAAAATACACTTTAGTGGATGATTATTAAAAACTCCAATCCTAAGCTTTAATGTTGGGTCAAGCATATAGTTCTAGAGCGTACTAGGCTAACTTCAGATTAGAGTCTATTGCATTCACTTTTATTTCATTAACATGTTTGTCTACAAAAATTATATAAATCATGTCAAATTGTATTGTGGTAATAAAGACAATTAAAAAAATTACAAAATTTAAATTCACTTAAGTGTTAACGAAGAATTTCCCCCAGTAAAACATTCAAATTCTAAAAATTAAAATAATGTAATGCTTTTATTTTTTAATAATTTTTAATACCATTGCATTTTCAATGGTGAGATAAACCTAATATTTGAATCTGTTAATTTACCAAAATAAAAGCAATGAACTCAAATGTGTAAAATACACTTTAGGGGATAAAAATTATAAATTGCAATCTCAAGTTTCAATGTCGGGTCAAGCATAGAGCGCTAGAGCGTAATGAGCTAATTTCTTATTAGAGTGCATTGTATTTGCTTTTATTTAATTAACATGTTTGTATACTAAAATTTTATAAATCATGTCAACTTGCATTGTTGTAATGGAGACAATTAAAAAAATTAAAAAATTTTAATTCACTTAAAGTGTTAACGAAGAATTTCTCCCTATAAAACTTTCAAATTCTAAAAATTAAAATAATGCAATGCTTTTATTTTTTAAAGAATTTTTAATACCATTGCATTTTCAATGGTGAGATAGACTTAATATTAGAATATGTTAATTTACTAAAATAAAAGCAATGGACTTAAATGTGTAAAATACACTTTAGGGGATGTATATTATAAATTTCAATCTCAAGCTTTAATGTTGGGTCAAGCATATAGCGCTAGAAAGTTAATGGGCTAACTTCTTATTTGAGTCCATTGCATTCGCTTTTATTTCATCAACATGTTTGTATACAAAAATTATATAAATCATGTCAAATTGCATTGTGGTAAAGGAGAAAATTAAAAAAAATTACAAAATTTAAATTCAATTGAGTGTTAACGAAGAATTTCCCCCCGGTAAAACATTCGAATTCTAAAAATTAAAATAATGCAATTTTTTTATTTTTTTAATAATTTTTAATACCATTGCATTTTCAATGGTGAGATAAAACTAATATTTGCATATGTTAATTTCCCAAAATAAAAGCAATGGACTCAAATGTGTAAATACACTTTAAGGGATGCATATTATAAATTTCAATCTCAAGTTTTCAATGTTGGGTCAAGCATATAACGCAAGAGCATAGTGGGCTAACTTCTTATTAAAGTCCATTGCATTCGGTTTTATTTCATCAAAATGTTTGCATACACAAATTATATAAGTGATGTCAAATTGCATTCTGGTAATGGAGACAATTAAAAAAATTTAAAATTTTAAATTCACTTGAGTGTTAACGAAAAATTTCTCCTTATAAAATTTCAAATTCTAAAAAATAAAATAATGCAATGCTTTTATTTTTTAAGGAATTTTTAATACCATTGCTTTTTCAATGGTGAGATAAACCTGATATTTGAATATGTTAATGCAATGCTTTTATTTTTTAAGGAATTTTTAATACCATTGCTTTTTCAATGGTGAGATAAACCTAATATTTGAATATGTTAATTTATCAAAATAAAAGCAATGGACTCAAATGTGTAAAATGCACTTTAGGGGAAGAATATTATAAATTGCAATCTTAAACTTCAATGTGTGGTCAGGCATATAAAACCAGAGCGTTGTGGGCTAATTTTTATTAGAGTCCATTGCATTCGGTCTTATTTAATTAACATGTTTGAATACTAAAATTATATAAATCATGTCAACTTACATTGTGATAATGGAGACAATTAAAAAAATTACAAATTTTAAATTCACTTGACTGTTAATGAAGAATTTCTCCCAATAAAACATTCAAATTCTAAAAATTAAAATAATGCAATGCTTTTATTTTTAAATAATTTTTAATACGATCGACATTTTCAATGGTGAGATAAACGTAATATTTGAATATGTTAATTTTCCAAAATAAAAGCAATGGACTCAAATGTGTAAAATACACTTTAGGGGATGGGTATTATAAATTGCAATTTCAAATTTGAATGTTAGGTCAAGCATATAGCACTAAAGCATAGTGGGCAAACATCTTGTTAAAGTCCATTGCTTTTGCTTTTATTTAATTAACATGTTTGTATACTAAAATTATATAAATCATGTCAAATTGCATCACGTCAATGGAGATAATTAAAAAAATTAAAAAATTTAAATTCACTTAAGTGTTAACAAAGAATTTCTCTTTATAAAACTTTCAAATTCTAAAAATTAAAATAATGCAATGCTTTTATTTTTTATGAAATTTATAATAACATTGCATTTTCAATGGTGAGATAAGCCTAATATTTGAATATGATAATTTACCAAAATAAAAGCAATGGACTCAAATGTGTAAAATGTACTTTGGTGGATGAATATTATAAATTGCAATCTTAAGTTTCAATGTTTGGTCAAGCATATAGCTCTAAAGCATAGTGGGCAAACTACTTATAAGAATTCATTACATTTGCTTTTATTTAATTGACATGTTTGTATACTAAAATTATATAAATCATGTCAACTTGCATTGTGGTAGTGGTAACAATTAAAAAAATTACAAAATTTAAATTTACTTAACTGTTAATGAAGAATTTCTCTAGGTAAAACATTCAAATTCTAAAAATTAAAAGAATACAATGCTTTTATTTTTTAAATAATTTTTAATACCATTGCATTTTCAATGGTGAGATAAACCTAATATTTGAATATGTTAATTTACCAAAATAAAAGCAGTGGACTCAAATGTATAAAATATACTTTTGGGGATGTATATTATAAATTTCAATCTCAAGCTTCAATGTTGGGTCAAGCATATAATGCTAAAAGTTAGTGGGCTAACTTCTTATTGGAGTCTATTGCATTCAGTTTTATTTCGTCAAAATGTTTGAATACAAAAATTATATAAATCATGTCAAATTGTTTTGTGGTAATGGAGATAATGAAAAAAATAAAAAAATTTAAATTCACTTTAGCGTTAACGAAGAATTTCTACCTATAAAACATTTAAATTCTCAAAATTAAAATAATGCAGTGCTTTTATTTTTTAAATAATTTTTAATGCCATTGCATTTTCAATGGTGTGATAAACCCAATATTTGAATATTTTAATTTACCAAAATAAAAGCAATGGACTCAAATGTGTAAAATACACTTTAAGGGATCTATATAGTGCTAGAGCGTGATGGGCTAACTTCTTGGTAGAGTCCGTTGCATTCGCTTTTATTTCGTGAACAAGTTGGTATACAAAAATCATATAAATGAAGTCAAATTGCATTGTGTTAATGGAGTCAATTAAAAAAATTGAAAAACTTAATTTCACTTGACTATCAATGAAGAATTTCTCTTGGTATAACACTCAAATTCTAAAAATTAAAAAAATGCAATGTTTTTATTTTTTAAGTAATTTTAAATACCATTGCATTTTCAATGGTGAGATAAACCAAATATTTGAATTTGTTAATTTACCAAAATAAAAGCAATGGCCTCAAATGTGTAAAATACACTTTAGGGGATGTATATTATAAATTTCAATCTCTAGTTTCAATGTTGAGTCAAGCATATAGTGCCAGAGCATCGTGGGCTAACTTCTTATTAGAGTACATTGCATTCGCTTTTATTTTATCAACATATTTGTATACAAAAATTATATAAATCATGTCAAATTACATTGTAGAAATAGAGACAATTAAAAAAATTAAAAAATTTAAATTCACTTGAGTGTCAACGAAGAATTTCTTGCTATAAAACTTTCAAATTCCAAAAATTAAAATAATGCAAAGCTTTTATTTTTTTTAGATAATTTTTAATGTCATTGTATTTTCAATGGTGAGATAAACCTAATATTTGAATATGTTAATTTCCCAAAATAAAAGCAATGGAGTCAAATGTGTAAAATGCACTTTAGGGGATAAATATTATAAATTGCAATCTCAAGTTTCAATGTTGGGCCAATTATATAGCTCTAGAGCATAATGGGCTAACTTTTTATTAGAGCCCATTGGATTTGCTTTTATGTAATTAACATATTTGTATACTAAAATTATATAAATCATGTTAAATTCATTATGGTAATGAAGACAATTAAAAAAATTAAAAAATTTAAATATACTTCAGTGTTCACGAAGAATTTCACCTTATAAAAATTTCAAATTCTAAAAATTAAAATAATGCAATGCTTTTACTTTTTAAATAATTTTTAATTCCATTCCATTTTCAATATGGAGATAAACCTAATATTTGAATATGATAAATTACCAAAATAAAAGCAATGGACTAAAATGTGTAAAATACACTTTAGGGGATGTATATTATAAATTTCAATCTCAAGTTTCAATTTTGGGTCAAGCATATAGCTCTAGAGCGTAGTGGGCTAACTTATTATTAGAGTCAATTACATTCACTTTTATTTAATTAACATGTTTGTATACTAAAATTATATAAATCATGTCATCTTGCATTGGGGTAATGGAGACAATTAAAAAAAATAAAAAATCTAAATTTACTTGAGTGTTAATGAAGAATTTCTCCCCATAAAACTTTCAAATTCTAAAAATTAAAATAATACAATACTTTTATTTTTTAATGAATTTTTAATACCATTGCATTTTCAATGGTGAGACAAATCTAATATTTGAATATGTTAATTTACCAAAATAAAAACAATGGACTCAAATGTGTAAAATACACTTTAAGGAATGTATATTATAAATTTCAATCTCAAACTTCAATGTTGAGTCAAACATATAGCGCTAGAAGTTAGTGGGCTAACATTTTATTAGAGTCCATTGCATTCGTTTTTATTTCATCAAAATGTCTATATACAAAAATTATATAAATCATGCCAAATTGCATTGTGGAAATGGAGACAATTAAAAAAATTAGAAAATTTAAATTCACTTGAGTGTTAATAGAGAATTTCTCCCAATAAAACTTTCAAATTCTAAAAATTAAAATAATGCAATGCTTTTATTTTTTAAATAATTTTTAATACCATTGCATTTTCAATGGTGAGATAAACCTAATATTTGAATATGTTAATTTACCAAAATAAAAGCAATGGACTCAAATGTGTAAAATGCACTTTAGGGGATGACTATTCTAAATTGCAATTTTAAGTTTCAATGTTGGGTCAAGCATATAGCTCTAGGGCATAGTGGGCCAACTTCTTATTAGAATCCATTGGATTTGCTTTTATTTAATTAGCATGTTTGTATACTAAAATTTTATAAATCATATCAATTTGCATTATGGTAATGGAGACAATTAAAAAATTTAAATTTACCTGAGTGTTAACAAAGAATTTCTCCTTATAAAACATTCAAATTCTTAAAATTAAAATAATGCAATACGTTTATTTTTTAAATAATTTTTAATATCATTCCATTTTCAATAGTGAGATAAACCTAATATTTGAGTATGTTAAATGTCCAAAATAAAAAGCAATGGACTGAAATGTGTAAAATACACTTTAGGGGATGTATATTATAAATTTCAATATCAAGCTTCAATTTTAGGTCTTTCGACCGTAGTGGGCTAACTTCTTATTCAAGTCTATTGCATTTGCTTTTATGTAATTAACGTGTTTCTATACTAAAATTATATAAATCATGTCAAATTGCATTGTGGTAATGGAGATAATGAAAAAAATAAAAAATTTAAATTCACTTGAGTGTTAACGTTGAATTTCTCCCTATAAAACTTTCAAATTCTAAAAATTCAAATAATGCAGTGCCTTTATTTTTTAAATAATTTTTAATACCATTCCATTTTCAATGGTGACATAAACTTAATATTTGAAAATATTAAATTATCAAAATGAAAGCAATGGACTGAGATGTGTAAAATACACTTTAGGGGATGTATATTATAAAGTGCAATCTCAAGTTTCAATGTTGGGTTAAGCATATAGCTATAAAGCGTTGTGGGCTAACTTCTTATTAAAGTCCATTGTATTCGCTTTTATTTAATTAACATGTTTGTATACTAAAATTATATAAATCATGTCAACTTGCATTGTGGTAATGGAGACAATTAAAAAAAGATGCAATGCTTTTATTTTTTAAGGACTTTTTAATACCATTGCATTTTCAATGGTGAGATAAACCTAATATTTGAATATATTAATTTACCAAAATAAAAGCAATGGACTCAAATGTGTAAAATGCACTTTAGGGTATGTATATTATAAATTGCAATCTTAAGCTTCAATGTGTGGTCAGGCATATAAAGCTAGAGCGTTGTGGGCTAACTTCTTATTAGAGTCCATTGCATTCAGTCTTATTTAATTAACATGTAGGGATGACTATTACAAATTGCAATCCCAAGCTTCAATGTTGGGTCAAGCATATAGCTCTAGAGGATGGTGGGCTCACTTCTTATTAGAGTACATTGGATTTGCTTTTATTTAATTAACATGTTTGAATACTAAAATTATATAAATGATGTCAACTTGCCTTGTGGTAATGGAGACAATTAAAAGAATTACAAAATTTAAATTTACTTGACTGTTAATGATGAATTTTTCCTAGTAAAACATTCGAATTCTAAAAATTAATATAATACAATGCCTTTATTTTAAATAATTTTTAATACCATTGCATTTTAAATGGTGAGATCGACCAAATATTTCAATATGTTAATTTACCAAAATAAAACAGTGGACTCAAATGTGTAAAATACACTTTAGGGTATGTATATTATAAATTTCAATCTGAAGTTTCAATGTTGGGTCAAGTATATAGCGCTAAAAGTTAGTGGGCTAACTCCTTATTAGAGTCCATTGCATTCGCTTTCATTTCATCAAAATGTTTGTATACAAAAATTATATAAATAATGTCAAATTGCTTTGTGGTAATGGAGATAGTGAAAAAAATTAAAAAATTTAAATTCACTTAAGTATTAACAAAGAATTTTTACCTATAAAACTTTCAAATTCTAAAAATTAAAATAATGCAATGCTTTTATTTTTTAAATAATTTTTAATGTCATTGCATTTTCAATGATGAGATAAACTTAATATTTGAATTTGTTAATTTCCCATAATAAAAGCAATGGACTCAAATGAGTAAAATTCACTTTAGGGGATAAATATTATAAATTGCAATTTCAATCTTCAATGTTGGGTCAATTATATAGCCCTAGAGCATTGTGGGCTAACTTCTTATTAGAGTCCATCGGATTTGCTTTTATTTAATTAACATGTTTGAATACTAAAATTATATAAATGATGTCAACTTGCATTGTGGTAATGAAGACAATTAAAAGAATTACAAAATTTACATTTACTTGACTGTTAATGATGAATTTTTCCTAGTAAAACATTCAAATTCTAAAAATTAATATAATACAATGCCTTTATTTTTTAAATAATTTTTAATACCATTGCATTTTCAATGGTGAGATAAACCAAATATTTGAATATGTTAATTTTCCAAAATAAAAGTAGTGGACTCAAATGTGTAAAATACACTTTAGGGTATGTATATTATAAATTTCAATCTCAAGTTTCAATGTTGGATCAAGCATATAGCGTTAAAAGTTAGTGGGCTAACTCCTTATTAGAGTCCATTGCATTCGCTTTCATTTCATCAAAATGTTTGTATACAAAAATTATATAAATCATGTCAAATTGCTTTGTGGTAATGGAGATAGTGAAAAAAAATTAAAAAAATTTAAATTCACTTGAATCATAACGAAGAATTTTTACCTATAAAACTTTCAAATTCTAAAAATTAAAATAATGCAATACTTTTATTTTTTAAATAATTTTTAATGCCATTGCATTTTCAATGGTGAGATAAACTTAATATTTGAATTTGTTAATTTCCCATAATAAAAGCAATGGACTCAAATTTTTAAAATGCACTTTAGGAGATGAATATTATAAATTGCAATCTCAATCTTCAATGTTGGGTCAATTATATAGCCCTAGAGCATAGTGGGCTAACTTCTTATTAGAGTCCATCGGATTTGGTTTTATTTAATTAACATGTTTGAATACTAAAATTATATAAATGATGTCAACTTGCATTATGGTAATGAAGACAATTAAAAGAATTACAAAATTTACATTTACTTAACTGTTAATGATGAATTTTTCCTGGTAAAACATTTGAATTCTAAAAATTAATATAATACAATGCCTTTATTTTTTAAATAATTTTTAATACCATTGGATTTTAAATGGTGAGATTGACCAAATATTTCAATATGTTAATTTACCAAAATAAAAGCAGTGGACTCAAATGTGTAAAATACACTTTAGGGTATGTATATTATAGATTTCAATCCTAAACTTCAATGTTGAGTCAAGCATATAGCGCTAGAAGTTAATGGGCTAACTCCTTATTAGAGTCCATTGCATTCCCTTTCATTTCATCAAAACGTTTGTATACAAAAATTATATAAATCATGTCAAATTGCTTTGTGGTAACGGAGATAGTGAAAAAAATTAAAAAATTTAAATTCACTTGAGTGTTAGCAAAGAATTTTTACTTATAAAACTTTCAAATTCTAAAAGTTAAAATAATGCAGTGCTTTTATTTTTTAAATAATTTTTTATACCATTGCTTTTTCAATGGTGAGATAAACCTAAAAATTGAATATGTCAATTTACCAAAATAAAAGTGATGAACTCAAATGTGGAAAATGCACTTTAGGGTATGTATATTATAAATTTCAATCTCAAGCTTCAATGTTAGGTCAAGCATATAGCGCTAGAAGTTAGTGGGCTAACTCCTTATTAGAGTCCATTGCATTCGCTTTCATTTCATCAAAATGTTTGTATACAAAAATTATATAAATCATGTCAAATTGCATTGTGGTAATGGAGACAATGAAAAAAATTCAAAAATTTAAATTCACTTGACTGGTAATGAAGAATTTCTCTTGGTAAAACATTCGAATTCTAAAAATTAAAATAATGCAATGCATTTATTTTTTAAATAATTTTTAATACATTGCATTTTAAATAGTGCGATAAACGTAAAATTTAAATATGTTAATTTACCAAAATAAAAGCAATGGACTCAAATGTGTAAAATGCACTCTAGGGTATGTATATTATAAATTGCAATCTCAAGCTTTAATTTTAGGTCATGCATATAGCTCTAGAGTATAGTGGGCTAACTTCTTAGTAAAGTCCATTGCATTTGCTTTTATTTCATTAAAATGTTTGTATACAAAAAATATATAAATCATGTCAAATTACATTGTGGTAATGGAGACAATGAAAAAAAGAACAAAATTTACATTCACTTGAGGATTAACGAAGAATTTCTCCCTTTAAAACTTTAAAATTCTAAAAATTAAAATAATGCAATGTTTTTATTTCCTAAAAAATTTGTAATACCATGGCATTTTGAATGGTGAGATAAACATAATATTAAAATAAATTAATTGAAGACAAATAAAAGTAATGGACTCAATTTTACCAAATACACTTTAGTAAATGATTATTCTAAATTCCAATCCCAAGTTTGAATGTTGGGTCAAGTATATAACTCTAGAACATAGTGGACTAACTTCTTATTAGAATCCATTGCATTCACTTTTCTTTAATTAACATGTTTGTGGATTATTATATAAATCATGTCAAATTGCATTATGGTAATCTAGACAATTTAAAAAATTACAAAATTTAGATTCGCTTGAGTGTTAACGAAGAATTTCTCCTTATGAAACTTTCCAATTCTAAAAATTAAAATAATGCAATGCTTTTATTTTTTTAAATAATTTTTAATACTATTGGATTTTCAATGGTGAGATAAACCTAATATTTGAATATGTTAATTTACCAAAATACAAGCAATGGACTCAATTGTACAAAATATAGTTTAGTGGATGATTATTCTAAATTCCAATCACAAGGTTCAATGTTAGGTCAAGTGTATGGCTCTAGAGCGTAGTGGACTAACTTCTTGTTAGAGTCCATTGCATTCGCTTTTCTTTAATTAACATGTTTGTAGACTAAAATTACATAAATCATGTCAAATTGCATTGTGGTAATGGAGACAATTAAAAAAATTACAAAATTTAAATTCACTTGAGTGTTAATGATAAATTTCTCCTTGTAAGACTTTCAAATTCTAAAAATTAAAATAATGCAATGCTTTTATTTTCTGAATAATTTTTAATATCATTGCATTTTGAATGGTGAGATAAACCTAATATTTAAATATGTTAATTTACCAAAATAAAAGCAATGGACTCAAATGTTTAAAATACACTTTAGGGGATGACTATTATAAATTGCAATCTTAAGCTCTAATGTTAAGTCAAGCATATAGCTCTAGAGCGTAGTGGGCTAACTTCTTATTAGATTCCATTGCATTCGCTTTTATTTAATTAATATATTTACATACTAAAATTATATAAATCATGTCAAATTGCATTATGGTAATGGAGACAATGAAAAAAAGAACAAAATTTAAATTCACTTGAGAATTAACGAAGAATTTCTCCCTCTAAGACTTTAAAATTCTAAAAATTAAAATAATGAAATGTTTTTATTTCTTCAAAAGATTTTAATACCATGACATTTTGAATGGTGAGATAAACGTAATACTAAAATTTTTTAATTGAGCACAAATAAACGTAATGGACTCATTTGTACAAAATACACTTTAGTAGATGATTATTCTAAATTCCAATCCTAAACTTCAATGTTGCGTCAAGTATATAACTTTAGAGCATAGTGGATTAACTTCCTATTAGAGTCCATTGCATTCACTTTTCTTTAATTAACATGTTTGTAAACTAAAATTAGATAAATCATGTCAAATTGCATTGTGGTAATTGAGACTATTTAAAAAATTAAAAAATTTGGATTCACTTGAGTGTTAATGAAGAATTTCACCTTATAAAACTTTCAAATTCTAAAAATTAAAATAATCCAATGCTTTAATTTTTTTAAAATAATTTTTAATACCTTTGCATTTTCAAAGGTGAGATAAACCTAATATTTGAATATGTTAATTTACCAAAATAAAAGCAATGGACTCAAATGTGTAGAATACACTTTAAGGATGACTATTATAAATTAAAATCTCATGCTTCAATGTTGGGTCAAATATGTAGCTCTAGAGCGTAGTGGGTTAACTTCTTATTAGAGTCCATTGCATTCACTTTTATTTCATTAACATATTTGTATACTAAAATTATATAAATCATGTCAAATTGCACTGTGTTAGTGTACACAATTAAAAAAAATTACAAAATTTAAATTCACTTGAGTGTTAACGAAAAATTTCACCCTGTAAAACTTTCAAAATCTAGAAATTAAAATGATTCAATGTTTTTATTTCTTAAAAATTTTTTAATACCATGGCATTTTAATGGTGACATAAATGTAATATTTAAATATGTTTATTGAACACAAATACAAGTAATGGACTCAATTGTACAAAATACACTTTAGGGGATAATTATTCTAAATTCCAATCCTAAGGTTCAACGTTGGGTCAAGTATATAACTCTAGAGCATAGTGGATTAACTTCTTGTTAAAGTCCATTGCATTCACTTTTCCTTAATTAACATGTTTGTAGACTAAAATTATATAAATCATGTCAACTTGCATTGTGTTAATGGAGACAATTAAGAAAAATTACAAAATTTAAATTCACTTGAGTGTTAATGAAGAATTTCCCCCTATAAGATTTTTTAATTCTAAAAATTAAAATGATGCAATGTTTTTATTTCTTAAAAAGTTTTTAATATCATGGCATTTTTAATGGAGAGATAAACGTAATATTTAAATATGTTAATTGAACACAAATAAAAGTAATGGACTCAATTGTACAAAATACACTTTAGTGGATGACTACTTTAAATTCCAATCCCAAGCTTCAATATTGGGTCAAGCATATAACTCTAGAGCGTAGTGGACTTACTTCTTAGTAAGGTCCATTGCATTCACTTTTCGTAATTAACATGTTTGTAAACTAAAATAATATAAATCATGAGAAATTGTATTGTGGTAATGAAGACAATTTAAAAAATTACAAAATTTAGATTCACTTGAGTGTTAATGAAGAATTTCTCCTTATAAAACTTTCAAATTCTAAAAATTAAAATAATGCAATACTTTTATTTTCTTAAATAATTTTTAATACCTTTGCATTTTCAATGGTGAGATAAACCTTATATTTGAATATGTTAATTTACCAAAATAAAAGAAATGGATTCAAATGTGTAGAATACACTTTAGGGATGACTATTATAAATTGCAGTCTCATGCTTTAATGTTGGGCCAAGTATATAGCTCTAGAGCATAGTGGGCTAACTTCTTATTAAAGTCCATTGCATTCGCTTTTATTTCATTAACATATTTGTATACTAAAATTATATAAATCATGACAAATTGCATTGTGTTAATGGAGACAATTAAAAAAAATTACAAAATTTAAATTCACTTGAATGTTAATGAAAAATATCTCCCTGTAAGGCTTTCAAATTCTAAAAATTAAAATGATTCAATGTTTTTATATCTCAAAAAATTTTTAATACCATGGCACTTTTAATGGTGGGATAAACAAAATATTTAAATATGTTAATTGAACACAAATAAAAGTAATGCACTCAATTGTACAAAATACACTTTAGTGGATGATTATTCTAAATTCCAATCCCAAGCTTCAATGTTGGGTCAAGTATATAACTCTAAAGCATAGTGGACTAACTTCTTGTTAGAGTCCATTGCATTCGCTTTTCTTTAATTAACATGTTTGTATACTAAAATTATATAAATCATGTCAAATTTCATTGTGGTAATCGAGACAATTTCAAAAATTACAAAATTTAAATTCACTACAATATTAGTGAAGAATTTCTCCCTTTAAGAGTTTAAAATTATAAAAATTTAAATAATGAAATGTTTTTATTTTTTAAAAGATTTTTAATACTATTGCATTTTGAATGGTGGGATAAATGTAACATTTGAATATGTTAATTGAACACAAATAAATGTAATGGACACAAGTGTACAAAAAACACTTTAGTGGATGACTATTTAAAATTCCAATCCCAAGCTTCAATGTTGGGTCAAAGATGTAGCTCTAAAGTATAATGGGCTAACTTCTTACTATAGTCCATCACATTTGCTCTTGTTTAATTAACATGTTTGTATATTAAAATTATATAAATCATGTCAAATTGCATTTTGGTTATGGGAAAAATTAGAAAAATTACAATATTTAAATTCACTTGAGTATTAACGAAGAATTTCTCCCTGTCAGACTTTAAAATTCAAAAAATTAAAATAATGCAATGTTTTTAATTTTTAAATAATTTTGAATTCCATTGCATTTTCAATGGTAACATAAACCTAAAATTTGAATATGTTAATTCAAGAAAATAAAAGCAATGGATTCAATTGTATAAAATACACTTTCGTCGATGAATATTATAAATTGCAATCTCAAACATCAATGTTGGGTCAAGCATATAGCTCTAAAGCGTTGTGGACAATCTTCTCATTAGACTCTTTTGCATCCACTATTGTTTAATTAACATGTTTGTATACTAAAATTATATAAATCATGTCAAATTACATTGTGATAATGGAGACAATTAAAAAAATTACAAAATTTAAATTTACTTGAGTATTACCGAAGAATTTCTCCGTGTAAACTTTAAAATTATAAAAATTAAAATAATGCAATGTTTTTATTTTTGAAAAAATTTTTAATACCATTGCATTTTGAATGGTAACATAAAAGTAATATTTAAATATGTTAATTGAACAAAATAAAAGTAATGGACTCAATTATACAAAACACACGTGAGTGGATGATTATTATAAATTCCAATCCCAAGCATCAATGTTGGGTCAAGCATATAGCTCTAGAGGGCAGTGGACAAACTTTTTATTAGAGTCCATCGCATTTGCTCTTATTTAATTAACATGTTTGTATACTAAAATTATATAAATTATGTTAAATTGCATTTTGGTTATCAAAGAAATAAAAAAAATTCACAATATTTAAATTGACTTGAGTATTAACAAAGAAATTCTCCCTATAAGATTTTAAAATTCTAAAAATTAAAATAATGCAATGTTTTTATTTTTTTAAAAATTCTTAATACCATTTCATTTTGGATGGTGAGATAAACATAATATTTGAATATGTTAATTGAACACAAATAAAAGTAATGCACTAAATTGTACAAAATACACTTTCGTGGATGACTATTATAAATTTGAATTCCAATCTTCAATGTTGGGTCAAGTATATAACTCTAGAGTGTAGTGGACTAACGTCTTATTAAAGTCCATTGCATTTGCTTTTGTTTAATTAACATGTTTGTATACAAATATTATATAAATCATGTCAAATTGCATTGTGGCAATGGAAACTATTAAAAATGTTACAAAATTTAAATTCACTTGAGTATTAACTAAGAATTTCTCGCTGTAAGACTTTAAAATTCTAAACATTAAAATAATGCAAAGTTTTTGTTTTTTAAATAATTTTGAATTCCATTGCATTTTCAATGCTGAAACAAACCTAATATTTAAATATGCTATTTCACCAAAATAAAAGCAATGAACTCAATTATATAAAACACACTTTAATGGATGTCTATTATAAATTCCAATCTCAAGCATCAATGTTGGGTCAAGTATATAACTATATAGTGTAATGGGCTAACTTTTTATTAGAGTCCATTGCATTCATCTTTATTTAATTAACATGTTTGCATACTAAAATTATATAAATCATGTCAAATTGCATTGTGGTAATGAAGACAATTAAAAAAATTAAAAAATTTAAATTCACTTAAGTGTTAACGGAGAATTTCTCCCTAGTAAACTTTCAAATTCTAAAAATTAAAATAATGCAATGCTTTTATTTTTTAAATAATTTTTAATACCATTACATTTTCAAAGGTGAGATAAACCTAATATTTGAATATGTTAATTTACCAAAATAAAAGCAATGGACTCAAATGTGTAAAATACACTTTAGAGATGACTATGATAAATTGCAATTTCAAGCTCTAATGTTGGGTCAAGCATATAGCTCGAGAGTGTTATGGCCTAACTTCTTATTAAAGTCCATTGCATTCACTTTTATTTCATTAACATATTTGTGTACTAAAATTATATAAATAATGTCAAATTGCATATTGGTAACAGAGACAATTAAAAAAAATTACAAAATTTAAATTCACTTGAGTGTTAATGGAGAATTTCTCCCTAGTAAACTTTCAAATTCTACAAATTAAAATAATACAATACTTTTATTTTTTAAATAATTTGTAATACCATTGCATTTTCAATGGTGAGATAAACCTAATATTTGAATATGTTAATTTACCAAAATAAAAGCAATGGACTCAAATGTGTAAAATACACTTTAGGGATGACTATGATAAATTGCAATCTCAAGCTCCAATCTTGGGTCAAACATATAGCTCGAGAACATAGTGGCCTAACTTCTTATTAGAGTCCATTGCATTCGCTTTTATTACATTAACATATTTGTGTACTGAAATTATCTAAATCATGTCAAATTACATGTTGGTAACGAAGATAATTAAACAAAATTACAAAATTTAAATTCACTCGAGTGTTAACGAAGAATTTCTCCCTGTAAGACTTTAAAATTCTAAAAATTAAAATAATGCAATGTTTTTATTTTTTAAATAATTTTGAATTCCATTGCATTTTTTATGGTGAGATAAACCTAATATTTGAAAATGTTATTTCACCAAAATAAAAGTAATAGACTCAATTGTACAAAACACATGTGAGTGGATGACTATTATAAATTCCAATCCCAAACTTCAATGTTGGCCAAGCATATAACTCTACAACATAGTGGGCTAACTTCTTATTAGAGTCCATTGCATTCGCATTTATTTAATTAACATGTTTGTATAATAAAATTATATAAATCATGTCAAGTTGCATTGTGGTAATAGAGACAATTAAAAAAATTACCAAATTTAAATTCACTTAAGTATTAATGAACAATTTCTCCCTATAAGACTTTAAAATTCTAAAAATTAAAATAATGCAATATTTTTATTTTTTAAATAACTTTTAATACCATTGCATTTTCAATGGTGAGACAAACATTATATTTGAATATGTTAAATGAATACAGATAAAAGTAAGGGACTCAATTGTACAAAATTTAAATTCACTTGAGAGTTAACGAAGAATTTCTCCCTTTAAGACTTTAAAATTCTAAAAATTAAAATAATGCAATGTTTTTTTTAAAAAAAAATTATTAATACCATTTCATTTTGAATGGTGAGATCAACATAATATTTGAATATGTTAATTGAACACAAATAAAAATAATGGACTCAATTGTACAAAATACACTTTCGTGGATGACTATTATAAATTCCAATACCAAGCCTCAATGTTGGGTCAAGCATATAACTCTACAGCATAATGGACTAACTTCTTATTAGAGTCCATTGCATTTGCTTTTGTTTAATTAACTTGTTTGTATACAAAAATTATATAAATCATGACAAATTGCATTGTGGTAATGGAACAATTAAAAAAGTTACAAAATTTAAATTCACTAGAGTATGAACTAAGAATTTCTCCCTATTAGACTTTAAAATTCTAAAAATTAAAATAATGCAATGTTTTTGTTTCTTAAATAATTTTAAATTCCATTGCATTTTTTATGGTGAGATAAACCTAATATTTGAAAATGTTATTTCACCAAAATAAAAGTAATGGACTCAATTGTATAGAGTACACTTTAGTGGATGACTATTATAAATTTCAATCCCAAACTTCAATGTTGGGCCAAGCATATAACTCTACAACGTTGTGGGCTAACTTCTTATTAGAGTCCATTACATTCGCATTTATTTAATTAACATGTTTGTATAATAAAATTATATAAATCATGTCAAATTTCATTGTGGTAATGGAGACAATTAAAAAAACTACCAAATTTAAATTCACTTGAGTATTAATGAACAATTTCTCCCTATAAGACTTTAAAATTCTAAAAATTAAAATAATGTAATATTTTTATTTTTTAAATAATTTTTAACACTATTGCATTTTCAATGGTGAGACAAACATTATATTTGAATATATTAATTGAACTCAGATAAAAGTAAGGGACTCAATTGTACAAAATTTAAATTCACTTAAGAGTTAATGAAGAATTTCTTCCTGTAAGACTTTAAAATTCTAAAAATTAAAATAATGCAATGTTTTTACTTTTTAAAAAATTCTTAATACCATTTCATTTTGAATGGTGAGATCAACGTAATATTTGAATATGTTAATTGAACACAAATAAAAGTAATGGACTCAATTGTACAAAATACACTTTCGTGGATGACTATTATAAATTCCAATACCAAGCCTCAATGTTGGGTCAAGCATATAACTCTACAACATAGTAGGCTAAGTTCTTATTAGATTTCATTGCATTTACTTTTGTTTAATTAACATGTTTGTATACAAAAATTATATAAATCATAACAGTTTGCATTGTGGTAATGGAACAATTAAAAAAGTTACAAAATTTAAATTCACTAGAATTTAAATTCACTAGAGTATGAACTAAGAATTTCTCCCCGTTAGATTTTAAAATTCTAAAAATTAAAATAATGCAATGTTTTTGTTTTTTAAATAATTTTGAATTCCATTGCATTTTCGATGGTGAGATAAACCAAATATTTGAAAATGTTATTTCACCAAAATAAAAAGCAATGGACTCAATTGTATAAAATACACTTTAGTGGATGACTATTGTAAATTCCAATCACAAGCTTCAATGTTAGGTCAAGCATGTAGCTCTAGATCATAATGGGCTAACTTCTTATTAGAGTCCATTGCATGTTTTTATCTTTTAAAAAATTTTTAATACCATTGCATTTCGAATGGTGAGATAAACGTAATATTTGAATAGGTTAATTGAACATAAATAAAAGTAATCGACTTTATGGTACAAAATACACTTTAGTTGATGACTATTACAAATTGCAATCCTAAGCTTCAATGTTGGGTCAAGCATATAGCTTTAAAGTGTAGTGGCCTAAGTTCTTATTCGACTCCATTGCATTCGCTTTTATTTCATTAATATGTTTGTACACTAAAATGATATAAATCATGACACATTGTACTGCGGTAAATGAGACAAATAAAAAACATACAAAATTTCAATTCACTTGACTAATAACGAAAAATTTTTCACTATAAAACTTTAAAATTCTAAAAATTAAAATAATGCAATGTTTTTATATTTTAAAAATTCTTAATACCATTGCATTGTGAATGGTGAGATAAACCTAATATTTGAATATGTTAATTGAACAATAATAAAAGTAATGGACTCAATTGTACAAAATACACTTTAGTGGATGATTATTATACATTTCAATCGCAAATTTCAATGTTGGGTCAAGCATATAACTCTACAGCATAGTGGGCTAACTTCTTATTAGAGTCCATTGCATTGACTTTTATTTAATTAACATGTTTGTATACTAAAATTATATAAATCATGTCAAATTGCATTTTGGTAATGGAGACAATTAAAAAAATTACAAAATTTAAATTGACTCGGGTATTACTGAATAATTTCTCCTATAAGACTTTAAAATTCTAAAAATCAAAATAATGCAATGTTTTTATTTTTTAAATAATTTTTAATTCCATTGCATTTTCAATGGTGAGATAAACCTAATATTTGAATATGTTATTTCACCAAAATAAAAGCAATGGACTCAATTGTATGAAATACACTTTAGTGGATGACTATTATAAATTGCAATCCCAAGCTTCAATGTTGGGTCAACCATATAGCTTTAAAGTGTAATGGGCTAACTTCATATTAGAGTCCATTGCATTCTCTTTTATTTCATTTACATGTTTGTATACAAAAATTATATAAATCATGCCAAATTGCATTGTGTTAATGGAGACAATTAAAAAAATAACAAAATTTAAACTCACTTGAGTATTAACAAAAAATTTCTCCCTATAAGACTTTAAAATTCTAAAAATTAAAAAAATTCAATGTTTTTATTTTTTAAAATATTATTAATACCATTACATTTTGAATGGTGAGGCAAACATGATATTTGAATATGTTAATTGAATACAAATAAAAGTAATGGACTCAATTGTACAAAACACACATTAGTGGATGACTATTATAAATTCCAATCCCAAGCTTCAATGTTGGGTCAAGCATGGAGCTCTAGATCGTAATGGGCTAACTTCTTATTAGAGTCCATTGCATTCGCTTTTATTTCAATAACATGTTTGAATACTAAAATTATATAAATTATGTCAAATTGCATTGTAATAATGGAGACCATTAAAAAAACAATTACAAAATTTAAATTCATTCAAGTATTAACAAATAATTTCTCTCTCTAAGATTTTAAAATTCTAAAAATTAAAATAATGCAATGTTTTTATCTTTTAAAAATTTTTAATACCATTGCATTTCAAATGGTGAGAAAAACGTAATATTTGAATATGTTAATTGAACATAAATATAAGTAATTAACTTTATGGTACAAACTACACTTTAGTCGATGACTTATAAATTGTAATCTCAAGCTTCAATATTGGGTTAAGCATATAGCTCTAAAACGTAGTGAGTAAAATTCTTATTAGATTCTATTGCATTCGCTGTAAGATTTTAAAATTCTAAAAATTAGAATTTCTCCTTATAAGACTTTAAAATTCTAAAAATTAATATAATGCAATGTTTTTGTTTTTTAAATAATTTTGAATTCCATTGCATTTTCAATTGTGAGATAAACCTAATATTTGAATATGTTATTTCACCAAAATAAAAGCAATGGACTCAATTATATAAAATACACTTTAGTGGATGACTATTATAAATTGCAATCTCAAGCTTAAATATTAGGTCAAGCATATAGGTCTAGAGTGTAATGGGTAAACTTCTTATTGGAGTCCATTGCATTCCTTTTTATTTCATTAACATGTTTGTATACAAAAATTATATAAATCATTTCAAATTGCATTGTGGTAATGGAGACAAGAAAAAAAATAACAAAATTTAAATTCACTTGAGTCTTAATGAAGAATTTCTCCCACTAAGATTTTAAAACTCTAAAAATTAAAATAATGCTATGCTTTTATTTTTTAAATAATTTTTAATACAATTTCATTTTCAATGGTGAGATAAACCTAATATTTGAATATGTTATTTCACCAAAAAGAAAGAAATGGACTCAATTTTATATAATACACTTTCGTGGATGACTATTATAAATTCCAATCCCAAGCTTCGAGTCCATTGCATTTACTTTTATTTAATTATCATGTTTGCATACTAAAATTATATAAATCATGTCAAATTGCAATTTAGTAATGGAGACAATTAAAAAAATAACAAAATTTAAATTAACTTGAGTATTAATGAAGAATTTCTCCCTATAAGACTTTAAAATTCTAAAAATTAAAATAATGCAATTTTTTTATTTTTGAAAAAATTTTTAATACCATTGCATTTTAAATGGTGACATAAAAGTAATATTTGAATATGTTAATTGAACACAAATAAAAGTAATGGACTTAATTGTACAAAGCACACATGAGTGGATGACTATTATACATTTCAATCCCAAACTTCAATGTTGGGTCAAGCATATAGATTTAGAGCACAGTGGACTAACCTCTTATTAGAGTCCATCGCATTTGCTCTTGTTTCATTAACATGTTTGTATACTAAAATTATATAAATCATGTCAAATTGCACTTTGGTTATGGAAAAAATTAAAAAAATTACAATATTTAAATTCACTTGAGTATTCACGAAGAATTTCTCCCTATCAGACTTTAAAATTCTAAAAATTAAAATAATGAAATGTTTTTAAGTTTTATATAATTTTGAATTCCATTGCATTTTCAATGGTGAGATAAACCTAAAATTTGAACATGTTAATTCATCAAAATAAAAGCAATGGACTCAATTGTATAAAATAAACTTTCGTCAATGCCCATTATAAATTGCAATCTCAAACTTTAATGTTGGGTTAAGCATATAGCTTTAGAGCATAGTGGACAAAGTTCTTACTAGACTCCATTGCATTTGCCTTTGTTTAATTAACATGCTTGTATACTAAAATTATATAAATAATGTCAAATTGCATTGTGGAAATGGAGACAACTAAAAAAATTACAAAATTTAAATCCCTCTAAGATTTTAAAATTATAAAAGTTAAAATAATGCAATGTTTTTATTTTTGAATAAAATTTTTAATACCATTGTATTTTGAATGGTGACATAAAAGTAATATTTAAATATGTTAATCGAACACAAATAAAAGTAATGGACTCAATTGTACAAAACACACGTGAGTGGATGACTATTAGAAATTCCAATCCCAAACTTCAATGTTGGGTCAAGCATATAGCTCTAAAGCGCAGTGGACAAACTTCTTTTTAGAGTCCATCACATTTGCTCTTGTTTAATTAACATGTTTGTGTACTTAAATTATATAAATCATGTCAAATTGCATTTTGGTTATCGAAAAAATTAAAAAAATTACAATATTTAAATTGACTTGAGTATTAACGAAGAATTTCTCCCTGTAATATTTTAAATTTCTAAAAATTAAAATAATTGAATGTTTTTAATTTTTAAAAAGTTCTTAATACCATTGTGTTGTTCCCACAGCCTTGTATGGGTTGTAATTGTTGTCAACTAGGGTTAAGTGTGCAAGAGAGTAAAGTCATATGGAAGGGCAGTAAAGTCACATGGAAGGGCAAGAAAGTAAATCTGTCGCGTAAGGGCAAGAACGTAAATCCGCCATGTAAGCCCTATTAGGGTTTTATGGAAGAGAGTATATAAAGGCCTTGGAAGACAAAACTAGGGTAGAGGGCCAACACAATTGAATAAACAGCAACCCTACAGCAACCGGCCAAAAGGAAGAGAGAGCAGAACGGCAAGAGATCAGAAACAACACCACCAGGAGAGCAAACCAGAAACGTCACCACCGGGAGAGCAAACCAGAACGTGCAACCTCCTGCAAGCAAACCAGAAACACGTCCTGCAAGCAAACCAGAAACACGTCCTGCAAGCAAACCAGAAACACATCCTGCAGGCAAACCAGAAACGCCTCCTGCAAGCAAACCAGAAACACATCCTGCAACCAAACCAGAAACGCACAACCAGCAAGAGGAGAAATAAGAAACAGACCACCCGGAAGAGAAGACAGCAGACCTGGTATCCGTGAGACCACCCAGAAGAGAAGACAGCAGACTAGAAGCGTGAGGCAGGCCGAGAGACGTGAACCAGAAAAACCAGTAGTGTGAGGCAGGCCAAGAGACGTGAAATAGCAGACCAGGAGTGTGAGACCAGAACGTGCAACGGCGTGACTGATCAGAAGCGTGGGGCAGGCTGTGAGACGTGAAACGGCAGACCAGAAGCTTGAGTGCAAGCTGTGAAACCGTGAGACGGTGAAAGCAGGAGCTGTGTGAGACAACCTAGAGAAGGAATTTGGCGAAGCATCAGAAAGAACTCAACGTATTTCTAGATTTCTTCAAGAGAGGTTAGAGAGCGTTGCGGTGAACTTCTAAGCGGCAGTGGAGCAGCCTTTCAATTCAACAGAGGCAAGACAAGCTAGAAGAAGAGTAGACACAGTAAGTGACACTCTTTGTATTGTACTTGCTTAGTAATTGCAATAGTGAAAGGAGCAGAAGATTAAGACATCCATTGTAACTATAATTCTCAAGTATAGTGGATAGTCTCGGTAAGGGAGAGTCCCTACCACCGTGGATGTACGTCACGTTGACGGAACCACGTAAATCTCGTGTGTCCTTATTTTGCTTTACATTCTGTGTTTTGAATTAAGTTGTGAACGCAGCTAAAGTATCAGCCAACCCATAACCTAACGAAGACCTAAACAAGAACATCCAAATTGTCTATTAGGCAAGGTGTCTGAAAGGTGACTTTGGGGACTATTGTGATTAGTAGGTAGCAATAGATCTACCTTAGTCGAATCTGAGAAAGAGTTCGCTTTTAAGAAGAGATTGAAGTTGTTCACTTTCCTGCGAATTGTGAATTGTGGTGATACTGATTCACCCCCCCTCTCAGTATCACAAACTAGTAGATCCTAGGGTGAAGTTGGGAACTTCACATTGCATTTTGAATGGTGAGATAAACATAATATTTGAATATATTAATTGAACACAAATAAAAGTAATGGACTAAATTGTACAAAATACACTTTCGTTGATGACTATTATAAATTCGAATCCCAAGCTTCAATGTTGAGTCAAGTATACAACTTTAGAGCATAGTGGGTTAACTTCTTATTAGAGTCCATTGCATTTGTTTTTGTTTAATTAACATGTTTGTATACAAACATTATATAAATCATGTCAAATTATATTGTAGTAATGGAAACAATTAAAAAAGTTACAAAATTTAAATTCACTGGAGTATTAACTAAGAATTTCTCTCTGTAGGACTTTAAAATTCTAAAAATTAAACTAATGCAAAGTTTTTGTTTTTTTAATAATTTTGAAATCCATTGCATTTTCGATGGCAAGATAAACCTAATATTTGAATATGTTATTTCACCAAAATAAAAGCAATGGACTCAATTGTATAAAATACACTTTAGTGGATGACTATTGTAAATTCCAATCCCAAGTTTCAATGTTAGGTCAAGCATATAACTCTAGAACATAATAGGCTAACTTCTTATTAGAGTTTATTGTATTTGCTTTTATTTAATTAGCATGATTGTATACTAAAATTATATAAATTAAGTCAAATTGCATTGTGGTAATGGAGACAATTAAAAAAATTATTGAATTTAAATTCACTTGAGTATTAACGAAGAATTTTCCCCTATAAAACTTTAAACTTCTAAAAATTAAAATAATACAATATTTTTATTTTTTAAATAATTTTTAATACCATTGCATTTTGAATGGTGAGACAAACGTAATATTTGAATATGTTAATTGAATACAGATAAAAGTAAGGGACTCAATTGTACAAAATACATTTTAATGGATGGCTATTATAAATTCTAATCCTAAACCTCAATGTTGGGTCAAGCATATAGCTCTAGACCTTAGTGGGCTAACTTATTATAATCCATTGCATTCACTTTTATCCAATTAACACGTTTGCATGCTAAAATTATATAAAAAAAAAAAATTTAAATTCACTTAAGTATTAACAAAGAATTTCTCCCTACTAAGAATTTCTTGTTGTAAGACTTTAAAATTCTAAAAATTAAAATAATGTAATGTTTTTATTTTTTAAATAATTTTAAATTCCATTGCATTTTTTATGTGAGATAAACCTAATAGTTGAATATGTTATTTCACCAAAACAAAAGCCATGGACTCAATTGTATAAATACACTTTAGTGGATGACTATTGTAAACTCCAATCCCAAGCTTCAATGTTAGGTCAAGCATATAACTCTACAACGTAATAGGCTAACTTCTTATTAAAGTCCATTGCATTTACTTTTATTTAATTAGCATGTTTGTATACTAAAATTATATAAATCATGTTAAATTGCATTGTGGTAATGGAGACAATTAAAAAAATTACAAAATTTACATTCACTTGAGTATGAAAGTAGAATTTATCCCTGTAAGACTTTAAGATTCTAAAAATTAAAATAAAGCAATGTTTTTATTTTTTACAAAATTTTTCACACCATTGCATTTTGAATGGAGAGACAAACGTAATTTCTGAATATGTTAATTCAACACAAATAAAAGTAAAGGACTCAATCGTACAAAATACACTTTAGTGGATAACTATTATAAATTCCAATTCCAAGCTTCAATATTAGGTCAAGCATATAACTCTATAACATAGTGGGCTAAGTTCTTATTAGAGTTCATTACATTTGCTTTTGTTTAATTAATATGTTTGTACACAAAAATTGTATAAATCATGACAAATTGCATTGTGGTAATGGAAACAATTAAAAAGGTTACAAAATTTAAATTCACTAGAGTATTAACTAAGAATTTCTCCCTATAAGACTTTAAAATTCTAAAAATTAAAATAATGCAATGTTTTTGTTTTCGAAATAATTTTGAATTTCATTGCATTTTCGATCATGAGATAAACCTAATATTTGAAAATGTTATTTCACCAAAATAAAAGCAATGGATTCAATTGTATAAAATACACTTTAGTGGATGACTATTGTAAATTCCAATCCCAAGCTTCAATGTTGGACCAAGCATATAACTCTACAGCATAATAGGCTAACTTCTTATTAAAGTCTATTGCATTTGCTTTTATTTAATTAGCATGTTTGTATACTAAAATTATATAAATCATGTCAAATTGCATTGTGGTAATGGAGACAACTAAAAAATTTCAAAATTTACATTCACTTAAGTATTAAAGTAGAATTTATCCCTGCAAGACTTTAAAATTCTAAAAATTAAAATAATGCAATGTTTTTATTTTTTAAATAATTTTAAATTCCATTTCATTTTTGATGGTGAGATAAACCTAATATTTGAATATGTTATTTCACCAAAACAAAAGCAATGGACTCAATTGTATAAAATACACTTTAGTGGATGACTATTGTAAATTTCAATCCTAAGCCTCAATGTTGGGTCAAGCATATAACTCTATAACGTAGTAGGCTAACTTCTTATTAGAGTCCATTGCATTCTCTTGTATTTAATTAGCATGTTTATATACTAAAATTATATAAATCATGTCAAATTGCATTATGGTAATGGAGACAATTAAAAAAATTACAAAATTTACATTCACTTGAGTATTAAAGTAAAATTTCTCCCTAAAAGACTTTAAAATTCTAAAAAGTAAAATAAAACAATGTTTTTATTTTTTACAAAATTTTTCACACCATTGCATTTTGACTAGTGAGATAAACTTAATATTTGAAAATGTTAATTCAATACAAATAAAAGTAAAGGACTCAATCGTACAAAATATACTTTAGTGGATGACTCTTATTAATTTTAGTCCTAAGCTTCAATGTTGGGTCAAGCATATAACTCTATAGCATAGTGGGCTATGTTCTTATTAGAGTTCATTGCATTTGCTTTTATTGAATTGACATGTTTGTATACAAAAGTTATATAAATCATGACAAATTGCATTGTGGTAATGGAAACAATTACAAAAGTTACAAAATTTAAATTCACTACAGTATTAACTAAGAATTTCTTTCGATAAGACTTTAAAATTCTAAAAATTAAAATAATGCAATGTTTTTGTTTTTTAAATAATTTTGAATTCCATTGCATGTTTGATGGTGAGATAAACCTAATATTTGAAAAGGTTATTTCACCAAAATAAAAGCAATGGACTCAATTGTATAAAATACACTTTAGTGGATGACTATTGTAAATTCCAATCCCAAGCTTCAATGTTGGGTCAAGCATATAACTCTACAACGTAATAGGCTAACTTCTTATTAGAGTCCATTGCATTTACTTTTATTTAATTAGCATGTTTGTATACTAAAATTATATAAATCATGTTAAATTGCATTGTGGTAATAGAGACAATTAAAAAAATTACAAAATTTACATTCACTTGAGTATGAAAGTAGAATTTATCCCTGTAAGACTTTAAGATTCTAAAAATTAAAATAAAGCAATATTTTTATTTTTTACAAAATTTTTCACACCATTGCATTTTGAATGGAGAGACAAACGTAATTTCTGAATATGTTAATTCAACACAAATAAAAGTAAAGGACTCAATCGTACAAAATACACTTTAATGGATGACTATTATAAATTCCAATTCCAAGCTTCAATATTAGGTCAAGCATATAACTCTACAACATAGTGGGCTAAGTTCTTATTAGAGTCCATTACATTTGCTTTTGTTTAATTAATATGTTTGTACACAAAAATTGTATAAATCATGACAAATTGCATTGTGGTAATGGAAACAATTAAAAAGGTTACAAAATTTAAATTCACTAGAGTATTAACTAAGAATTTCTCCCTATAAGACTTTAAAATTCTAAAAATTAAAATAATGATATGTTTTTGTTTTTGAAATAATTTTGAATTCCATTGTGTTTTCGATCGTGAGATGAACCTAATATTTGAAAATGTTATTTCACCAAAATAAAAGCAATGGACTCAATTGTATAAAATACATTTTAGTGGATGACTATTGTAAATTCCAATCCCAAGCTTCAATGTTGGGTCAAGCATATAACTCTAGAACATAATAAGCTAACTTCTTATTAGAGTCCATTGCATTTGCTTTTATTTAATTAGCATGATTGTATACTAAAATTATATAAATTATGTCAAATTGCATTGTGGTAATGGAGACAATTAAAAAAATTACAAAATTTACATTCACTTGAGTATTAAAGTAGAATTTCTCCCTGCAAGACTTTAAAATTCTAAAAATTAAAATAAAGCAATGTTTTTATTTTTTACAAAACTTTTCACACCATTGCATTTTGAATGGTTAGACAAACGTAATATTTGAATATGTTAATTCAACACAAATAAAAGTATAGGACTCAATTGTACAAAATACACTTTAGTGGATGACTATTATAAATTCTAGTCTCAAGCTTCAATGTTGGGTCAAGGATATAACTCTACAGCATAGTGGGGTATGTTCTTATTAGAGTTCATTGCATTTGCTTTTATTTAATTGACATGTTTGTATACAAAAATTATATAAATTGTGACAAATTGCATTATGGTAATGGAAACAATTAAAAAAGTTACAAAATTTAAATTCACTGGAGTATTAACTAAGAATTTCTCCTGATAAGACTTTAAAATTCTAAAAATTAAAATAATGCAATGTTTTTGTTTTTTAAATAATTTTGAATTCCATTACATGTTCAATGGTGAGATGAACCTAATATTTGAAAAGGTTATTTTACCAAAATAAAAGCAATGGACTCAATTGTACAAAATACACTTTAGTGGTCGACTATTGTAAATTCTAATCCCAAGTTTTAATGTTGGGTCAAGCATATAACTCTACAACGTAATAGGCTAACTTCTTATTAGAATCCATTGCATTTACTTTTATTTAATTAGCATGTTTGTATAGTAAAATTATATAAATCATGCCAAATTGCATTCTAGTAATGGAGACAATTAAAAAAATTACAAATTTTAAATTCACTTGATTATTAAGGAAGAATTTCTCCCTGTAAGATATTAAAATTCTAAAAATTAAAATGATTCAATGTTTTTATTTTTTAAAAAATTATTAATACCGTTGCATTTTGAATAGTAAGAAAAATGTAATATTTGAATATGTTAATTGAACACAAATAAAAGTAATGGACTCAATTGTAAAAAATACACTTTAGGGAATGCCTATTATAAATTCCAATCCCATGTTTCAATATTTGGTCAAGCATATAGCTCTAGAGCATAGTGGGCTAACTTCTTATTAGAGTCCATGACATTCACTTTTCTTCAATTAACAAGTTTGTACACGAAAATTATATAAATCATGTCAAATTGCATTGTAATAATGGAGACAATTAAAAAAATTATAGAATTTATATTCATTTGAGTATTAACGTGAAATCTCTCCCAATAAAACTTTAAAACTCTAAAAATTAAAATAATGCAATATTTTTATTTTTTAAGTAATTTGTAAGTCCATTGCATTTTCAATGGTGAGATAAACCTAATATTTGAATATGTTAATTTGCCAAAATAAAAGTATAAAATACACGTTAATGGATGACTATTGTAAATTCTAATCTGAAACTTCAATCTTGGGTTAAGCATATAGCTCTAAAGCATAGTGGACTAACTTTTTATTAGAGTCCATTGTATTTGCTTTTATTTAATTAACATGTTTGCACACAAAAATTATATAAATCATGTCAAATTGCATAGCGATAATTCAGACAATTAAAAAAATTATAGAATTTATATTCACTTTACTATTAACGTAAAATTTGTTCCTGTAAGATTTTAAAATTCTAAAAATTAAAATAATGCTTTTGTTTTGTAAATAATTTTTAATTCTATTGCATTTTCAATGGTGAGATAAGCCTAATATTTGAATATGTTAATTTGCCAAAATAAAAGCAATGGACTCAATACTATAAAATACACTTTAATGGATGACTATTATAAATTCCAATACCAAGCTTTAATGTTGGGTCAAGCATATAGCTCCAGAGCGTAGTGGATGAACTTCTTATTAGAGTCCATTGTATTCGTTGTTATTTAATTAACATGTTTGCATACTAAAATTATATAAACCATGTCAAATTGCATTGTAGTAATTGAGACAACTAAAAACATTGCCAAATTTAAATTCACTTGAGTATTAAGGAAGAATTTCTCCCTCTAAGATATTAAAATTCTAAAAATTAAAATAATTCAATGTTTTTATTTTTTAAAAAATTATTAATACCATTGCATTTTGAATGGTAAGAAAAACGTAATATTTGAATATGTTAATTGAACACAAATAAAAGTAATGGATTTAATTGTATAAAATACACTTAAGTGGAAGACTATTATAAATTCCAATCTTATGTTTCAATGTTTGGTCAAACATATAGCTCTAGAGCGTAGTGGGCTAACATTTTGTTAGAATCCATGGCATTCGGTTTTCTTTAATTAACAAGTTTGTACACAAAAATTATATAAATCATGTCAAATTACATTGTGATAGTGGAGACAATTAAAAAAATTACAGAATTGATATTCACTTGAGTATTAACATAAAATTTCTCCCAGTAAGACTTTAAAACTCTAAAAATTAAAATAATGCAATGTTTTTTCTTTTTAAGTAATTTTTAAGTCCGTTGCAATTTCAATGGTGAGATAAACCTAATATTTGAATATGTTAATTTGCCAAAATAAAAGCAATGGTCTCAATAGTATAAAATACACCTTAGTGGATGACTATTGTAAATTCCAATCCCAAGCTTTAATGTTAGGTCAAACATATAACTCTAGAGCATAGTGGACTAACTTCTTATTAGAGTTCATTGCATTCGCTTTTATTTAATTAACATGTTTGTATACTAAAATTATATAAATCATATCAACTTGCATTGTGGAAATGGAGACAATTAAAAAAATTAAAAAATTTAAATTCACTTGAGTATTAACAAAGAATTACTACCTGTAAGACATCAAAATTCTAAAAATTAAAATAATGAATTGTTTCTATATTTTTAATAATTTTTATTACCATTTCATTTTCAATGGTGAGATAAATATAATTTTTGAATATGTTAATTGAACAAAAATAAAAGTAAGAGACTCAATTGTACAAAATATAGTTTAGCGGATGACTATTATAAATTCCAATCCCAAGTTTCAATGTTGGATTAAGCATATAGCTCTAGAGTGTAGTGGGCTAATTTTTTATTAGAGTCCATTGCATTCACTTTTATTTAATTAACATGTTTGTACACTAAAATTATATTAATCATGTCAAATTACATTACAGTAATGGAGACAATTAAAATAATTACTAAATTGAAATTCACTTGAGTATTAATGAAGAATTGCTACCTGTAAGACATTAAAATTTTAAAAATTAAAATAATGCAATGTTTTTATTTTTTAAATAATTTTTAGCTACATTGCATTTTTAGTGGTGAGATAAATCTAATATTTGAATATGTTAATTTGCCAAAATAAAACCAATGGACTCAATTGTATAAAATAAACTTTAATGGATGACTATTATAAATTCCAATCCCAAACTTCAATGTTAAGTCAAACATATTGCTCTAGAGCGTAGTGGACTAATTTCTTATTAGAGTCCATTACATTTACTTTTATTTAATTAACATATTTGTATTCTAAAATTATATAAATCATGTCAACTTGCGTTGTGTAAATGGAGACAATTAAAAAAAATTACAACATTTAAATTCACTTCAGTATTAACGAAGAATTTCTCCCTAAGACTTTAAAATTCTAAAGTTTAAAATAATGCAATGTTTTTATGTTTTAAATAATTTTTAAAACTATTGCATTTTGAATGGTGAATTAAACTTAATATTTGAATATGTTAATTGAATACAAATAAAAGTAACGGACTCAATTGTACAAAATATACTTTAGTGGATAACCATTATAAATTCCAATCCCAACTTTCAATGTTGTGTCAAGCATATACCTCTAAAGCATAGTGGGCTAACTTCTTATTAGAGTTCATTGCATTTGCTTTTATTTAATTAACATGTTTGTATACTAAAATTATGTAAATCATGTCAAATTACATTGTGGTAATGGAGACAATTAAAAAAATTTTAAATTTTAAGTTTACTTGAGAATTAACAAAGAATTTCTCCCTATAAGACATTAAAATTCCAAAAATTAAAATAGTGCAATGTTTTTAATTTTTAAATAATTTTTAATTCCACTGCATTTTCAATAGTGAGATGAATCTAATATTTGAATATGTTAATTCAACAAAATAAAAGTAACAGACACAATTATAAAAAATAAACTTTAGTGGATGACTATTATAAATTGCAATCTCAAACTTCAATATTAGGTCAAGCATATAGCCCTAGAGCATCATGGACTAACTTCTTATTAGACTCCATTACATTTACTTTTATTTAATTAACATGTTTGTATACTACAATTAAATAAATCATGTCAAATTGCATTATAGTAATGGAGACAATTAATAAAATTACAAAATTTAAATTCACTTGAATATTAACGAAGAATTTCTCCCTATAAGACATTAAAATTCTATAAATTAAAATAATGCAATATTTTTATTTTTTAAATAATCTTTAAGACCATTGCATTTTGAATGTTGACATAAATATAATATTTGAATATGTTAATTGATCACAAATAAAACTAATGGACTTAATTGTACAAAATACACTTTAGTGGATGACTATTATAAATTCCAATCCCAAGTTTCAATCTTAGGTTAAGCATATAGCTCTAGAGCATAATAGACTAACTTCTTATTAGAGTGCATTGCATTTGTTTTATTTAATTAAAGTGTTTGCATACTAAAATTATATAAATCATGCAAATTGTATTGTAGTAATGGAGACAATTAAAAAAATTACAAATCTTAAATTCACTTGAGTATTAATGAAGAATTTCTCCTTAAAACTTTACAATTCTAAAAAGTAAAATAATGTAATGTTTTTATTTTTAAATAAATTTTAAAACCATTGAATTTTGAATGGCGAAGAAAACGTAATATTTAAATATGTTAATTGAACACAAATAAATGTAACGGACTCAATTGTACAAAATACACTTTAGTGGATAACTATTATAAATTCCAATCCCAAACTTCAATGTTGGGTCAAGCATATAGCTTTAGGGCGTAATGGACTAACTTCTTATTGAAGTCCAATGCATTCACTTTTATTTAATTAACATATTTGCAAATTAAAATTATATAAATCATGTCAAATTGCATTGTGGTTATGGACACAATTAAAAAAATTACAAAATTTAAATTCACTTAAGTATTAACAAAGAATTTCTCCCTGTAATGGACTCAATTAAACAAAATACACATATTCAAATACACACACTTTAGTCATCCACTAAAGTGTATTTTGTACAATTGAGTCCATTACTTTTATTTGTGCTAAATTAACATATTCAAATATTACATTTATTTCACCATTCAAAATGCAATGACTTGAAAAATTATTTAACAAATTAAAACATTGCATTATTTTAATTTTTAGAATTTTAAAGTCTAAGGGAAAAATTCTTCGTTAATACTCCAATAAATTTAAATTTTGTAATTCTTTTAATTGTCTCCATAACCACAATGCAATTTGACCTGATTTATATAATTTTAATATACAAACATGTTAATTAAACAAAAGCAAATGCAATGGACTCTAATAAGAAGTTAGCCCACTACGCTCTAAAGTTATATGCTTAACCCAATAATGAAGCTTGGAGATTGGAATTGATAATAGTCATCCACTAAATTGTATTTTGTACAATTGAGTCCATTACTTTTTTTTTGTGTTTTATTAACAAATTCAGCTATTACGTTTTTCACACCATTCAAAATTGAATGGTATTAAAAATTTCTTAAAATATAAAACCATTGCATTATTTTAATTGTTATAATTTTAAAGTCTTACGGGGAGAAATTCATCGTTAATACTCAAGTAAATTTAAATTTTGTAATTTTTTTAATTGTCTCCATAACCATAATGCAATTTGACCTAATTTATATAATTTTAATATACAAACATGTTAATTAAACAAAAGTGAATGCAATGGACTCTAATAAGAAGTTAGCCCACTACGCTCTAGAGCTATATGTTTGACCCAATATTGAAACTTGATATTGGAATTTATAATAGTCATACACTAAAGTGTATTTTGTACAATATAGTCCATTACTTTTATTTGTGTTCAATTAACATATTCAAATATTACGTTTATTTCACAATTCAAAATGCAATGACTTGAAAAATTATTTAAAAAATAAAAACATTGCATTATTTTAATTTTTCAAATTTTAAAGTGTAAAGGAAAAATTCTTTGTTAATACTCAAGTGAATTTAAATTTTGTAATTTTTTTTAATTGTCTCCATTACCACAATGCAATTTGACATGATTTATATAATTTTAGCAGACAAGCATGTTAATTAAATAAAAGCAAATGCAATGGACTCTAATAAGAAGTTAGCCCACTACGCTCTAAAGATTTATGTTTAACCCAATATTAAAGCTTGGGATTGGAATTTATAATAATCAACCACTAAAGTGTAGTTTGTACAATATAGTCCATTACTTTTACTTATGTTCGATTAACATATTCAAATATTACGTTTATTTAACCATTCAAAAAGCAATGGCTTTAAAAATTATTTAAAAAATAAAAACATTGCATTATTTTAATTTTTCAAATTTTAAAGTTTGAGGGAAAAATTCTTCATTAATACTCAAGAGAATTTAAATTTTGTAATTTTTTTAATTGTCTCCATAACCACAATGCAATTTGACATGATTTATATAATTTTAGGATGCAAACATGTTAATTAAATAAAAGTAAATGCAATGGACTCTAATAAGAAGTTAGCCCACTACGCTCTAGAACTATATATTTGACCCAATATTGAAGTTTGGAATTGGAATTTATAATAGTCAACCACTAAAGTGTAGTTTGTACAATATAGTCCATTACTTTTATTTGTATTTGATTAAGATATTCAAATATTATGTTTATTTTACCATTCAAAATGCAATGACTTTAAAAGTTATTTAAAAAATAAAAACATTACATTATTTTAATTTTTAGAATTTTCAAGTCAAAGGGAAAAATTCTTCATTAATACTCAAGAGAATTTAAATTTTGTAACTTTTTTAATTGTCTCCTTAATGACAATGCAATTTGACATGATTTATACAATTTTAGCCTACGAGTATGTTAATTAAATAAAAACAAATGCAATGGACTCTAATGAGAAATTAGCCCACTATGCTCTAGAACTATATGCTTAACCCAACAGTGAAGTGTGGGATTGGGATTTATAATAGTCATCCACTAAATTGTATTTTGTACAATTGAGTCCATTACTTTTTTTTTTGTATTTTATTAACAAATTCAAATATTACGTTTCTCACACCATTCAAAATCGAATGGTATTAAAAATTTCTTAAAATATAAAAACGTTGAATTATTTTAATTTTTAGAATTTTAAAGTCTTACAGAGAGAAATTCATCGTTAATACTCCAATAAATTTAAATTTTGTAATTCTTTTAATTGTCTCCATAACCACAATGCAATTTGACATGATTTATATAATTTTAATATACAAACATGTTAATTAAACAAAAGCAAATGCAATGGACTCTAATAAGAAATTAGCCCACTACGCTCTAAAGCTATATGTTTAACCCAATAATGAAGCTTGAGATTGGAATTGATAATAGTCATCCACTAAATTGTATTTTGTACAATTAAGTCCATTACTTTTTTTGTGTTTTATTAACAAATTCTGCTATTACGTTTTTCACACCATTCAAAATTGAATGGTATTAAAATTTTCTTAAAATATATAACCATTGCATTATTTTAATTCTTATAATTTTAAAGTCTTATAAGGGAGAAATTCATCGTTAATACTCAAGTAAATTTAAATTTTGTAATTTTTTTAATTGTGTCCATAACCATAATGCAATTTGACCTGATTTATATAATTTTAATATACAAACATGTTAATTAAACAAAAGTGAATGCAATGGACTCTAATAAGAAGTTAGCCCACTACGCTCTAGAGCTATATGTTTAACTCAACAATGAAGCTTGGGATTGAAATTTATAATAGTCATCCACTAAATTGTATTTTCTACAATTAAGTCCTTTACATTTTTGTGTGTTTTATTGTCAAATTCAAATATTACGTTTGTCAAACCATTCGAAATCGAATGGCTTTAAAAATTTTTGAAAATATAAAAACATTGAATTATATTAATTTTTAGAATTTTCAAGTCTTACAGGGAGAAATTCTTTGCTAATACTCGACTAAATTCAAATTTTGTAATTTTTTTAATTGTCTCCATAACCATAGTGCAATTAGCCATTATTTATATAATTTTAGTACACAAACTAGTTAATTAAGCAAAAGCAAATGCAATGGACTCTAATAAGAAGTTAGTCCACTAACCCTAAAGCTATATGCTTGACCCAATATTAAAAATTGGGATTGGAATTCATAATAGTCATCCACTAAATTGTATTTTCTACAATTAAGTCCTTTACATTTTTTTGTGTGTTATTATCAAATTTAAATATTACATTGGTCAAACCTTTCGAAATCGAATGGTTTTAAAAATTTCTTAAAATATAAAAACATTGAATGATATTAATTTTTAGAATTTTCAAGTCTTACAGGGAGAAATGTTTTGCTAATACTTGATTGAATTTAAATTTTGTAATTTTTTAATTGTTTCCATAACCACAGTGCAATTAGCCATAATTTATATAATTTTAGTACACAAACTAGTTAATTAAGCAAAAGTAAATGCAATGGACTCTAATAAGAAGTTAGTCCACTAACCCCTAAAGCTATGTGCTTGACCCAATATTAAAATTTGGGATTGGAATTTATAATAGTCATCCACTAAATTGTATTTTCTAAAATTAAGTCCTTTACATTTTTTTGTGTTCTATTATCAAATCTAAATATTACGTTGGTCAAACCATCCGAAATCGAATGGTTTTAAAAATTTCTTAAAATATAAAAACATTGAATGATATTAATTTTTAGAATTTTCAAGTCTTACAGGGAGAAATTCTTTGCTAATACTCGATTGAATTTAAATTTTGTAATTTTTTTAATTGTCTCCATAACCACAATGCAATTAGCCATGATTTATATAATTTTAGTACATAAACTAGTTAATTAAGCAAAAGCAAATGCAATGAACTCTAATAAGAAGTTAGTCCACTAACCCTAAAGCTATATGCTTGACCCAATATTAAAACTTAGGATTGGAATTTATAATAGTCATCCACTAAATTGTATTTTCTACAATTAAGTCCTTTACATTTTTTTGTGTTTTATTATCAAATTCAAATATTATGTTGGTCAAACCATTCTAGATCGAATGGTTTTAAAAATTTCTTAAAATATAAAAACATTGAATGATATTAATTTTTAGAATTTTCAAGTCTTACAGGGAGAAATTCTTTGCTAATACTCGATTGAATTTAAATTTTGTAATTTTTTTAATTGTCTCCATAACCACAGTGCAATTAGCCATGATTTATATAATTTTAGTACACAAACTTGTTAATTAAGCAAAAGCAAATGCAATGGACTCTAATAAGAAGTTAGTCCACTAACCCCTAAAGCTATATGCTTGACCTAATATTAAAACTTGGGATTGGAATTTATAATAGTCATCCACTAAATTGTATTTTGTACAATTGAGTCCATTACTTTTATCTGTGTTCAATTAACATATTCAAATATGATGTTGATTTCACCATTCAAAATGCAATGGCTTTACAAATTATTTAAAAAATAAAAACATTACATTATTTAAATTTTTAAAATTTTAAAGTCTTAGGGAGAAATTCTTTGTTAATACTCAAGGGAATTTAAATTTAATAATTTTTTAATTGTCTCCATAATCACAATGGAATTTGACGTGATTTATATAATTTTAGTATACAAATATGTTAATTAAACAAAAGCAAATGCAATAGACACTATTAAGAAGTTTGTCCACCAACCCCAAAAGCTATATGCTTGACCCAATATTAAAGCTTGGGATTGGAACTTGTAATAGTCATCCACTCAAGTGTATTTTGTACAATTGAGTGCATTACTTTTACTTGTGTTCAATTAGCATATTCAAATATTATGTTGATTTCACCATTCAAAATGCAATGGCTTTAAAAATATTTTAAGAATAAAAACATTGCATTATTTTAATTTTTAGAATTTTAAAGTCTTACAAGGAGAAATTCTTCGTTAATACTCGAGTCAATTTAAATTTGGCAATTTTTTTAATTGTCTCCATTACCACAATGCAATTTGACATGATTTATATAATCTTAGTATGCAAACATGTTAATTAAATAAAAGCAAATGCAATGGACTCTCATTAAGAAGTTGGTCCACTAAGCTTTAAAGCTATATGCTTGATCCAACATTGAAGCTTGGGATTGGAATTCATAATAGTCATCCACTAAAGTGTATTTTGTACATTTAAGTACATTACTTTTATTTGTGTTCAATTAACATATTCAAATATTATGTTGTTTTCACCATTCAAAATGGAATGGCTTTAAAAATTATTTAAAAAATAAAAAAAATTGCATTATTTTAAGTTTTAGAATTTTAAAGTTTTACAGGGAGAAATTCTTCGTTAATACTCAAGTGAATTTAAATTTGATAATTTTTTTAATTGTCTCCATTACCACAAGGCAATTTGACATGATTTATATAATTTTAGTATACAAACATGTTAATTATACAAAAGCAAATGCAATGGATTCTAATAAGAAATTAGTCCACTAAGCTCTAAAGTTATATGCTTGACCCAACATTGAAGCTTGAGATTGGAATTCATAATAGTCATCCACTAAAGTGTATTTTGTACAATTGAGTCTATTACTTTTATTTGTGTTCAATTAACATATTCAAATATTACGTTTATTTCACCATTCAAAATGCAACTGCTTTAAAAATCCTTTAAAAAATAAAAACATTGTATTATTTTAATTTTTAGAATTTTAAAGTTTTAGGGAGAAATTCTTCGCTAATAGTCAAGGGAATTGAAATTTAGTAATTTTTCTAATCTCCATAACAACAATGCAATTTGACATGATTTATATAATTTTAGTATACAAACATGTTAATTAAACAAAAGCAAATGCAATAGACTCTAATAAGAAGTTAGTCCACTAAGCTCTAAAACTATATGCTTGACCTAAGATTGAAGCTTGGGTTTGGAATTCATAATTGTCATCCACTAAAGTGTATTTTGTACAATTGAGTCCATTACTTTTATTTGTATTCAATTAACATATTCTAATATTACATTTATTTCACCATTCAAAATGCAATGGCTTTAAAAATTATTTAGAAAATAAAAACATTGCATTATTTTAATTTTTCGAATTTTAAAGTCTTACAGAGAGAAATTCTTAGTTAATACTTAAGTGAATTTAAATTTGGTAATTTTTTTAATTGTCTCCATTACCACAATGCAATTTGACATGATTTAAACAATTTAGTAGACAAACATGTTAATTAAACAAAAGCAAATGCAATGGACTCTAATAAGAAGTTTGTCCACCAAACCCAAAAGCTATATGCTTGACCCAATATTAAAGCTTGGGATTGGAACTTGTAATAATCATCCACTAAAGTGCATTTTGTACAATTAAGTGCATTACTTTTATTTGTGTTCAATTAGCATATTCAAATATTATGTTGATTTCACCATTCAAAATGCAATGACTTGAAAAATTATTTAAAAAATAAAAACATTGCATCATTTTAATTTTTAGAATTTTAAAGCCTTACAGGGAGAAATTCTTCATTAATACTCAAGTGAATTTAAATTTAGCAATTTTTTTAATTGTCTCCATTACCACAATACAATTTGACATGATTTATATAATTTTAGTGTACAAACATGTTAATTAAACAAAAGCAAATGCAATGGACTCTAATAAGAAGTTTGTCCACCAACCCTAAAAGCTATATGCTTGACCCAATATTAAAGCTTGGGATTGGAACTTGTAATAGTCATCCACTAAAGTGCATTTTGTACAATTGAGTGCATTACTTTTATTTGTGTTAAATTAGCATATTCAAATATTATGTTGATTTCACCATTCAAAATGTAATGGCTTTAAAAATTCTTTAAAAAATAAAAACATTGCATCATTTATTTTTTAGAATTTTAAAGTCTTAGAGGGAGAAATTCTTCGTTAATACTTAAGTGAATTTAAATTTGGCAATTTTTTTAATTGTCTCCATTGCCACAATGCAATTTGACATGATTTATATAATCTTAGTATACAAACATGTTAATGAAATAAAAGCGAATACAATGGGCTCTAATAAGAAATTGACCCATTACGCTCTAGAGCTATATGCTTGACCCAACATTAAAACCTGTGACTTGAATTTATAATAGTCAGCCCCTAAAGTGTATTTTGTACAATTAAGTCCATTACTTTTATTTGTGTTCAATTAACATATTCAAATATTACGTTTATTTCACCATTCAAAATGCAATGGCTTTAAAAATTCTTTAAAAAATAAAAACATTGCATTATTTTAATTCTTAGAATTTTAAAGTCTTAGGGAAAAATTCTTTGCTAATACTCAAGTGAATTTAAACTTAATAATTTTTTTAATTGTCTCCGTAACAACAATGCAATTTGACATGATTTATATAATTTTAATATACAAACAAGTTAATTAAACAAAAGCAAATGCAATGGACTCTCATAAGAAGTTAGTCCACTAAGCTTTAAAGCTATATGCTTGACCCAACATCGAAGCTTGGGATTGGAATTCGTTATAGTCATCCACTAAATTGTATTTTGTAAAATTGAGTCCATTACTTTTATTTATGTTCAATTAACATATTTAAATATTATGTTGATTTCACCATTCAAAATGTAATGGCTTTAAAAATTATTTAAAAAATAAAAACATTGCATTATTTTAATTTTTAAAATTTTGAAGCAAATGCAATGGACTCTAATAAGAAATTAGTCCACTAAGCTCTAAAGCTATATGCTTAACCCAACATTAAAGCTTGGGATTGGAATTTATAATAGTTATCCACTAAAGTGTATTTTGTCAATTGAGTCCATTACTTTTATTTGTGTTCAATTATTATATTCAAATATTATGTTTATTTCATCATTCATTATGCAATGGTTTTAAAAAAATTTTAACAAATAAAAACATTGCATTATTTTAATTTTTAGAATTTTAAAGTCTTAGGGAGAAATTTTTCATTAATGCTTAAGTGAATTTAAATTTTGTACTTTTTTTATTTGTTTCCATTACCACAATGCAATTTGCATGAGTTATATAATTTTAGTATGCAAGCATGTTAATTAAATAAAAACGAGTGCAATAAACTCTAATAAGAAGTTAGTTTACTATGCTCTAGAGCTATATGGTTCACCTAACATTGATGCTTGGGATTGGAATTTATAATAGTCATCCACTAAAGTGTATTTTATAGAATTAAGTCCATTGCTTTTATTTTGGTAAATTAACATATTCAAATATTAGGTTTATCTCACCATTGAAAATGCAACGGAATTAAAAATTATTTAAAAAATAAAAACATTGCATTATGTTAATTTTTGGAATTTCAAAGTCTTATCGGAGAAATTCTTCGTTAATATTAAAGTGAATTTAAATTTTGTAATATTTTTAATTGTCTTCATTACAACAATACAATTTGACATGATTTATATAATTTTAATATACAAACATGTCAATTAAATAAAAACGAATGCAATGAACTTTAATAAGAAGTTAGCCCACTACGCTCTAGAGCTATATGCTTCACCCAACATTGAAGTTTGGGATTGTAATTTATAATACTCATCCACTAAAGTGTATTTCATTCAATTGAGTCTATTACTTTTATTTGTGTTCAATTAACATATTCAACTATTACGTTTATTTCATATTCAAAATGCAATGATTTTAAAATTATTTAAAAAATAAAAAATGGCATTATTGTTATTTTTAGAATTTTAAAGTATTAGGGAGAAATTTTTCGTTAATACCCAAGTGAATTTAGTTTTGTAATTTTTTTAATTGTCTCTATAACCACAATACAATTTGACATGATTTATATAATTTTTGTATACAAACATGTTAATTAAGTAAAAGTAAATGCAATGGACTCTAATAAAAATAAGTTTCCTACGTTCTATAGCTATATACTTGGCCCAACATTAAAGCTTGGGATTGGAATTTATAATAGTCATCCACTAAAATGTATTTTGTAGAATTGAGTCCATTACTTTTATTTATGTTCAATTGACATATTCAAATATTACGTTTATTTCATCATTCAAAATGAAATGGCATTAAAATTTTTTAAAAAATAAAAATATTGCATTATTTTAATTTATAGAATTTTAAAGTCTTATAGGGAGAAATTTTACGTTAATAATCAAGTGAAAGTAAATTCTATAATTTTTTTAATTGTGTCCATTACCACAATGCAATTTCACATGATTTATATAATTTTAGCATACAAACATGTTAATTAAATACAAGCAAATGTAATGGACTTTAATAAGAAGTTATCCCACTATGCTCTAGAGTTATATGCTTGACACAACATTGAAACATGAGATTGGAATTTATAATAGTCATCCACTAAAGTGTCTTTTGCATAATTGAGTTGCTTTTATTTATGTTCAATTAACATGTTCAAATATTACATTTATCTCACCATTCAAAATGCAATGGTATTAAGAATTTTTTAAAAACTAAAAACATTGCATTATTTTAATTTTTAGAATTTTAATATCTTACAAGGAGAATTTCTTCATTAATACTCAGGTAAATTTAAATTTGGTAATTTTTTTAATTGTCTCCATTACCACAATGCAATTTGACATGATTTATATAATTTTATTATGCAAACATGTTCATTAGATAAAAGTGAATGCAATGAATTTTAATAAGAAGTTAGTCTATTACACTCTAGAGTTATATGCTTGACCTAACATTGAAGCTTGGCATTGGAATTTATAATAGTCATTTGCTAAGCTGTATTTTGTACAATTGAGTCCCTTACTTTTATTTTTGTTCAATTAAAATATTCAAAAATTATGTTGATCTCACCATTGAAAATGCAATGGTAATAAAAATTATTAAAAATATAAAAGCATTGCATTATTTTAATTATTAGAATTTTGAACTCTTACATGAAGATATTCTTGGTTAATACTTAAGTGAATTTAAATTTGTTAATTATTTTAATTGTCTACATTACCACAGTGCAATTTGACATGATTAATATAAATTTAGTGTACAAACATGTTAATTAAACAAAAGCAAATGCAATAGACTCTCATAACAAGTTAGTTCACTACGCACTAAACCTATATGCTTAACCCAACATTGAAATTTGGGATTAGAATTTATAACAGTCATCCACTAAAGTTTATTTTATATAATTGAGTCCATTGGTTTTATTTTGGCAAATTAAGATATTCAAATATTAGGTTTATCTCACCACTGAAAATGAAATGGTATTAAAATCTTTTTAAAAAAGAAAAAAATTGCATTATTTGAAATTTTTTAATTTTAAAATTTTACAGGGAGAAATTTTTTGTTAATACTCAATATTACCACAATGCAATTTGACATGATTTATATAATTTTAGTATACAAACATGTCAATTAAATAAAAACGAATGCAATAAACTCTAATAAGAAGTTAGTCCACTACACTCTAGAGCTACATGCTTGACCCAATATTGAAACTTGGGATTGGAATGTATAATAGTCATTCACTAAAGTGTGTTTTGTACAATTGTGTCTATTACTTTTATTTGTGTTCAATTTACATATTCAAATATTATATTTATCTCACCATTCAAAATGCAATGGTATAAAGAATTTTTTTAAAAAATAAAAACATTGCATTATTTTAATTTTTAGAATTTTAATATCTTACAGGGAGAAATTTTTCATTAATATTCAAGTGAATTTAAATTTGGTAATTTTTTTTAATTTTCTCCATTACCACAATGCAATTTGACATGATTTATATAATGTTAGTATGCAAACATGTTAATTAGATAAAAGTGAAGGCAATGGACTATAATAAGAAGTTAGTCTATTATGCTTTAGAGCTATATGCTTGACCTAACATTGAAACTTGAGATTGGAATTTATAATATTTATCCACTACAATGTATTTTATACAATTGAGTTTGTTGCTTTAATTTTGGTAAATTAACATATTTAAATATTAGGTTTCTCTCACCATTGAAAAAGAAATGGAATTAAAAATTATATAAAAAATAAAAGCATTGCATTATTTTAATTTTTAGAATTTAAAAATCTTACAGGGAGAAATTCTTCGCTAAAACTCAAATGAATGTAAATTTTTTAATTTTATTAATTTTCTCCATTTCCATAATGCAATTTGATATGATTTATAAAATTTTAGTATACAAACATGCTAATTAAATAAAAGTGAATGCAATAGACTCTAATAAGAAATTAGCCTACTATGCTCTAGAGCTATATGCTTGATCCAACATTGAAACTTAGGATTGAAAATTATAATAGTCATCTATTAAACTTTATTTTGTACAATTGAGTCCCTTACTTTTATTTTTGTTCAATTAACATATTCAAAAATTATATTTATTTGACCATTGAAAATGCAATGGTAATAAAAATTATTAAAAATATAAAAATATTGCATTATTTTAATTATTAGAATTTTAAAGTCTTACAAGGAGAAATTCTTGGTTAATACTCAAGTGAATTTAAATTTTTTAATTATTTTAATTGTCTCCATTACCATAATGCCATTTGACAAGATTAATATAATTTTAGTGTACAAACATGTTAATTAAACAAAAGCGAATGCAACGTAACCTAGAGTTATATGCTTGACTCAACATTGAAGATTAGGATTGAAATTTATAATAGTCAGGTACTAAAGATTATTTTATACAATTGAGTCCATTGGTTTTATTTTGGCAAATTAACATATACAAATATTAGGTTTATCTCACCACTAAAAATGAAATGGAATTAAAAATTATTTAAAAATAAAAACATTGCATTATTTTAATTTTTACAATTTTAAAGTATTATTGGGAGAAATTCTTCATTAATACTCAAGTGAATTTAAATTTGGTAATTTTTTTAATTGTCCCCATTTTCACATTGCAATTTGACATGATTTATATAATTTAAAGTTCCCAACTTCACCCTAGGATCTACTAGTTTGTGATACTGAGAGGGGGGGTGAATCAGTATCACCACAATTCCCAATTCGCAGGAAAGTGAACAACTTCAATCTCTTCTTAAAAGCGAACTCTTTCTCAGATTCGACTAAGGTAGATCTATTGCTACCTACTAATCACAATAGTCCCCAAAGTCACCTTTCAGACACCTTGCCTAATAGACAATTCGGATGTTCTTGTTTAGGTCTTCGTTAGGTTATGGGTTGGCTGATACTTTAGCTGCGTTCACAACTCAATTCAAAACACAGAACGTAAAGCAAATTAAGGACACACGAGATTTACGTGGTTCCGTCAACGTGACGTACATCCACGGTGGTAGGGACTCTCCCTTACCGAGACTATCCACTATACTTGAGAATTATAGTTACAATGGATATCTTAATCTTCTGCTCCTTTCACTATTGCAATTACTAAGCAAGTACAATACAAAGAGTGTCACTTACTGTGTCTACTCTTCTTCTAGCTTGTCTTGCCTCTGTTGAATTGAAAGGCTGCTCCACTGCCGCTTAGAAGTTCACCGCAACGCTCTCTAACCTCTCTTGAAGAAATCTAGAAATACGTTGAGTTCTTTCTGATGCTTCGCCAAATTCCTTCTCTAGGTTGTCTCACACAGCTCCTGCTTTCACCGTCTCACGGTTTCACAGCTTGCACTCAAGCTTCTGGTCTGCCGTTTCACGTCTCACAGCCTGCCCCACGCTTCTGATCAGTCACGCTGTTGCACGTTCTGGTCTCACGCTCCTGGTCTGCTGTTTCACGTCTCTTGGCCTGCCTCACACTACTGGTTTTTCTGGTTCACGTCTCTCGCCCTGCCTCACGCTTCTAGTCTGTTGTCTTCTCTTCCGGGTGGTCTCACGGATACCAGGTCTGCTGTCTTCTCTTCCGGGTGGTCTCACGGATACCAGGTCTGCTGTCTTCTCTTCCGGGTGGTCTGTTTCTTATTTCTCCTCTTGCTGGTTGTGCGTTTCTGGTTTGGTTACAGGATGTGTTTCTGGTTTGCTTGCAGGAGGCGTTTCTGGTTTGCTTGCAGGATGTGTTTCTGGTTTGCTTGCAGGAGGCGTTTCTGGTTCGGTTGCAGGAGGCGTTTCTGGTTTGCCTGCAGGATGTGTTTCTGGTTTGCTTGCAGGAGGCATTTCTGGTTCGGTTGCAGGAGGCGTTTCTGGTTTGCCTGCAGGATGTGTTTCTGGTTTGCTTGCAGGACGTGTTTCCGGTTTGCTTGCAGGATGTGTTTCTGGTTTGCTTGCAGGAGGTTGCACGTTCTGGTTTGCTCTCCCGGTGGTGACGTTTCTGGTTTGCTCTCCTGGTGGTGTTGTTTCTGATCTCTTGCCGTTCTGCTCTCTCTTCCTTTTGGCCGGTTGCTGTAGGGTTGCTGTTTATTCAATTGTGTTGGCCCTCTGCCCTAGTTTTGTCTTCCAAGGCCTTTATATACTCTCTTCCATAAAACCCTAATAGGGCTTACATGGCGGATTTACGTTCTTGCCCTTACGCGGCAGATTTACTTTCTTGCCCTTCCATGTGACTTTACTGCCCTTCCATATGACTTTACTCTCTTGCACACTTAACCCTAGTTGACAACAATTACAACCCATACAAGGCTGTGGGAACAACATAATTTTAGTATAAAAACATGTCAATTAAATAAAATTGAATGCAATGGGCTCTAATAAGAAGTTAGTCCACTATGCTCTAGAGTTATATGCTTGACCCAACCTTGACGCTTGGAATTGGAATTTATAATAATCATCCACCAAGGTGTATTTTATACTATTGAGTCCATCGCTTTTATTTTGGCAAATTAACATATTTAAAGATTAGGTTTATCTTACCATTAAGAATGCAATGGAATTAAAAATTAATTAAAAAATAGAAACATTGCATTATTTAATTTTTATAATTTTAAAGTCTTATAGGGACAAATTTTATGTTAATACTCAAGTGAATGTAAATTCTATAATTTTTTAATTCTCTCCTTTACCATAATGCAATTTGACATTATTTATATCATTTTAGTATACAAGCATGTTAATTAAATAAAAGCAAATGTAATGGACTCTAATAACAAGATAGCCCACTACGCTCTAGAGTTATATGCTTGACCCAACATTGAAATATGAGATTGCAATTTATAATAGTCATCCACTAAAGTGTATTTTGTACAATTGAGTCCATTACTTTTATTTGTGTTTAATTAGCATATTCAAATATTATGTTTATCTCACCATTGAAAATGTCATGGTATTAAGAATTTTTTAAAAAAATAAAAACATTGTATTATTTTAATTTTTAGAATTTTAAAGTCTTACAAGGAAAAATTCTTCACTAATAATCAAGTGAATTTAAATTTTGTAATTTTTTTAATTGTGTCCATAACCACAATGCAATTTGACATGATTTATATAATTTTCGTATCCAAACATGTTAATTAAATAAAAGCAAATGCAATGAACTCTAATAAGAAATTAGCCCACCATGCTCTAAAGTTATATATTTGATTCAACATTGAAACATGGGATCAGAATTTATAATAGTCATCCACTAAAGTGTATTTTGTACAATCGAGTCCATTGCATTTATTTGTGGTCAATTAAAATATTTACATATTACGTTTATCTTACTATTCAAAATGCAATGGTATTAAGACTTCTTTAAAAAATAAAAACATTGTATTACTTTAATTTTTAGAATTTTAAGGTATTAGAGGGGGAAATTCTTCGTTAATACTTAAGTGAATTTAAATTTGGTAATTTTTTTAATTATCTCTATTACCACAACACAATGGAATTAAAAATTATTTAAAAAATAAAAACATTGCGTTATTTTAATTTTTAGAATTTTAAAGTCTTACAGGGAGAAATTTTACATTCATACTCAAGTGAATATAAATTCTATAATTTTTTTAATTGTCTCCATTATCGTAATGCAATTTGACATGATTTCTATAATTTTCATATGCAAACATGTTAATTAAATAAAAGCAAATGCAATAGATCCTAATAAAAAGTTAGCCCACTACGCTATAGAGCTGTATGCTTGATCAAACATTAAAACACAAGTTTGGAATTTATAATAATCATCCACTAAAGTGTATTTTATACAACTGAGTCTATTGCTTTTATTTTGATAATTTAACATATTCAAATATTATGTTTATCTCACCATTGAAAATGCAATGGTATTAAAAATCATTTAAAAAATAAAAGCATTGCATTATTTTAAATTTTATAATTCAATTGTTTTACTAGGAGAAATTCTTCATTAACAGTCAAGTGAATTTAAATTTTGTAATTTTTTTAATTATCTCCATTACCACAATGCAAGTTGACATGATTTATATAATTTTAGTATACAAACATATTGATTAAATAAAAGTGAATGCAATGGAGTCTAATAGGAAATTAGTCCACTATGCTCTAGAGCTATATATTTGACCCAACATTGAAACATGAGATTGGAATTTATAATAGTCATCCATTAAAGTGTATTTCGTACAATTAAGTCCATTGCATGTATTTGTAGTCAATTAACATATTCACATATTACGTTTATCTCACCATTCAAAATGCAATAGTATTAAGACTTTTTAAAAAAATTAAAACATTGCATTATTTTCATTTTCAGAATTTTAAAGTTTTAGAGGGAGAAATTCTTTGTTAATACTCAAGTGAATTTAAATTTGGTAATTTTTTTAATTATCTCCATTACCATAATGCTATTTGACATGATTTATATAATTTTAATATACAAACATGTTAATTAAATAAAAGTAAATGCAATGGACACTAATAAAAAGTTAGCCCACTACGCTTTAGAGCTTATGCTTGACCCAACATTGATACTTGGGATTGGAATTTGTAATAGTCATCTGCTAAAGTTTATTTTGTACAATTGAGTCCATTACTTTTATTTGTGTTCAATTAACATATTTAAATATTAGATTTATCTCACCATTAAAAATGTAGTGGAATTAAGAATTTTTTAAAAAATAAAAACCTTGCATTATTTTGATGTTTAGAATTTTAATATCTTATAGGGAAAAATTCTTCGTTAATACTTAAGTGAATGTAAATTTGGTAATTTTTTTAATTGTCTTCATTACCACAATGCAATTTGACATGATTCATATAATTTTAAAATACAAACATGTTAATTAAATAAAAGCAAACGCAATAGACTCAAATAAGAAGTTAACCCACTACGCTTTAGAGCTATATGTTTGACACAACTTTGAAGCTGGCATTGGAATTTATAATAGTTATCCACTAAGGTGTATTTTATACTATTGAGACCATTGCTTTTAGTTTGGCAAATTAACAAATTCAAATATTAGATTTATCTCACCATTAAAAATGCAATGGAATTAAAAATTATTTAAAAAATAAAAACATTGCATTATTTTAATTTTTAGAATTTTAAAATCTTACAGGGAGAAATTTTATGCTAATACTCAAGTGAATATAAATTCTATAATTTTTTTAATTGTCTTCATTATCGTAATGCAATTTGGCATGATTTCTATAATTTTCGTATAGAAACATGTTAATTAAATAAAAGTGAATGCAATGGACCCTAATAAGAAGTTAGCCCACTACGCTATAGAGCTGTATGCTTGATCAAACATTAAAACAAGAGTTTGGAATTTATAATAATCATCCACCAAAGTGTATTTTATACAACTGAGTCTATTGCTTTTATTTTGGTAATTTAACATATTCAAATATTATGTTTATCTTACCATTGAAAATGCAATGGTATTAAAAATTATTTAAAAAATAAAAGCATTGCACTATTTTAATTTTTAGAATTCGAATGTTTTACTAGGAGCAATTCTTCATTAACAGTCAAGTTAATTTAAATTTTTCAATTTTTTTAATTGTTTCCATTACCATAATGCAAGTTGACATGATTTATATAATTTTAGTATACAAACATGTTAATTAAATAAAAGCAAATGCAATGGGCTCTAATAAGAAGTTAGTCCACAACACTCTACAGCTATATATTTGACCCAACATTGAAATATGGGATTGGAATTTATAATAGTCATCCACTAAAGTGTATTTTGTACAATCGAGTCCATTGCATTTAATTGTGGTCAATTAATATATTCACATATTACGTTTATCTCATCATTCAAAATGCAATGTTATTAAGACTTTTTTAAAAAATAAAAACATTGCATTATTTTAATTTTTAGAATTTTAAAGTATTAGAGGGAGAAATTCTTCATTAATACTCAAGTGAATTTAAATTTGGTAATTTTTTTAATTGTCTCCATTACCAAAATGCAATTTGACATGATTTATATAATTTTAGTATACAAACATGTTAATTAAATAAAAGCGAATGCAATTGACTCTACTAAGAAGTTAGCTCACTACGCTTTGGAGATATATGCTTGACACAACATTGAACCTCTGAATTGGAATTTATAATAGTCATCCGCTAAAGTTTATTTTGTACCATTGAGTCCATTACTTTTATTTGTGTTCAATTAACATATTCAAATATTAGGTTTATCTCACCATTAAAAATGAAATGGTATTAAGAATTTTTTAAAAAATAAAAACATCGCATTATTTTAAAGTTTAGAATTTTAATATCTTACAAGAAAAAATTCTTCGTTAATACTCAAGTGAATGTAAATTTGGTAATTTTTTTAATTGTCTTCATTACCACAATGCAATTTGACATGATTTATATATTTTTAGTATACAAACATGTGAATTAAATAAAAGCGAATACAATTAACTCTAATAAGAAGTTAGCCCCACTACGCTTTGGAGCTATATGTTTGACACAACATTGAACCTCGAGATTGGAATTTATAATAGTCATCCGCTAAAGTTTATTTTGTACAATTGAGTCCATTACTTTTATTTGTGTTCAATTAACATATTCAAATATTACGTTTATCTCACCATTAAAAATGAAATGGTATTCAGAATTTTTTAATAAATTTGGTAATTTTTTTAATTGTCTCCATTACCACAATGCAAGTTGACATGATTTATATAATTTTAATATACAAACATGTTGATTAAATAAAAGCGAATGCAATGGAGTCTAATAAGAAGTTAGTCCACTATGCTCTAAAGCTATATATTTGACTCAACATTGAAACATGGGATTGGAATTTATAATACTCATCCACTATAGTGTATGTTGTACAATTGAGTCCATTGCATGTATTTGTGGTCAATTAACATATTCATATATTACGTTTATCTCACCATTCAAAATGCAATGGTATTAAGACTTTTTAAAAAATAAAAACATTGCATTATTTTCTTTTTTAGAATTTTAAAGTCTTGGAGGGAGAAATTCTTCGTTAACACTCAAGTGAATTTAAATTTGTTATTGCCATAATGCAATTTGACATGATTTATATAATTGTAGTATACAAACATGTTAATTAAATAAAAGTGAATGTAATGGACCCTAATAAAAAGTTAACCCACTACGCTCTAGAGCTTATGCTTGACCCAACATTGAAACTTGGGATTGGAATTTATAATAGTCATCCGCTAAAGTTTATTTTGTACAATTAAGTCCGTTACTTTTATTTGTGTTTAATTAATATATTTAAATATTAGGTTTATCTCACCATTAAAAATGTAGTGAGATTAAGAATTTTTTAAAAAATAAAAACCTTGCATTATTTTGATGTTTAGAATTTTAATATCATACAAGGAAAAATTTTTCATTAATGCTCAAGTGAATGTAAATTTGGTAATTTTTTTAATTGTCTCCATTACCCCAATGCAATTTGACATGATTTATATAATTTTAATATAAAAACATGTTAATTAAATAAAAGCGAACGTAATGGACTCAAATAAGAAGTTAACCCACTACGCTTTAAAGCTATATGCTTGATACAACATTGAAACTCGAGATTGAAATTTATAATAGTTATCCACTATGGTGTATTTTACACTATTGAGGCCATTGCTTTTAGTTTGGCAAATTAACAAATTCAAATATTTGATTTGTCTCACCATTAAAAACGCAATGGAATTAAAAATTATTTAAAAAATAAAAACATTGCGTTATTTTAACTTTTAAAATTTTAAAGTTTTAGAGGGAGAAATTTTACATTAATACTCAAGTGAATCTAAATTCTGTTATTTTTTTAATTGTCTCCATTATCGTAATGCAATTTGACATGATTTTTATAATTTTTGTATAAAACATGTTAATTAAATAAAAGCGAATGCAATTGACCCTAATAGGAAGTTAGCGCACTACGCTCTAGCGTTGTATGCTTGATCAAACGTTGAAATGCAAGATTAGAATTTATTATAATCATCCACTAATGTGTATTTTATACAATTGAGTCTATTGCTTTTGTTTTGGTAAATTAACATATTCAAATATTATGTTTATCTCACCATTGAAAATGCAATGGTATTACAAATTATTTAAAAAATAAAAGTATTGTATTATTTTAATTTTTAGAATTCAAATGTTTTACCGAGAGAAATTTTTCATTAACAGTCAAGTGAATTTAAATTTTGTAATTTTTTTAATTATCTCTATTACCACAATGCAAGTTGACATGATTTATATAATTTTAGTATACAAATATGTTCATTAAATAAAAGCGAATGCAATGGACTCTAATAAGAGGTTAGTCCACAACACTCTAAAGCTATATATTTGACTTAACATTGAAACATGGGATCGGAATTTACAGTAATCATTTACTAAGTGCATTTTGTACAATTGTGTCCATTGCATTTATTCGTGGTCAATTAACATATTCACATATTACGTTTATCTTACCATTCAAAATGCAATGGTATTAAGACTTTTTTAAAAAATAAAATCATTGCATTATTTTAATTTTCAGAATTTTAAAGTATTAGAGAGAGAAATTCTTCATTAATACTCGAGTGAATTTAAATTTGGTAATTTTTTTAATTGTCTCCATTACCATAATTCTATTTGACATTATTTATATAATTTTAATATACAAAAATGTTAATTAAATACAAGCGAACACAATGGACTCTTATAAGAAGTTAGCCCACTATGCTCTAGAGCTATATGCTTGACACAACATTAAAGTTCGGGATTGGAATTTATAATAGTTCTCCACTAAGGTGTATTTTATACTATTGAGACCATTGCTTTTTGTTTGGCAAATTAACAAATTCGAATATTAGATTTATCTCACCGTTGAAAATGCAATGGAATTAAAAATTATTTAAAAACTAAAAACATTGCGTTATTTTAATTTTTAGAATTCTAAAGTCTTATAGGGAGAAATTTTACGTTAATACTCAAGTGAATATAAATTCTATAATTTTTTTAATTGACTTCATTATCACAATGCAATTTGACATGATTTATATAATATTTGTATACAAACATGTTAATTAAATAAGAGCAAATGCAATGAACCCTAATAAGAAGTTAGCCCACTATGCTCTAGAGCTATATGATTGATCAAACATTGAAACACAAGATTGGAATTTATTATAATCATCTACTAAAGTGTATTTTATGCAATTGAGTCTATTGCTTTTATTTTGGTAAATTAACATATTCAAATATTATGTTTATCTCTCCATTGAAAATTACAATGGTATTAAAAATTATTTAAAAAATAAAAGCACTGCTTTATTTTAAATTTTAGAATTTAAATGTTTTACCAGGAGAAATTCTTCATTAACAGTCAAATGAATTTAAATTTTGTAATTTTTTTAATTAGCTCCATTACCACAATGTAAGTTGACATGATTTATATAATTTTAGTATAAAAACATGTGAATTAAATAAAAGCGCATGCAATGGACTCTAATAAAAAGTTAGTCCACAACACTCTAGATCGGAATTTATAATAATCATCCACTAAAGTGTATTTTGTACAATCGAGTTCATTGCATTTAATTGTGGTCAATTAACATATTCACATATTACGTTTATTTCACCATTCAAAATGCAATGTTATTAAGACTTTTTTTATTAAGACATTTTTAAAAAATTAAAACATTGCATTATTTTAATTTTTAGAATTTTAAAGTCTTAGAGGGAGAAATTCTTTTTAATACTCAAGAGAATTTAAATTTGGTAATTTTTTTAATTGTCCCCATTACCATAATTCAATTTGACATGAGTTATATAATTTTAGTATACAAACATGTTAATTAAATAAAAGCGAAAGCAATAGACTCCAATAAGAAGTTAGTCCATTAAGCTGTCGAGCTATATGGTTGACCTAACATTGAAGCTTAGGATTGGAATTTATAATAGTGATACACTAAAGTGTATTTTATGCAATTGAGTCCCTTACTTTTATTTGTGTTCAATTAACATATTCCAATATTATGTTTGTCTCACCATTCAAAATGCAATGGTATGAAAATTTTTTTAAAAAATAAAAACTCAAGTGAATTTTAAAGTCTTATAAAGAGAAATTTTATGTTAATACTCAAGTGAATGTAAATTCTGTAATTTTTTTAATTGTCACCATTACCACAATGTAATTTAACATGATTTATATAATTTTGGTATATAAATATGTTGATTAAATAAAAACGAATGCAATAAAATATAATAAGAAGTTAGCCCATAATGCTCTAAAGCTATATGCTTGACCCAACATTAAAACATGAGATTGGAATTTATAATAGTCATCCATGAAAGTGTATTTTGTACAATTGAGTCCATTACCTTTATTTGTGTTCAATTAACATATTCATATATTATGTTTATCTCACCATTCAAAATGCAATGGTATTAAGAATTTTTTAAAAAATTAAAACATTGCATTATTTACATTTTTAGAATTTTAATATCATGTGAATTTAAATTTGGTAATTTTTTAATTGTCTCCATTACCACAATGTGATTTATATAATTTTAGTATGCAAACATGTCAATTAAATAAAAGTAAAAGCAATAGACTTTAATAAAAAGTTAGCCCACTACACTCTAACGCTATATGTATGACCCACTATTGATGCTTGTGATTAGAATTTATAATAGTCATCCACTAAGGTGTATTTTATACTATTGAGTCCATTGCTTTTATTTTAGAAAATTAACATATTTAATTATTAGGTTTATCTAACCATTGAAAATGCAATGGAATTAAAAATTATTTAAAAAATTTTACATTAATACTCAAGTGAATGTAAATTCTATAATTTTTTTAATTGTCTCCATTATCACAATGCAATTTGACATGATTTATATAACTTTTGTATACAAATATGTGAATTAAATGAAAGCAAATGCAATGGACTCTTATAAGAAGTTAGCCTACTATGCTCTAGAGCTATATGCTTGACCCAAGATTGCAACATGAGATTGGAATTTATAATAGTCATCCACTAAAGTGTATTTTGTACAATTGAGTCCATTACTTTTATTTGTGCTCAATTAACATATTCAAATATTATGTTTATCTCACCATTCAAAATGCAATGGTATTAAGAATTTTTCAAAAAATAAAAACTTTGCATTATTTTAATTTTTAGAATTTTAATATCTTGCAAGGAGAAATTTTTCGTTAATACTCAAGTGAATTTAATTTTGGATATTCTTTTAATTGTATCCATTACCATAATGGAATTTGACATGATTTATATAATCTTAGTATGCAAATATGTTAATTAAATAAAAGCAAATGCACTGGACTCTAATTAGAAGTGAGTTCACTACGCTCTAAAGCTATTTGTTTGACCTAACATTGAAGCTTGAGATTGCAATTTATAATAGTCATCCACTAAAGTGTATTTTATACAATTGAGTCCATTGCTTTTATTTTGGTGGATTAACAATTTCAAATTTTAGATTTCTCTCACCATTGAAAATGCAATGGAATGAAAAATTATTTAAAAAATAAAAATTTTGCATTATTTTAATTTTTATAATTTTAAAAACTTACAGGGAGAAATTCTTCATTAATACTATTGTGAATTTAAATTTTGTAATTTTTTTAACTGTCTCCATTACCACAATGCAATTTGACATGATTTATATAATTTTACTATAAAAACGTGTTAATGAAATAAAAGCAAATGCAATGGACTTTAATAAGAAGTTAGTCCACTACGCTCTAGAGTTATATGCTTGATCCAACATTGAAACTTGTAATTACAATTTATAGTAGTCATCCCATAAAATGTATTTTATACATTTAAGTCCATTGCTTTTATTTTGGTAAATTAACATATTCAAATATAAGGTTTCTCTCACCGTTGAAAATAAAATAGTATTAAAAATTATTAAAAAAATAAAAGCATTGCATTATTTTAATTTTTATAATTTTAAAGTCTTACAGGGAGAAATTCTTCGTTAATATTCAAGTGAATTTAAATTTTGTAATTTTTTTAGTTGTCTCCATTACCACAATGCAATTTGACATGATTTATATAATTTTAGTATACAAACATGTTAATTGAACAAAAACGAATGCAATGGACTTTAATAAGAAATTAGTCCACTACTTTCTAGAGTTATATGCTTGACCCAAGATTGAAACTTGAGATTGCAATTTATAATAGTCATCTACTAAAGTGTATTTTATACAATTGAGTCCATTGCTTTTATTTTAGTGAATTAACATTTTCAAATTTTAGGTTTATCTCAACAGTGAAAATTCAATTGAATTAAAAATTATTTAAAAAATAAAAACACCGTATTATTTTAATTTTTAGAATTTTAATGTCTTACAAGGAGAAATTCTTCATTAATACTATTATGAATTAAAATTTTGTTATTTTTTTAACTTTCTGCATTACCACAATGCAATTTCACATGATTTATATAATTTCAGTATACAAACATTTTAATTAAATAAAAGCAAATGAAATGGACTTTAATAAGAAGTTAGCCCACTACGCTCTAGAGCTATATACTTGATCCAACATTGAAGCTTGAGATTGCAATTTATAATAGTCATCCCCTAAAGTGTATTTTATACATTGGACTCCATTGCTTTTATTTTGGTAAATTAACATATTCAAATATTACGTTTATCTCACTATTGAAAATGCAATGGTATTAAAAATTATTTATAAAATAAAAGTATTGCATTATTTTAATTTTTAAAATTTTAATAACTTAGTGGGAGAAATTTTTCATTAGTACTCACGTCAATTGAAATTCTATAATTTTTTTAATTGTCTATATTACCACAATGTAATTTGACATGATTTATATAATTTTTGTATACAAACATGGTAATTAAACAAAAGTGAATGCAATGGACTCTAATAAGAAGTTAACCCACTGCGCCTTAAAGCTATATGCTTGACCCAACATTGAAACTTAAGATTGAAATTTATAATAGTTATCCACTAAAGTATATTTTGTACAATTAACATATTCAAATATTAAGTTTATCTCACTATTAAAAATTCAATGGTACTACAAATTATTTAAAAATTAAAAACATTGCATTATTTAAATTTTTAGAATTTTAAAGTCGAATAGGGAGAAATTTTTCGTTAATACCCAAGTGAATTTAAATTTTGCAATTTTTTTCTTTGTCTCCATTACTACAATATAATTTGGCATGATTTATATAATTTTAGTATACAAGCATGTTAATGAAATAAAGGGGAATGCAATGGACTCTAATAAAAAGTTAGCCCATTATGCTCTAGAGTTATATGCTTAACCCAATATTGAAACTTAGGACTGCAATTTATAATAGTCATCCACTAAAGTGTATTTTATACAATTGAGTCCATTGCTTTTATTTTGATGGATTAACATATTCAAATATAAAGTTTACCTCACCATTGAAAATAAAATGGAATTAAAAATTATTTAAAAAAATAAAAACATTGCATTATTTTAATTGTTAGAATTTTAAAATCTTACAAGAAGAAATTCTTCATTAATACTCAAGAGAATTTAAATTTTGTATTTTTTTTAATTATCTCCATTTACCACAATGCAATTTAACATGATTTATATAATTTTAGTACACAAACATGTTAATTAAACAAAAGCGAATCCAATGGACTCTAATAAAAAGTTAGTCCACTACACTCTATAGCCATATACTTGACCCAACATTAAAGCTCGAGATTTCAATTTAAAATAGTCATCCCCTAAAGTGTATTTTATACATTTGAGTTCATTACTTTTATTTGTATTCAATTAACATATTTAAATATTACGTTTATCTCGCCATTCAAAATGCAATGGTATTAAGACTTTTTTAAAAAATAAAAACATTGCATTATTTTAATTTTTAGAATTTTAAAGTTTTAGAGGGGGAAATTCTTCACTAATAATCAAATAAATTTAAATTTTGTAATTTTTTGAATTGTCTTCATTACCACAATGCAATTTGACATGATTTATATAATTTTAGTATACAAATATGTTAATTAAAGAAAAGCAAATGCAATGGACTCTAATAAGAAGTTAGTCCACTACGCTCTAGAGCTATATGCTGAACTCAGCATTGAAGTCTGAGATTGCAATTTATAATAGACATCCACTAAAGTGTATTTTACACAATTAACTCCATTGCTTTTATTTTGGTGAATTAACATATTCAAGTATAAGGTTTATCTCACTATTGAAAATGAAATTGGATTCAAAATTATTTTAAAAAATAAAACATTGCATTATTTTAATTGTTATAATGCAATTTTATTATCTCTGGTAATACTCAAGTGAAATTTTGTAATTTTTTTAATTGTCTCCATTACTACAATACAATTTGATATGATTTATAAAATTTTAGTATACAAACATGTTAATTAAATAAAAGTGAATGTAATGAACTCTAATAATAAGTTAACCCAATACGTTGTAGAGTTGTATACTTGACCTAACATTCAAACTTGGGAGTGGAATTTATAATAGTCATCCACTAAAATGCATTTTATACAATTGATTCCATTACTTTTATTTTGGTGGATTAACATATTCAAATTTTAGGTTTTTCTCACCATTGAAAATGCAATGGATTTAAAAACTATTTAAAAAATAAAAACAATGCATTACTAAAATGTATTTTATACAATTGATTCCATTGCTTTTATTTTGGTGGATTAACATATTCAAATTTTAGGTTTTTCTCACCATTGAAAATGCAATGGATTTAAAAACTACTTAAAAAATAAAAGCAATGCATTATTTTAATTTTTAAAATTTTAAACTCCTATAAGGAGAAATTCTTCGCTAATATTCAAGTGAATTTAAAATTTGTAATTTTTTTAATTGTGCTTATGCCCACAGTGCAATTTGACATGATTTATATAATTTTAGGATACAAACATGTTAATTAAGGAAAAGTGAATGCAACAGACTCTACTAAAAAATTAGTCCACTGCTCTTTAAAGTTATGTGCTTGACCCCATATTGAAGTTTGGGATTGGAATTTATAATAGTCATCCACTAAAGTTTATTTTATACAATGGATTCCATTGCTTTTGTTTTGGTGAATTAACATATTCAAATTTTAGGTTATTAAAAATGCAATGCATTTTAAAATTATTTAAAAAATAAAAACAATGCATTATTTTAATTTTTAAAAATTTAAACTTTTATAGGGAGAAATTCTTAGTTAATACTCAAGTGAATTTAAAATTTGTAATTTTTTTAATCGTGCCTATGCCCATAATGCAATTTGACATGATTTATATAATTTTAGGATACAAACATGCTAATTAAGGAAAAGTGAATGCAACGGACTCTACTAAGAAGTTAGTCCACTACTCTTTAAAGTTATGTGCTTGACCCTACATTGAAGTTTGAGATTGGAATTTATAATAGTCATCCACTAAAGTGTATTTTATACAATTGAGTCCATTGCTTTTGCTTTGGTGAATTAACATATTCAAATTTTAGGTTTATCTCACCATTAAAAATTATTTAAAAAATTAAAACATTGCATTATTTTAATTTTTAGAATTTTAAAATCTTACAGTGAGAAATTCTTCTTTAATACTTAAGTGAATTGAAAATTTGTAATTTTTTTATATTCTCCATGCCCACAATGCAATTTGACATGATTTATATAATTTTAGGATACAAACATGTTAATTAAGGAAAAGTGAATGCAATGGACTCTACTAAGAAGTTAGTCCACTACACACTAGAGTTATATGCTTGACCCCACATTGAAGCTTGGGATTGGAATTTATAATAGTCACCCACTAAAGTTTATTTTATACAATGGAGTCCATTGCTTTTGTTTTGGTGAATTAACATATTCAAATTTTAGGTTTATTTGACCATTGAAAATGTAATGGAATTAAAAATTATTTAAAAAATAAAAACATTGCATTATTTTAATTTTTATAATTTTTAAGTCTTATAAGGAGAAATTCTTCCTTAATAATCAAGTAAATTTAAAATTTGTAATTTTTTTAATTGTCTCCATGCCCACAATGCAATTTGACATGATTTATATAATTCTAGGATACAAACATGTTAATTAAAGAAAAGTGAATGCAATGGACTTTACTAAGTAGTTAGTCCACTACACTCTATAGTTATGTGCTTGACCCCACTTTGAAGCTTGGGATTAGAATTTAATATAGTCATGCACTAAAGTGTATTTTGTACAATTGAGTCCATTTCTTCTGTTTTGGTGAATTAGCATATTCAAATTTTATGTTTATCTCACCATTGAAAATGCAATGGAATTAAAAATTATTTTAAAAAAAAAACATTGCATTATTTTAATTTTTAAAATTTTAAATTCCTACAGCGAGAAATTTTTCATTGATAATGAAGTGGATTTAAAATTCATAATTTTTTTAATTGTCTCCATGCCCACAATGCAATTTGACATGATTTATACAATTTTAGGATGCAAACATGTTAATTAAGGAAAAATGAATGCAATGGACTCTACTAAAAAGTTAGTCCATTACACTCTAGAATTATGTGCTTGACCCTATATTGAAGCTTGGGATTGGAATTTATAATAGTCATCCAATAAAGCGTATTTTATACAATTAAGTCCATTGCATTTATTTTGGTGAATTAACATATTTAAATATTAGGTTTATCTCACTATAGAAAATGCAATTGGATTCAAAATTATTTAAAAAATAAAACATTGTATTATTTTAATTGTTAGAATTTTATAGTCTAATAGGAAGAAATTCTTCATTAATACTCAAGTAAATTTAAATTTTGTATTTCTTTTTAATTATCTCCATTTACCACAATGCAATTTAACATGATTTATATAATTTTAGTACGCAAACATGCTAATTAAACAAAAGCGAATGCAATAGACTCTAATAAGAAATTAGTCCACTACACTCTAGAGCTATATGCTTGACCCAACATTGAAACTCGAGATTTCAATTTAAAATAGTCATCCCCTAAAGTGTATTTTATACATTTGAGTTCATTACTTTTATTTGTATTCAATTAACATATTTAAATATTACATTTATCTCACCATTCAAAATGCAATGGTATTAAGAATTTTTTAAAAAATAAAAATATTACATAATTTTAATTTTTAGAATTTTAAAGTTTTAGAGGGGGAAATTCTTCACTAATATTCAAATAAATTTAAGTTTTCTGATTTTTTTAATTGTCTCCATTACCACAATGCAATTTGACATGATTTATATAATTTAGTACACAAACATGTTAATTAAACAAAGGTGAATACAATGGCCTCTAATAAGAAGTTAGTCCACTACACTCTAGAGTTATATGCTTGACCCAATATTGAAGCTCGAGATTTCAATTTAAAATAGTCATCCCCTAAAGTGTATTTTATACATTTGAGTTCATTACTTTTATTTGTATTCAATTAACATATTTAAATATTACATTTATCTCACCATTCAAAATGCAATGATATTAAGAATTTTTTAAAAAATAAAAACATTGTATTATTTTAATTTTTAGAATTTTAAAGTTTTAAAGGAGGAAATTGTTCACTAATAATCAAATAAATTTAAATTTTGTGATTTTTTCAATTGTCTCCATTATCACAATGCAATTTGACATGATGTATATAATTTTAGTATACAAATATGTTAATTAAAGAAAAGCAAATGCAATGGACTCTAATAAGAAGTTAGTCCACTACGCTCTAGAGCTATATGCTGAACTCAACATTGAAGTTTATGATTGCAATTTATAATATACATCCACTAAAGTTTATTTTATACAATTAAGTCCATTGCTTTTATTTTGGTGAATTAACATATTCAAAGATTAGGTTTATCTCACTATTGAAAATGCAATTGGATTCAAAATTATTTAAAAAAATAAAACATTGCATTATTTTAATTTTTACAATGCAATTTGATTGTCTTTGGTAATACTCAAGTGAAATTTTGTAATTTTTTTAATTGTCTCCATTACTACAATACAATTTGATATGATTTATAAAATTTTAGTATGCAAACATGTTAATTAAATAAAAGTGAATGCAATGAACTTTAATAAGAAGTTAGCCCACTACGCTATAGAGTTATATACTTGACCTAACATTGAAGCTTGGGAGTGGAATTTATAATAGTCATCCACTAAAGTTTATTTTATACAATGGAGTCCATTGCTTTTGTTTTGGTGAATTAATATATTCAAATTTTAGGTTTATTTGACCATTGAAAATGCAATGGAATTAAAAATTATTTAAAAAATAAAAACAATGCATTATTTTAATTTTTAGAATTTTAGAGTCTTATAAGGAGAAATTCTTCCTTAATAATCAAGTAAATTTAAAATTTGTAATTTTTTTAATTGTCTCCATGCCCATAACACAATTTGACATAATTTATATAATTTTAGGTTACAAACATGTTAATTGAAGAAAAGTGAATGCAATGGACTTTACTAAGTAGTTAGTCCACTACACTCTAGAGTTATGTACTTGATCCCACTTTGAAGCTTGGGATTAGAATTTATTATAGTTATGCACTAAAGTGTATTTTCTACAATTGAGTCCATTTCTTTTGTTTTGGTGAATTAGCATATTCAAATTTTATGTTTATCTCACCATTGAAAATGCAATGGATTTAAAAATTATTTAAAAAAAAACATTGCATGATTTTAATTTTTAGAATTTTAAAGTCTTACAATGAGAAATTTTTCATTGATACTCAAGTGGATTTAAAATTTGTAATTTTTCTAATTGTCTTCATGCCCACAATGCAATTTGAGATGATTTATATAATTTTAGGATACAAACATGCTAATTAAGGAAAAGTGAATGCAACGGACTCTACTAAGAAGTTAGTCCACTACTCTTTAAAGTTATGTGCTTGACCCTACATTGAAGTTTGGGATTGGAATTTATAATAGTCATCCACTAAAGTGTATTTTATACAATTGACTCCATTGCTTTTGTTTTGGTGAATTAACATATTCAAATTTTAGGTTTATCTCACCATTAAAAATATAATGGAATTAAAAATTATTTAAAAAATAAAAACATTGCATTATTTTAATTTTTAGAATTTTAAAGTCTTATAAGGAGAAATTTTTCATTAATAGTCAAGTGAATTTAAATTTTTTAAATTTTTTAATTATCTTCATTACCACAATACAATTGGACATACTTTATATAATTGTAGTATACAAACATGTTAATGAAATGAAAGTGAATGCAATGGACTCTAAGAAGATGTTAGCCCACTACCCTCTGGAGTTATGTACTTGATCGAACATTGGAGCTGCTTGGATCGGAATTTATAATAGTCATCCACTAAAGACTATTTTATACAATGGAGTCCATTGCTTTTATTTTGGTGAATTAACATATTCAAATTTTAAATTGATCTCACCATTGAAAATGAAATGGTATAAAAAATTATTTAAAAATAAAAACATTGCATTATGTTAATTTTTAGAATTTTAAAGTCTTATAGGGAGAAATTTTTCATTAATAGTCAAGTGAATTTAAATTTTGTAAGTTTTTTAATTGTCTCCATTACCACAGTTCAATTTGCTAGGATTTATATAATTTTAGTATACAAGCATGATAATGAAATAAAAGTGAATACAATGGACTCTAATAAGAACTTAGCCTACTACGTTGTTGAGCTATATGCTTGACCCAATATTGAAGTGTAGGATTGTAATTTATAATAGTCATCGGCTAAAGTGTATTTTGTACAGTAGAGTTGATTACTTTTATTTTTGTTCAATTAATATATTTAAATATTATGTTTATCTCACTATTCAAAATTTAATGGTTTTAAAAGATAAAAACAGTACATCATTTTAATTTTTAGAATTTTAAAGTCTTAGAGGGAGAAATTGTTCATCAATACTCGAGTGAATTTAAATTTTGTTATTTTTTTAATTATCTCCAATATCACAATGTAATTTGACATGATTTATATAATTTTTGTATACAAACATGTCAATTAAATAAAAGTGAATGCAATGGACTATAATAAGAAATTAGCCCACTACGCTCTAAAGCTACATGGTTGACCTAACATTGAAGCTTGGGATTGGAATTTATAATAGTCATCTACTAAAGTGTGTTTTGTACAATTGAGTCCATTACTTTTATTTGTATTCAATCAACATATTCAAATATTATATTTATCTCACCATTTAAAATGCTATGGTATTAATAATATTTTAAAATATAAAAACATTGTATTATTTTAATTTTTAGAATTTTAAAGTATTACAGGGAGAAATTCATCATTGACACTTAAGTGAATTTAAATTTTGTAATTTTTTTAATTTTCTCCATGCCTACAATTTAATATGACATGATTTATATAATTTTAGGATACAAACATGTTAATTAAAAAAAAAAGTGAATGCAATGAACACTAATAAGAAATTCGTCCACTATGCTCTAGGGTTATATGCTTAACTCTGCATTGAAACTTGGGATTGGAATTTATAATAGTTATCCACTAAAGTGTATTTTATACAATTGAGTCCATTGCTTTTATTTCGGTGAATTAACATATTCAAATTTTAGGTTTTTCTCACCACTGAAAATGCAATGGAATTAAAAATTATTTATAAAATAAAAACATTGTATTATTTTAATTTTTAGAATTTTAAAGTCTTACAGCGAGAAATTTTTCATTGATACTTATGTGGATTTAAAATTTGTAATTTTTTTAATTGTCTCCATGCCCACAATGCAATTTGACATGATTTATACAATTTTAAGATACAAATATGTTAATTAAGGTAAAATGAATGCAATGGACTTTACTAAGAAGTTAGTCTACTACGCTCTAAAGTTATGTGCTTGGCCCCATATTGAAGTTTGGGATTGGAATTTATAATAGTCATCCACTAAAGTTTATTTTATACAATGGAGTCCATTACTTTTGTTTTGGTGAATCAACATATTCAAATACTACGTTTATCTCACCATTCAAAATGCAATGGTATTAAAAAAATTTTAAAAAATAAAAAACATTGCATATTTTAATTTTTAGAATTTTAAAGTCTTATAGGAAGAAATTCTTCGTTAATATTCAAGTGAATTTAAATTTTGTAATTTTTCTAATTGTCTCCATTACCAAAATGCAATTTGACATAATTTATATAATTTTAGTATAGAAACACGTTAATTGAACAAAAACGAATGCAGTGGATTCTAATAAGAAGTTAGCCCACTGCGCTCTAGAGCTATATGCTTGACCCAACATTAAAACTTGGGATTGGAATTTATAATAGTCATCCACTAAAGTGTATTTTGTACAATTGTGTCCATTACTCTTATTTGTGTTCAATTTATATTAGGTTTATCTCACCATTAAAAATAACATGGTATTAAAAATTTTTTAAGAAATAAAAACATTGCATTATTTTAATTTTTAAAATTTGAAAGTCTTATGGGGAGAAATTCTTCATTAATACTCAAGTGAATTTAAATTTTGTAATTTTTTTAACTGTCGCCATTACCACAATGCAATTTTACATAATTTATATGATTTTAGTATACAAACATGTCAATTAAATAAAAGAGAATGCAATGGAATCTAATAAAAAGTTAGCCCACTGCGCTCTAGAGCTATATGCTTGACTTAACATTGAAACTTGAGATCGCAATTTATAATAGACATCCATTAAAGTGTATTTTATACAATTAAGTCCATTGCTTTTATCTTGGTGAATTAACATATTCAAATTTTAAGTTTATCTCACTATTAAAAATGCAATTGGATTCAAAATTATTTAAAAAAATAAAACATTGCATTATTTTAATTGTTAGAATTTTAATGTCTTATTGGGGGAAAAACTTTGACAATACTCAAGTGAAATTTTGTAAATTTTTTAATTTTCTCCATTACCACAATGCAATTTGATATGATTTATATAATTTTAGTATACAAACATGTTAATTAAATAAAAGTGAATTCAATAGACTCTAATAAAAGGTTAACCCACTATACTGTAGAGTTATATGCTTGACCCAACATTGAAGCTCGAGAGTGGAATTTATAATAGTCATCCACTAAAGTGTATTTTATTCAATTAAGTCCATTGCTTTTATTTTGGTGAATTAACATATTCAAATATTAGGTTTATCTCACTATTGAAAATGCAATTGGATTCAAAATTATTTAAAAAAATAAAACATTACATTATTTTAATTGTTAGAATTTTAATGCCTTATTGGAAGAAAAACTTTGGCAATACTCAAGTGAAATTTTGTAATTTCTTTTAATTCACTCCATTACCACAATGCAATTTGATATGGTTTATATAATTTTAGTATACAAACATGTTAATTAAATAAAAGTGAATTCAATAGACTCTAATAAAAGGTTAACCCACTATACTGTAGAGTTGTATGCTTGACTCAACATTGAAGCTCGAGAGTGGAATTTATAACAGTCATCCACTAAAGTGTATTTTATTCAATTAAGTCCATTGTTTTATTTTGGTGAATTAACATATTCAAATATTAGGTTTATCTCACTATTGAAAATGCAATTGGATTCAAAATTATTTAAAAAAATAAAACATTGCATTATTTGAATTGTTAGAATTTTAATGTCTTATTGGAAGAAAAACTTTGGCAATACTCAAGTGAAATTTTGTAATTTTTTTTAATTCTCTCCATTACCACAATGCAATTTGATATGATTTATATAATTTTGGTATACAAACATGTTAATTAAAGAAAAGTGAATTCAATAGACTCTAATAAAAAGTTAACTCACTATACTGTAGAGTTGTATACTTGACCCAACATTGAAGCTTGAGAGTGGAATTTATAACAGTCATCCACTAAAGTGTATTTTATTCAATTAAGTCCATTGCTTTTATTTTGGTGAATTAACATATTCAAATATTAGGTTTATCTCACTATTGAAAATGCAATTGGATTCAAAATTATTTAAAAAAATAAAACATTGCATTATTTTAATTGTTAGAATTTTAATGTCTTATTGGGAGAAAAACTTTGGCAATACTCAAGTGAAATTTTGTAATTTTTTTTAATTCTTTCCATTACCACAATACAATTTGATATGATTTATATAATTTTAGTATACAAACATGTTAATTAAATAAAAGTGAATTCCATAGACTCTAATAAAAAGTTAACCCACTATACTATAAAGTTGTATGCTTGACCCAACATTGAAGCTCGGGAGTGGAATTTATAACAATCATCCACTAAAGTGTATTTTATTCAATTGAGTCCATTGCTTTTATTTTGGTGGATTAACATATTCAAATTTTAGGTTTCACTCACCATTGAAAATGCAATGGAATTAAAAATTATTTAAAAAATAAAAATATTGCATTATTTTAATTTTTATAATTTTAAAGACTTATATGGAGAAATTCTTTATTAATACTATTGTGAATTTAAATTTTGTTATTTTTTTAACTGTCTCCATTACCACAATGCAATTTGACATTATTTATATAATTTTAGTATAAAAACATGTTAATGAAAAATAAGTGAATGTAATGGATTTTAATAAAAAGTTAGCCCACTACGCTCTAGAGCTATATGTTGGGTTCAACATTGAAACTTGAGATTTCAATTTATATTAGACATCCACTAAAGTGTATTTTATACAATTAAGCCCATTGCTTTTATTTTGGTGAATTAACATATTCAAATATTAGCTTTATCTCACTATTGAAAATGCAATTGGATTCAAAAGTATTTAAAAAATAAAAACCTTGCATTATTTTAATTATTAGAATTTTAAAGTCTTACAGGGTGAAATTCTTCGTTAATACTCAAGTGAATTTAAATTTTGTGATTTTTTTAATTGTCTCCATTACCACAATATGATTTGACATGATTTACATAATTTTAGTATAAAAACATGTTAATTAAATAAAAGTGAATGCAATGGACTCTAATAAAAAGTTAGCCCTCTACTCTATAGAGTTGTATGCTTGACCTAATATTAAAACTTGGGAGTGGAATTTATAATAATCATCCATTAAAGTGTATTTTATTCAATTGAGTCCATTGTTTTTATTTTGGTGGATTAACATATTCAAATTTTAGGTTTCTCTCACCATTGAAAATGCAATGGAATTAAAAATTATTTAAAAAATAGAAATATTGCATTATTTTAATTTTTATAATTTTAAAGACTTACAGGGAGAAAATTTTCATTAATACTATTGTAAATTTAAATTTTGTTATTTTTTTAACTGTCTCCATTATCATAATGGAATTTGACATTATTTATATAATTTTAGTATAAAAACATGTTAATTATATAAAAACAAATGCAATGGACTTTAATGAAAAATTAACCCATTAGGCTTTAGAGTTATATGCTTGACGCAACATTGAAGCTTGGGATTGGAATTTATTATAGTCATTCACCAAAGTGTATTTTATACAATTGAGTCTATTGCCTTTTTTTTTTTTGGTGAATTAACTTATTGAAATATTAGGTTTATCTCACTATTGAAAATGCAATTGGATTCAAAATTATCTAAAAAATAAAAAGCTTGCATTATTTTAATTGTTAAAATTTTAAAGTCTTATAGGGAGAAATTCTTCGTTAATAATTAAGTGAATTTAAATTTTGAAATTTTTTTAATTGTCTCTATTACCACAATGCAATTTGACATGATTTACATAATTTTAGTATACAAATATGTTAATTAAATAAAAGTGAATACAATGGACTCTAATAAAAAGTTAGTCCACTACACTCTAGAGCTATATGCTGGACCCAACATTGAAGTTTGAGATTGCAATTTATAATAGTTATCCCCTAAGGTTTATTTTATACATTTTAGTCCATTGATTTTATTTTGGTAAATTAACATATTCAAATATTAAATTTATCTCACCGTTTAAAATGCAATTGTATTAAAAATTATTTAAAAAATAAAAGCATTGCATCATTTTAATTTTTAGAATTTTAAAGTTTTAGAGGGAGAAATTTTTTGTTAATATTCAAGTGAATTTAAATTTTGTTACTTTTTTAATTGTGTCCATTACCATAATGCAATTTGGCACGATAATTTAAATTTTAGTATGCAAACATGCTAATGAAATAAAAAGGAATGAAATGGACTCTAATAAGAAGTTAACCCATTATGCTCTAGAGTTATATGCTTGACCCAATATTAAAACTTGAGATTGCAATTTATAATAGTCATCCACTAAAGTGTATTCTACACATTTAAGTCCATTGCTTTTATTTTGGGGAATTAACATATTCAAATATTAGGTTTATCTCACCATTGAAAATGCAATGGAATTCAAAATTATTTAAAAAATAAAAACATTGTATTATGTTAATTTTTATAATTTTAAAGTCTTATAGGGAGAAATTGTTCATTAATACTCTAGTGAATTTAAATTTTGTAAGTCTTTTAATTGCCTCCATCACTACAATGCAATTTCACAAGATTTATATAATTTCAATATACAAACATGTTGATTAAGCAAAAGCGAAAGCAATAGACTCTAATAAGAAGTTAGCCCATTACACTTGAGAGCTACATACTTAACCTAACATTAATGCTTGGGATTGGAATTTATAATAGTCATCCCCTAGAGTTTATTTTATAGAATTGAGTCCATTGTTTTTATTTTGGTGAATTAACATAGTCAAATACTAGGTTTATCTCACTATTGAAAATGCAATTACTTTCAAAATTATTTAAAAATAAAAATATTGCATTATTTTAATTGTTAGAATTTTAAAGTCTTCCATGAAGAAATTCTTCGTTAATACTCAAGTGAATTTAAATTTTGTATTTTTTTTAATTATTTCTATTACCACAATGTAATTTGACATGATTTATATTATTTTAGTATACAAACATGTTAATTAAACAAAAGCAAATGCAATGGACTCTAATAAGAAGTTAGCTTACTATGCTCTAGATCAATATGCTTGACCCAATATTGAAACTTAAGATTGCAATTTATAATAGTCATCCCCTAAAGTGTATTTTACACAATTGAGTCCATTGCTTTTATTTTGGTAAATTAGCATATTCATATATTAGGTCTATCTCACCATTGAAAATGTAATGGTATTAAAAATTGTTTAAAAAATAAAAGCATTGCATTACTTAAATTTTTAGAATTTTAAAATTTTACAGGGAGAAATTCTTCATTAACACTCAAGTAAATTTAAATTTTTTAACTTTTTTAATTGTCTCCTTTACCATAATGCAAGTTGACATGATTTATATAATTTTCGTATATAAACATGTTAATGAAATAAAAGGGAATACAATGAACTCTAATAAGAAGTTAGCGCATTACACTCTAGAGCTATGTGCTTGACCCTATATTGAAGCTTGGGATTGCAATTTGTAATAGTCATCCACTAAAGTGTATTTTATACAATTGAGTCTATTATTTTTATTTTGGTGAATTAATAAATTGAAATATTAGGTTTATCTCACCATTGAAAATACAATTGGATTCAAAATTATTTGAAAAATAAAAATATTACATTATTTTAATTTCTAGAATTTTAAAGTCTTCAGGGAGAAATTATTCGTTAATACTTAAATGAATTTAAATTTTGTAATTTTTTTAATTGTCTCCATTACCACAATGCAATTTGACATGATTTCTATAATTTTAGTATATAAACATGTTAATTAAACAAAAGAAAATGCAATAGACTCTAATAAGAAGTTAGTCCACAATGCTCTAGAGCTATATGTTTGATCCAACATTGAAGCTTGAGATTGTAATTTATAATAATCATCCACGAAAGTGTATTTTATACAATTAAGTCCATTGCTTTTATTTTGGTGAATTAACATATTCAAATTTTACATTTATCTCACCATCGAAAATGCAATGGATTTAAAAATCATTTAAAAAAATAAAAATAGTGCATTATTTTAATTTTTAGAATTTTACATTCTTACAGGGAGAAATTCTTTGTTAATATTCAAGTGAATTTAAAATTTGTAATTCTCTCCATGCCCACAATGCAATTTGACATGATTTATGTAATTTTAGGATACAAACATGTTAATTAAGGAAAAGTGAATGCAAGGGACTCTACTAAGAAGATAGTCCACTATGCTCTAGAGTTATGTGCTTGATCTCACATTGAAACTTGGGATTGGAATTTATAATAGTCATCTACTAAAGTTTATTTTATACAATGGATTCCATTGCTTTTATTTTGGTGAATTAACATATTCAAATTTTAGGTTTATCTCACCATTGAAAATGCAATGGATTTAAAAATTATTTAAAAAATAAAAACATTGCATTATTTTAATTTTTAGAATTTTAAACTCTTACGAGAAAAAATTCTTCGTTAATACTCAAGTGAATTTAAAATTTGTAATTGTCTCCATGCCCACAATGCAATTTGACATGATTTATATAATTTTAAGATACGAACTTGTTAATTAAAGAAAAACGAATGCAATGGACTCTACTAAGAAGTTAGTCCACTACGCTCTAGAGTATGGGCTTGACACCACATTGAAGCTTGGAATTGGAATTTATAATAGTCATCACTAAAGTGTATTTTGTACAATTGAGTCCATTGCTTTTATTTTGGTGAATTAACATATTCAAATTTTAGGTTTATCTCACCATTGAAAATGCAATGGATTTAAAATTTTTTTAAAAAATAAAAACAGTGCATTATTTTAATTTTTAGAATTTTAAACTCTTACAGGGAGAAATTTTTCATTAATACTCAAGTGAATTTAAAGTTTGTAATTGTCTTCATGCCTACAATGCAATTTGACATGATTTATATAATTTTAGGATACAAACATGTTAATTAAGGAAAAATGAATGTAATGGACTCTACTAAGAAGTTGCTCGGATTGGAATTTATAATAGTCATCCACTAAAGAATATTTTATACAATTGAGTCCATTGCTTTTATTTTGGTGAATTAACATATTCAAGTTTTAGGTTTATCTCACCATTGAAAATGCAATGGTATCAAAAATTATTTAAAAAATAAGAATATTGTATTATTTTAATTTTTTGAATTTGAAAGTCTTATAGGGAGAAATTCTTTGTTAATATTCAAGTGAATTTAAATTTTATAATTTTTTTAATTGTCTCCATTAGTACAATGCAATTTTACATCATTTATATAATTTTAGTATACAAACATGTTAATTAAATAAAAGTGAATAAGATGGACTCTAATAAAAAGCTAGCCCATTGTGCTCTAGACCTATATGCTTGGCCCAACATTGAAGCTTGGGATTGGAATTTATAATTGTCATCCACTTAAGTGTATTTTGTACAATTGAGTGCCTACTTTAATTTTTGTTCAATTAATATATTCAAATATTATGTTTATCTCACCATTCAAAATGCAATGGTATTAAAAAAAATTTTAAAAATAAAAACATTACATTATTTTAATTTTTAGAATTTTAAAGTCTTATAGAGAGAAATTCTTCATTAATACTCCTGTGGATTTAAATTTTGTAATTTCTCTAATTGTCTCCATTAACAAAATGCAATTTGACATAATTTATATAATTTTAGTATACAAACATGTTCATTGAATAAAAACGAATGCAGTGGACACTAATAAGAAGTTAGCTCACTACGCTCTAGAGCTATATGCTTGACCCAACATTGAACCTTGAGATTGCAATTTATAATTGTCATCCCTAAAGTGTATTCTACACATTTGAGTCCATTGCTTTTATTTTGGTAAATTAACATATTCAAATATTAGGTTTATCTCACCATTGAAAATGCAATGGTGTTAAAAATTATTTAAAAAATAAGAGCATTACATTATTTTAATTTTTAGAATTTGAAACTTTTACAGGGAGAAATTCTTTGTCAACACTCAAGTGAATTTAAATTTTTTAATTTTTTTAATTGTCTCTGTTACCATAATGCAATTTGACATGAATTATATAATTTTTTTATACAAACATGTTAATGAAATGAAAGCAAATGCAATGGACTCTAATAAGAAGTTAGCTTGCTACGCTCTAGAGCTATATGCTTGACCTAACATTAAAACTTGAGATTGCAATTTATAATATTCATCTCCTAAAGTGTATTTTACACATTTGAGTCCATTGCTTTTGTTTTGGTAAATTAACATATTCAAATATTAGGTTTATCTCACCATTAAAAATGCTATGGTTTTAAAAATTGTCTAAAAAATAAAAGCACTGCATTATTTAAATTTTTAGAATTTTAAAGTTTTATAGGGATAAATTTTTCGTTAAAACTCAAGTGAATTTAAATTTTTTAATTTTTTTTAATTATCTCTGTTACCATAATGCAAGTTGACATGATTTATATAATTTTTGTATATAAACATGTTAATGAAATAAAAGTGAATGCAATGGATTTTAATAAGAAGTTAGCCCACTACGCTCTAAAGCTATATGCTTGATCCAACATTGAAGCTTGGGATTGAAATTTATAATAGTCATCCACTTAAGTGTATTTTGTACAATTAAATGCCTTACTTTTATTTTTGTTCGCTTAAAATATTCAAATATTATGTTTATCCCACCATTCAAAATGAAATGGTATTAAAAAAATTTTAAAAATAAAAACATTGCACAATTTTAATTTTTAGAATTTTAAAGTCTTATAAGGAAAAATTCTTTGTTAATATTCAAGTGAATTTAAATTTTGTAATTTTTTTAATTGTCTCCATTACCATAATGCAATTTAACATAATTTATATAATTTTATTTTACAAACATGTTAATGAAAGAAAAGCGAATGCAATGGACTCTAATAAGAAGTTAGTCCACTGCGCTTTAAAACTATATGCTTGACCCAACATTGAAATTTGGGATTGGAATTTATAACCGTCATCCACTAAAATGTATTTTGTACAATTGTGTCCATTACTTTTATTTCTATTCAATTAACATATTCAAATATTACGTTTGTCTCACCATTCAAAATGCAATGGTATTAAAAAAATTTTTAAAAATTAAAACATTGCATTATTTTAATTCTTAGAATTTTAAAGTCTTAAAGGGAGAAATTCTTCGTTAATAATCAAGTGAATTTAAATTTTGTAATTTTTTTAATTGTCTCCATTAGCACAATGCAATCTGACATGATTTATATAATTTTAGTATGTAAACATGTTAACGAAATAAAAGCAAATGCATTAGACTCTAATAAGAAGTTCAACCACTACACTTTGGAGCTTTATGCTTGACCCAACATTGAAACTTGAGATTGCAATTTATAATAGTCATCCACAAACAAAAGTGTATTTTGTACAATTGAGTCCATTTCTTTTATTTTGGTAAATTAACATATTCAAATATTAGGTTTATCTCACCATTGAAAATGCAATGGTGTTACCAATTGTTTAAAAAAATAAAAACCTTGCATTATTTTTCTTTTTAGAATTTTAAAGTCTTAGAAGGAGAAATTTTTTGTTAATACTCAAGTAAATTTAAATTTTGTAATTTTTTTAATTGTCTCCATTACCGAATACAATTTGACATGATTTATATAATTTTAGTATGCAAACATGTTAATGAAATAAAAGTAAATGTAATGGACTCTAATAAGAAGTTAGCCCACTACACTCTAGAGCTATATGCTTGACCCAACATTGAAGCTTGGGATTACAATTTATAATAGTCATCCCCTAAAGTGTATTTTAGACATTTGAGTCGATTGCTTTTATTTTGGGAAATTAACATATTCAAATATTAGGTTTATCTCATCGTTGAAAATGCAATGGTATTAAAAATTATATAAAAAATAAAAGCATTGCATTATTTTAATTTTTAGAATTTGAAAGTCTTATAGGGGGAAATTCTTCGCTAATACTCAAGTGAATTTAAATTTTATAATTTTTTTAATTGTCTCCATTATTACAATGTAATTTTACATCATTTATATAATTTTAGTATACAAACATATTAATTAAATAAAAGTGAAAGCAATGGATTCTAATAAGAAGTTAGCCTACTGCGCTCTAGAGCTATATGCTTGACCCAACATTGAAATTTGGGATTGAAATTTATAATTGTCATCCACTTAAGTGTATTTTGTACAATTAAGTGCCTTACTTCAATTTTTGTTTGATTAACATATTCAAATATTATGTTTATCCCACCATTCAAAATGCAATGGTATTAAAAAAATTTGGAAAATAAAAACATTGCATTATTTTAATTTTTAAAATTTTAAAGTCTTACAAGGAGAAATTTTTCGTTAATACTCAAGTGAATTTAAATTTTGCAATTTTTTTAATTGTCTCCATTACCATAATGCAATTTGACATGATTTATATAATTTTAGTATACAAACATGTTAATTAAGGAAAAGTGAATGGAATGGACTTTAGTAAGAAGCTAGCCCACTACGCTTTAATGTTATATGTTTGGCCCAACATTGAAACTTGAGATTGCAATTTATAATAGTCATCTTGTAAAGTGTATTTTGTACAATTGAGTCCATTGCTTTTATTTTGGCAAATTAACATATACAAAGATTAGGTTTATCTCATTGTTGAAAATGCAATGGTATTACAAATTATTTAAAAATTAAAAACATTGCATTATTTAAATTTTTAGAATTTTAAAGTCTTATAAGGAAAAATTCTTCGTTAATACTCAAGTGAATTTAAATTTCATAATTTTTTTATTGTCTTCATTACCACAATGCAATTTGACATGATTTATATAATTTTAGTATACAAACATGTTAATTAAGTAAATGTGAATTCAATGTACTCTAATAAGATGTTAGCCCACTCCTCTCTAGAGCAATATGTTCACCCAACATTAATGCTTGGGATTGCTATTTATAATATTCATCCATTAAAGTGTATTTTACACAGTTGAGTTCATCACTTGTATTTTTGTTCAATTAACATCTTAAAATATTAAGTTTGTCTCACCATTCAAAATGCAATGGTATTAACAATAATTTAAAAAATAAAAACATTGCATTTTTTTATGTTTTTAGAATTTTAAAATCTTACAACTATAAATGCTCTGTTAAATATCGTAATTTTTTTTAATTTTCTCCATTACAACAATGCAATTTGACATGATTTATATAATTTAGGATACAAACATGTTCAGTAAAATAATGCGAATGCAATGAACTCTAATAAAAAGTTAGCCCAATCCCCTTTAGAGTAATATAGTTAAGCCAACATCGAAGCTTGGGATTGCTATTTATAGTATTTATCCATTAAAGTGTATTTTATACAATTGAGTTGATCACTTGTATTTTTGTTCAATTAATAAATTCAAATATTAGGTTTTTCTCACCATTCAAAATGCAATCCTATTGACAATAATTTAAAAAATAAAAACATTGCATTTTTTTAATTATTAGAATCTTAAAATTTTCAAGGGATAAATGCATTTTTAATACTTAAGTGGAGTTAAATATTGTAATTTTTTTTTAATTCTCTCCATTACCACTTTTCAAATTGACATGATTTTCATAATTTTAGCCCATGATTTTCAAATGGACCCTAATAGGATGTTAGCCCATTACCCTTTAGAGTTATATGCTTGATCTAACATTGAAGTTCGGGATTGGAATTTATAATAGTCATCCACTAAAGTGTATTTCGTGCAATTGAGTGCCTTATTTTTATTTTTGTTTGATTAATATATTCAAATATTACGTTTATCCCACCATTTAAAATGCAATGGTATTAAGAAAATTTTAAGACATAAAAACATTGTGTTATTTTCATTTTTAGAATTTTAAGGTCTTAAAGGGAGAAATTCTTTGTTAATACTCAATTGAATTTAAATTTTGTAATTTTTTTAATTCTCTTTATTACCACAATGCAATTTGACATGATTTATATAATTTTAGTATACAAACATGTTAATTAAATAAAAGTGAATGCAATGGACTCTAATAAGAAGTTAGCCCACTATCCTCTAGAGCTATATGCTTGATCCAACATTAAAGATTGAGATTGCAATTTATAATAGTTATCCCTAAAGTGTATTCTACACATTTAAGTTCATTGCTTTTATTTTGGTAAATTAACATATTCAAATATTAGGTTTATCTCACCATTGAAAATGCAATGGTATTAAAAATTATTTAAAAAATAAAAGTATTGCATTATTTTAATTTTTAGAATTTGAAAGTTTTATGGAGAGAAATTCTTCATTAACACTCAAGTGAATTTAAATTTTTTAATTTTTATAATTGTCTCCATTGCCACAATGCAATTTGACATGATTTATATAATTTTAGTATACAAACATGTTAATTAAATAAAAGCGAATGCAATAGACTCTAATAAGAAGTTGACCCACTATGCTCTAGAGCCATATGCTTGAGTAAACATTGATGTTTAAGTCCATTACTTGTATTTTTGTTCAATTAACATATTCAAATGTTATGGTTTTCTCACCATTCAAATGCAATGGCATTAACAATAAATTTAAGAATCAAAACATTGCACTTTTTCAATTTTTAGAATTTTAGTCTTTTAGGGATAAATACATTGTTAATAATCAATTGAATTTAATTTTTGTAATTTTTTTAATTGTCTCCTTTGTGACAAGACTATTTCAAATGATTTATATAATTTTAGTCTCAAAATATATTACTTAAGACAAAAGCAAATGCAATGGACTCTAACAAGAAGTTTCCCCACTCCCCTCAAGAGCAATATGCTTAACTCAACATTGAAGCTTGGGATTGCTACTTATAATATTCATCCACTAAAATGTATTTTATTCAATTGAGTCCATCACTTGTATTTTTGTTCAATTAACATATTCAAATATTGTGTTTTTCTCACCATTCAAATGCAATGGCATAAACAATAAATTTAAAACTCAAAACATGGTACTTTTTCAATTTTTTGAATTTTAAAATCTTATAAGGATAAATGATTTGTTAATAATCAATTGAATTTAACTTTTGTAATTTTCTTAATTGTCTCCTTTGCGACAATGCTATTTCAAATGACTTATATAATTTTAGTCTAAATATATATTACTTAAGAAAAACCAAATGCAATGGACTCTAATAAGAAGCTTTCATACTCCCTTCAAGAGCAATATGGTTGACCTAACATTGATGCTTGAGATTGTTAATTATAATATTCATCCACTAACTTGTATTTTAGACAATTGAGTCCATTACTTGTATTTTTGTTCAATTAACGTATTCAAATATTATGTCTCTCTCACCATTCAAATGCAATGACATTTACAATAAATTTAAAAATTAAAACATTGCAATTTTTTAATTTTTAGAATTTTAAAGTCTTACAAGGATAAATGCATTGTTAATAATCAGTTCAATTTAACTTTTGAAAGTTTTTTTTAATTCTTTCCTTTGTAACAAGGCTTTTTCAAATGATTTATATAATTTTAGTCTACAATTATATTACTTAAGGAAAAGCAAATGCAATGGACTCTAATAAGAAGTTTGCCTACTCCCCTCAAAAGCAGTATGCTTGACACAACATTGAAGTTTAAGATTGCTATTTATAATATTCATCCACTAATGTGTATTCTATATAATTGAGTCCATTACTTGTATTTTTGGTCAATTAACATATTCAAATATTACGTTTTTCTCACCATTCAAATGTAATGACATTAACAATAAATTTAAAAATCAAAACATTACATTTTTTCAATTTTTAGAATTTTAAAGTCTTATAGGTACAAATGCATTAAAAATAATTAGTTGAATTTAAAGCTTGTAATTTTTTTAATTTTCTCCTTTGCCACAGAGCAATTTGAGATGATTTATATAATTTTAGTCTATAAACATATTACTTGACCCAACATTGAAGCTCGGGATTGCTAATTATAATATTCATCCACTACAGTGTATTTTATACAATTGAGTCCATTACTTGTATTTTTGTTCAACTAACATATTCAAATATTATATTTTTGTTACCATTCAAATGCAATGACATTTACAATAAATTTAAAAATCAAAACATTACAATTTTTCAATTATTAGAATTTTAAATTCTTATAAAGATGAATGCGTTGTTAATAATTAGTTGAATTTAACTTTCATAATTTATTTAATTGTCTCCTTTAGGACAATGCTATTTCAAATGATTTATATAATTTTAGTCTTAAAATATATTACTTAAGAAAAAGAAAATGGAATGGATTATAATAAGAAATTTCCCCACGCTTCTCAAGAGCAATATGCTTCACCCAACCTTGAAGTTTTGGATTACTAATTATAATATTAATCCACTAAAGTGTATTTTATACAATTGAGTTCATTACTTGTATTTTTAGTCTACTAACATATTCAAATATTATGACTTTCTCACCATTCAAATGCAATGACATTTACAATAAATTTAAAAAACAAAACATTGCATTTTTCAATTTTTAGAATTTTAAAGTCTTATAGGGATAAATGAATTGTTTATAATTAGTTGAATTTAACTTTAGTTATTTTTTCAATTGTCACCTTTGCAACAAGGCTTTTTCGAATGATTTATGTAATTTTAGTCTAAAATATATTACTTAAGAAAAAGCAAATGTAATGGACTCTAACAAGAAGTTTCCCAACTCTCCTCAAGAGTAATATGTTTGACCTAACATTGAAGTTTAAGATTGCTATTTATAATATTCGTCCACTAATGTGTGTTCTATACAATTAAGTCCATTACTTGTATTTTGTTCAATTAACATATTCAAATATTATATTTTTCTCACCATACAAAATGCAGTGGCATTAACAATAAATTTAAAAATGAAAACATTGCATTTTTTCAACTTTTAGAATCTTAAAGTCTTATGGGCATTTATGCATTGTTAATAATCAGTTGAATTTAAATTTTGTAATTTTTTTAATTGTCTCTTTTGCCACAATGCAAGTTGAAATGATATTACTTAAGAAAAAGCATATGCAATGGACTCTAATAAGAAGAGCAATTTGCTTGACCCAACATTAAAACTTGGATTGCTATTTATAATTCATCCACTAAGCTATATTTTATGCAATTGCGTGGCATTACCTGTATTTTGTTCAATTAACAAATTCAAATATTATGTTTTTCTCACCATTCAAATGCAATGGCATTTACAATAAATTTAAAAATCAAAACATTGCATTTTTTCAATGTTTAGAATTTTCAAGTTTTATAGGGAACAATGCATTTGTTAAAAATTAGTTGAATTTAAATTTTGTAATTTTCTCCTTTGCTATAATGTTATATNAATTTTAGTCTTAAAATATATTACTTAAGAAAAGAAAATGGAATGGACTATAATAAGAAGTTTCCCCACGCTTCTCAAGAGCAATATGCTTTACCCAACCTTGAAGCTTTGGATTACTAATTATAATATTAATCCACTAAGTGTATTTTATACAATTGAGTCCATTACTTGTATTTTATTCTACTTAACGTATTCAAATATTATGACTTTCTCACCATTTCAAATGCAAATGACATTACAATAAATTAAAAACAAAACATTGCAATTTTTTCATTTTAGAATTTTAAAGTCTTATAGGGATAATGCATTGTTTATAATTAGCTGAATTTACTTCAGTTATTTTTCAATTGTCCTTTGCAACAACGCTTTTTCGAATGTTTATGTAAATTAGTCTAAAATATATATACTTAAGAAAAGCAAATGTAATTGACTCTAACAAGAAGTTTCCCCACTCCTCCTCAAGAGTAATATGTTTGACACCTGCATTGAAGTTTAAGATGCTATTTATAATATTCGTCCACTAATGTGTGTTCTATACAATTGAGTCCATTACTTGTATTTTTGTTCAATTAACATATTCAAATATTATTATTTTCTCACCATACAAATGCAGTGGCATAATAATAAATTTAAAAATGAAAACATTGCATTTTTTTCAACTTTAGAATCTTAAAGTCTTATGGGCATTATGCATTGTTAATAATCAGTTGAATTTAAATTTTGTAATTTTTTAATTGTCTCTTTTGCCACAATGCAAGTTGAAATGATTTACATATTACTTAAGAAAAAGCATATGCAATGGACTCTAATAAGAAGAGCAATTTGCTTGACCAACATTAAAACTTGGGATTGCTATTTATAATATTCATCCACTAAGCTATAATTTTATGCAATTGCGTGCATTACCTGTATTTTTTGTTAATTAACAAATTCAAATATTATGTTTTTCTCACCATTCAAATGCAATGGCATTTACAATAAATTTAAAAATCAAAACATTGCATTTTTTCAATGTTAGAATTTTCAGTTTATAGGAAAATGCATTGTTAAAAATCAGTTTGAATTTAAATTTTGTAATTTTCTAATTTTCTCCTTGCTATAAGTTATATTTGAAATGATTATATAAATTTAGTCTGTAAACTTATTACATAAGAAAAATCTAATGCGATGGACTCTAATAAAAAGTTTCCCCACTCCCTCAAGTGCAATATGCTTCACCTGACATTAAAGGCCTGGAATTCTTATTTATAATATTCATTCACTAAGTGTATTTTATACAATTGAGTCGATTACTTGTATTTTTGTTCAATTAACATATTCAAATATTTATACTTTTCTCACCATTCAAGATGCAATGACATTAACAAAAAATTTAAAAATCAAACATTGCATTTTTTTCAACTTTTAGAACTTTAAAGTCTTTTAGGGATTCATACAATGTTTAATAATCAATTGAATTTAAATTTTTTTAATTTTTTTAATTGTCTCCTTTCCCACATGCAATTTGGAATGACTTATATAATTTAGTCTACAAACATATTACCTAAGAAAAAGTTAATGTAATGAACTCTAATAGAAGTTCCTCACTCCCCTCAAGAGCAATATGCTTGACCCAACTTTAAAGCTTAGAATTGCTATTTATATATTCATCCACTAAGTGTATTTATACAATTAAGTCCATTATCTATTTTGTTCAATTAACATATTCAAATATTATATTTTTCTCACTATTTGAAATGAAATGACATTAACAATAATTGAAAATCTAAACATTGCATTTTTCAACTTAAGAATTTTCAAGTCTTATAGGGATTTATACTTATTAATAATCAGTTGAATTTAATTTTTAATTTTTTTATTGTCTCCTATGCCACAATGCAATTTGGAATGATTTAAATAATTTTAGTATAGAAACATATTACTCATGAAAAAGCTAATGCAATAGGCTCTAATAAGAAGTTTCCCCACTCCCTTCAAGAGCAATATACTTGGCCCAACATTAAAGCTTAGGATTGCTATTTATATATTCATCTATTAAAGTGTATTTTATACAATTGAGACGATTACTTGAATTTTTGTTCAATTAACATATTCAGATATTATGTTTTTCTCACCATTCAAAATGCAGTGGCATTAACAATAAATTGAAAAATCTAAGCATTGCATTTTTTCAACTTTTAGAATTTTAAAGTCTTATAGGGATTTATGAATTGTTAATAATCAGTTGAATTTAAATTTTTTAATTTTTTTTAAATGTTTCCTTTGCCATAATGCAATTTGGAATGACTTATATAATTTTAGTCTACAAACATATTACCTAAGAAAAAGCTAATGCAATAAACTCTAATAACAAGTTTCCCCACTCCCCTAAAGAGCAATATGCTTGACCCAACATTAAAACTTAGGATTGCTATTTATAATATTTATCCACTAAAGTGTATTTTGTACAATTGAGTCCATTAATTGTATTTTTGTTCAATTAACAAATTCAAATATTATATTTTTCTCTCCTTTCAAAATGCAGTGGGATTGACAACAAATTGAAAAATTAAAATATTGTATTTTTTCAACTTTTAGAATTTTAAAAATTTATAGGGATTTATGCATTGTCAATAATTAGTTGAATTTAAATTTTGTAATTTTTTTAATTGCCTCCTTTGCCACAATGCAAGTTGAAATGATTTATATAATTTGAGTCTACAAACATATTACTTAAGAAAAAACAAATGCAATGGACTATAATAAGAAGTTTCCCCACTCATTTCAAGAGGAATATACTTGACCCAACATTAAAGTTTAGAATTGCACTTTATAATATTCATCAACTAAAGTGTATTTATACAATTGAGTTCATTACATGTGTTTTTGTTCAATTAACAAATTCAAATATTATATTTTTCTCTCCTTTCAAAATGTAGTGGGATTAATAATAAATTGAAAAATCAAACATTGCATTTTTCAACTTTTAAAATTTTAAAGTTTTATACATATTCATGCGTTGTTAATAATGAGTTGAATTTAAATTTTGTAATTTTTTTAATTGCCTCTTTTCTAACAATACAAGTTGAAATGATTTATATAATTTGAGTTTACAAACATATTACTTAAGAAAAAGCAAATGCAATAGACTATAATAAGAAGTTTTCCCACTCCCTTTAAGAGGAATATACTCAACTCAACATTAAAGCATAGAATTGCTCTTTATAATATTCATCAATTAAAGTGTATTTTGTACAATTGAGTTCATTACTTGTATTTTTGTTCAATTAACAAATTCAAATATTATGTTTTTCTCACCTTTCAAAATGTAGTGGGATTAACAATAAATTGAAAAATAAAAACATTGTATTTTATCAACTTTTAGAATTTTAAACTCTTATAGGGATTTACGCATTGTTAATAATTAGTTAAATTTAAATTTTGTAATTTTTTTAATTCCCTCCTTTGCCATAATACAAGATGAAATGATTTATATAATTCGAGCCTACAAACATATTACTTAAGAAAAAGCAAATGCAAAGGACTCTAATAAGAAGTTTCCCCACTCTGCTAAAGAGCTATATGCTTGACCTAACAAGAAAACTTAGGCTTGTTATTTATAATATTCATCCACTAAAGTGTATTTTATACAATTGAGTCCATTACTTGTATTTCTATTCATTTAACAAATTCAAATATTATGTTTTTCTCACCATTGAATATTTAGTGGGATTAACAATAAATAGAAAAATCAAAATATTGTATTTTTTCAAATTTTTGAACTTTAAACTCTTTGAGGGATTTATGCATTGTTAAAAATCAATTGAATTTAAATTTTGTCATTTTTTTAATTGTCACCTTTGCCATAATGCAAGTTGAAATGATTTCTAGAATTTTAGTCTACAAACATATTACTTATGAAAAATCAAATGCAATGGACTTTAATAAGAAGTTTCCCAACTCCCCTCAAGAGCAATATGCTTGACCCAATGTTAAAGCTTAGGATTGCTATTTATAATATTCATCCACTAAAGTGTATTTTGAACAATTAAGTCCATTACTTGTATTTTGGTTCAATTAACAAATTCAAATATTATGTTTTTCTCTCTTTTCAAAATGCAGTGGGATTAACAATAAATTGAAAAATCAGAACACTGTATTTTTTGAACTTTTTGAATTTTAGAAACTTAAAAGGATTTATGCATTATCAATAATTAGTTGAATTTAAATTTTGTGATTTTTTTAATTGCCTCATTTGCCACAATGGAAGTTGAAATGATTTATATAATTCGAGTCTACAAACATATTACTTAAGAAAAAGCAAGTCCAATGGACTACAATAACAAATTTCCCCACTCCCCTCAAGAGCAATATGCTTGACCCAACATTAAAGTTTAGGATTTCTATTTATAATATTCATCCACTAAAGTGTATTTTGTACAATTGAGTCCATTACTTGTATTTTTGTTCAATAAACAAATTCAAATATTATGTTTTTCTCACCATTCAAAATGTAGTGGCATTAATAATAAATTTAAAAATGAAAACATTGCATTTTTTAAAACTTTAAAATTTTAAAGTTTTATACGCATTAATGCATTGTTAATAATGAGTTGAATTAAAATTTTGTAATTTTTTTAATTGCCTCCTTTGCCACAATGCAAGTTGAAATGATTTATACAGTATAAGTTAACAAGCATTTTACTGAACAAAAAGCAAATGCAACGGACTATAATAAGAAGTTTCCCCACTCCCCTCAAAAGCAATATGCTTGACCCAACATTAAAGCATAGGATTGCTATTTATAATAGTCATCCACTAAAGTGTATTTTGTACAATCTAGCCCTTTACTTGTATTTTTGTTCAAGTCAAAAATTCAAATATTATGTTTTTCTCTCCTTTCAAAATGCAATGGGATTAACAAAAAAATGGAAAATCAAAACATTGTATTTTTTCAACTTTTTGAATTTTAAAAACTTATAGGGATTTATTCATTGTCAATAATTAGTTGAATTTAAATTTTGTAATTTTTTTTAATTGCCTCCTTTGCCACAATGCAAGTTGAAATGATTTTTATAATTTGAGTCTACAAACATATTATTTAAGAAAAACAAATGCAATAGACTCTAATAAGAAGTTTCCCCACTCCCCTCAAGAGGAATATGCTTAACCCAACATTAAAGCCTAGGATTACTATTTATAATATTCATCCACTAAAGCGTATTTTATACAATTAAGTCCATTTCTTGTATTTTTGTTCAATAAACACATTCAAATATTATGTTTTTCTCTCCTTTCAAAATGCAGTGGGATTAACAATAAATTGAAAAATCAGAACACTGTACTTTTTGAACTTTTTGAATTTTAAAAACTTAAAGGGATTTATGCATTATCAATAATTAGTTGAATTTAAATTTTGTGATTTTTTTAATTGCCTCCTTGCCATAATGCAAGTTGAAATGATTTGTATAATTCGAGTATACAAATATATTACTTAAGAAAAAGCAAGTGTAGTGGACTACAATAACAAATTTCCCCACTCCCCTTAAGAGCAATATGCTTGACCCAATATTAAAACTTAGGATTGCTATTTATAATAGTTATCCACTAAAGTGTATTTTGTATAATTTAGCCCTTTACTTGTATTTTTGTTTAAGTAAAAAATTCAAATATTATGTTTTTCTCTCCTTTCAAAATGCATTGGGATTAACAATAAAATGGAAAATCAAAACATTGTATTTTTTCAACTTTTTGAATTTTAAAAACTTATAAGGATTTATTCATTGTCAATAATTAGTTGAATTTAAATTTTTGTAATTTTTTAATTGCCTCCTTTGCCACAATGCAAGTTTAAATGATTTTTTATAATTTGAGTCCACAAACATATTACTTAAGAAAAAACAAATGCAATAGACTCTAATAAGAAGTTTCCCCACTCCCCTCGAGAGGAATATGCTTGACCTAACATTAAAACCTAGGATTGCTATTTATAATATTCATCCACTAAAGCGTATTTTATACAATTAAGTCCATTTCTTGTATTTTTGTTCAATAAACAAATTCAAATATTATGTTTTTCTCTCCTTTCAAAATGCAGTGGGATTAACAATAAATTGAAAAATCAGAACACTGTATTTTTTGAATTTTAAAAACTTAAAGGGATTTATGCATTATCAATAATTAGTTGAATTTAAATTTTGTGATTTTTTTAATTGCCTCCTTGGCCACAATGCAAGTTGAAATGATTTATATAATTCAAGTCTACAAATATATTACTTAAGAAAAAGCAAGTGTAGTGGACTACAATAACAAATTTCCCTACTCCCCTTAAGAGCAATATGCTTGACTCAACATTAAAACTTAGCATTGCTATTTATAATAGTCATCCACTAAAGTGTATTTTGTATAATTTAGCCCTTTACTTGCATTTTTGTTCAAGTAAAAAATTCAAATATTATGTTTTTCTCTCCTTTCAAAATGCATTGGGATTAACAATAAAATGGAAAATCAAAACATTGTATTTTTTTCAACTTTTTGAATTTTAAAAACTTATAGGGATTTATTCATTGTCAATAATTAGTTGAATTTAAATTTTGTAATTTTTTTAATTGCCTCCTTTTGAGTCTACAAACATATTACTTAAAAGAAAAACAAATGCAACAGACTCTAATAAAAAGTTTCCCCACTCCCCTCGAGAGGAATATATTTGACCCAACATTAAAGCCTAGGATTGCTATTTATAATATTCATCCACTAAAACGTATTTTATACAATTAAGTCCATTTCTTGTATTTTTGTTCAATAAACAAATTCAAATATTATGTTTTTCTCACCATTCAAAGTGTAGTGGCATTAATAATAAATTTAAAAATGAAAACATTGTATTTTTTCAAATTTTAAAATTTTAAAGTTTTATACGTATTAATGTGTTGTTAATAATGAGTTGAATTAAAACTTTGTAATTTTTTTAATTGCCTCCTTTGCCACAAAGCAAGTTGAAATGATTTATATAATATGAGTCTACAAACACTTTTCTGAGAAAAAAGCAAATGCAATGGATTATAATAAGTTTCCCAACTCTCCTAAAGAACAATATGCTTAACCCAACATTAAAGTTTAGGATTGCTATTTACAATAGTCATCCACTAAAGTGTATTTTGTACAATTGAGTCCATTATTTGTATTTTTGTTCAATTAAAAATTCAAATATTATATTTTCCCCTCCTTTCAAAATGCAGTGAGATTAACAATAAATTGGAAAATCAAAAAATTGTATTTTTTCAACTATTTGAATTTTAAAAAGTTATAGGGATTTATTTACTGTCAATAATTAGTTGAATTTAAATTTTATAAATTTTTTAATTACCTCCTTTGCTGTAATGGAAGTTGAAATGATTTTTATAATTCAAGTCTACAAACATATTAAATTTAAAATTCAAAACATTGCATTTTTTTCAACTTTTAAAATTTTAAAGTTTTATACGCATTAATGGGTTATTAATAAAGAGTTAAATTTAAATTTTGTAATTTTTTTAATTGCCTCCTTTGCCACCATGCAAGTTGAAATAATTTATATAATTCGAGTCTACAAACATATTACGTAAGAAAAAGTAAATGCAATGGAATCTAATAAGAACTTTCCTCACTCCCTTTAAGAGCAATATGCTTGATCCAACATTAAAACTTAGGATTGCTATTTATAATATTCGTCCACTAAAGTGTATTTTATACAATTGAGTCTATTACTTCAATTGTCGTCAATTAACAAATTCAAATATTATATTTTTCGCACCATTCAAAATTCAGTGGGATTAATAATAAATAGAAAAACCAAAACATTATATTTTTCAAATTTTTAAATTTTAAACCCTTTGAAGGATTTATATATAGTTAATAATCATTTCAATTTAAATTTTGTCATTTTTTTAATTGTCTCCTTTGCCATAATGCAAGTTGAAATGATTTACAGAATTTTACTCTAGAAACATATTACTTACGAAAAATCAAATGCAATGGACTCTAATAAGAACTTTTCCCACCCCGCTTAAGAGCAATATGCTTGACCTAACATTAAAACTTAGCAGTGCTATTTATAATATTCATCCACTAAAGTGCATTTTATACAGTTGAGTCTATTACTTATATTTTGGTTCAATAAACAAATTCAAATATTATGTTTTTCTCACCATTCAAAATGTAGTAGGATTAACAATAAATTGAAAAATAAAAACATTTTATTTTTTCAACTTTTTAAATTTTAAACTCTTTAAGGGATTTATGCATTGTGAATAATCAGTTAAATTTAAATTTTGTAATTTTTTTCATTGTCTCCTTTGCCATAATGCAAGTTGAAATGATTTACAGAATTTTACTCTAGAAACATATTACTTACGAAAAATCAAATGCAGTGGACTCTAATAAGAACTTTTTCCACCTCGTTTAAAAGCAATATGTTTGACCCAACATTAAAACTTAGCAGTGCTATTTATAATATTCATCCACTAAAGTCTATTTTATACAATTGAGTCTATTACTTGTATTTTGGTTCAATTAACAAATTCAAATATTATGTTTTTCTCACCATTTAAAATGCAGTGGGATTAACAATAAATTGAAAAGTCAAAACATTGTATTTTTTCTACTTTTTGAATTTTAAACTCTTTGAGGGATTTATGCATTGTTAATAATCATTTGAATTGAAATTTTGTCATTTTTATAATTGTCTCCTTTGCCATAATGCAAGTTGAAATGATTTATAGAATTTTAGTCTACCAACATATTACCTATGAAAAATCAAATGCAATGGGCTCTAATAAGAAGTTTCCGCACACTCCTCAAGAGCAACATGCTTTACCTAACATTAAACCTTAGGATTGCTATTTATAATATTCATCCACTAAAGTGTATTTTGTACAATTGAGTCCATTACTTATATTTTTGTTCAATTAACAAACTAAAATATTAGGTTTTTCTCTCCTTTCAAAATGCAATGGGATTAACAAAAAATTGAAAAATAAAAACATCTTATTTTTTCAACTTTTTAAATTTTAAACTCTTTGAGGGATTTATGCATCGTGACTAATTGGTTGAATTTAAATTTTGCCATTTTTTAATTGTCTCCTTTGCCATAATGCAAGTTGAAATGATTTCTAAAATTTTTGTCTAGAAACATGTTACTTATGAAAAATTAAAGGCAATCGGCTCCAATAAGAAGCTTCCCCACTCCCATCAAAAGCAATATGGTTGACCCAACATTAAAGTTTAGGATTGCTATTTATAATATTCATCCACTAAAGTATATTTTGTACAATTGAGTCCATTACTTGTATTTATGTTTAATTAACAAATTCAAATATTATGTTTTTCTCACCATTCAAAATGCAATGGGATTAACAATAAATTAAAAGATCAAAACATTATATTTTCTCAACTTTTTTAATTTTGAAAACTTATAAGGATTTATGCATTGTCAATAATCAGTTGAATTTAAATTTTGTAATTTTTTAGTTGCATCCTTTACCACAATGCAAGTTGAAATGATTTATATAATTCGAGTCTACAAACATATTACTTAAGAAAAAGCAAATGCAATGGACTTTAATAAGAAGTTTCCCCACTCCCCTCAAAAGCAATATGCTTGACCCAACATTAAAACTTTGGATTGTTATTTATAATATTCATCCACTAAAGTATATTTTATACAATTGAGTCCATTACTTGTATTTTGCTCAATTAACAAAATCAAATATGATGTTTTCCTCACCATTCAAAATGCAGTGGGATTAACAATAAATTGAAAAATCAAAACTTTGTATTTTTTCAACTTTTTGAATTTTAAAAACTTATAGGCATTTATGCATTGTCAATAATTAGTTGAATTTAAATTTTGTAATTTTTTTAATTGCCTCCTTTGCCACAATGCAAGTTGAAATGATTTATATAATTCGACTCTACAAACATATTACTTAAGAAAAAGCAAATGCAATGGACTCAAATAAGAAGTTTCCCCACTTCCCTCAAGAGCAATATCCTTAACCCAACATTAAAGCTTAGGATTGTTATTTATAATATTCATCCACTAATGTGTATTTTATACAATTGAGTCCATTATTTGTATTTTTGTTCAATTAACAAACTCAAATATTATGTTTTTCTCACCATTCAAAATGCAGTGGGATTAACAATAAATTAAAAGATCAAAACATTTTATTTTTTCAACTTTTTAAATTTTAAACTCTGAGAGATTTATGTATTGTTAATAATCATTTGAATTTAAATTTTGTCATTTTTTTAATTGTCTACTTTGCCATAATGCAAGTTGAAATGATTTACAGAATTTTACTCTAGAAACATATTATTTACGAAAAAGCAAATGCAATGGACTCTAATAAAAAGTTTCCCTACTCCCCTCAAGAACTATATGCTTGACCCAACATTAAAGTTTGGGATTGCTATTTATAATATTTATCCATTAAAGTGTATTTTATATAATTGAGTCCATTACATGTATTTTTGTTCAATTAAGAAATTCAAATATTATGTTTTTCTCACCATATAAAATGTAGTGGCATTAATAATAAATTTAAAAATCAAAACATTGCATTTTTTCAACTTTTAAAATTTTAAAGTTTTATTTGCATTAATGCATTGCTAATAATGAGTTGAACTTAAATTTTGTAATTGTTTTAATTGCCTTTTTGACACAATGCAAGTTGAAATGATTTATATAATATGAGTCTACAAACATTTTACTTACGAAAAAGCATATACAATGGTCTATAATAAGAAGTTTCCCCACTCCCCTAAAGATCAATATGCTTGATCCAACATTAAAGCTTAGGATTGCTATTTATAATATTCATCCACTAAAGTGTATTTTATATAATTGAGTCCATTACATGTATTTTTGTTCAATTAACAAATTCAAATATTATGTTTTTCTCACCATATAAAATGTAGTGGCATTAATAATAAATTTAAAAATCAAAACATTGCATTTTTTCAACTTTTAAAATTTTAAAGTTTTATTTGCATTAATGCATTGCTAATAATGTGTTGAACTTAAATTTTGTAATTGTTTTAATTGCCTTTTTTGACACAATGCAAGTTGAAATGATTTATATAATATGAGTCTACAAACATTTTACTTACGAAAAAGCATATACAATGGTCTATAATAAGAAGTTTCCCCACTCCCCTAAAGATCAATATGCTTGATCCAACATTAAAGCTTAGGATTGCTATTTATAATATTCATCCACTAAAGTGTATTTTATATAATTTAGTCCATTACTTTTATTTTTGTTCAATTAACAAATTCAAATATTATGTTTTTGTCACCATTCAAAATGCATTGGGATTAACAATAAATTGAAAAATCAAAACATTGTATTTTTTCAACTTTTTGAATTTTGAAAACTTATAAGGATTTATACATTGTTAATAATTACTTGAATTTAAATTTTGAAAATTTTTAATTGCCTCCTTTGCCACAATGAATGTTGAATTGGTTTATATAATTCGAGTCTACAAACATATTACTTAAGAAAAAGCAAATGCAATGGACTTTAATAAGAAGTTTCCCCACTCCCATCAAGAGCAATATGCTTGACCCAACATTAAAACTTAGGATTGCTATTTATAATATTCATCCACTAAAGTGTATTTTATACAATTGAGTCCATTACTTGTATTTTTGTTCAATTAAGAAATTCAAATATTATGTTTTTCTAACCATTCAAAAAATATTGGGATTAACAATAAATTGAAAAATCAAAACACTGTATTTTTTCAACTTTTTAAATTTTAAACTCTTTGAGGGATTTATACATTGTGAATAATCATTTGAATTTAAATTTTGTCATTTTTTTAATTGTCTCCTTTGCCATAATGCAAGTTGAAATGCTTTCTAGAATTTTAGTCTAGAAACATATTACTCATGCAAAATTAAGTGCAATAAGCTCTAATAAGGTGTTTCCCCACTCCCCTCAAGAGTAATATGTTTGACCCAACATTAAAGCTTAGGATTGCTATTTATAATATTCATTAACTAAAATGTATTTTATACAATTGAGTCCATTACTTGTATTTTTGTTCAATTAACAAATTCAAATATTATGTTTTTCTCACCATTCAAAATGCAGTGGGATTAACAATAAATTTAAAAATCAAAACATTGTATTTTTTCAACATTTTGAATTTTGAAAACTTATAAGGATTTATGCATTGTAAATAATTAGTTGAATTTAAATTTTGTAATTTTTAATTACCTCCCTTGCCACAATGCAAGTTGAAATGATTTATATAATTCGAGTCTACAAACATATTAGTTAAGAAAAAGCGAATGCAATGGACTCTAATAAGAAGTTTCCCCACTCATTTCAAGAGGAATATGGTTGACCCAACATTAAACCTTAGGATTGCTATTTATAAAATTCATCCACTAATGTGTACTTTAGACAATTGAGTCCATTACTTGTATTTTTGTTCAATTAACAAATTCAAATATTATGTTTTTCTCAGTATTCAAAATGCAGTGGGATTAACAATAAATTGAAAAATCAAAATATTTTATTTTTCAACTTTTTGAATTTTAAAGACTTATATGGATTTATGCATTATCAATTATTAGTTGAATTTATATTTTGTAATTTTTTAATTGCCCCCTTTGCCACAATGTAAGTTGAAATAATTTATATAATTCGAGTCTACAAACATATTACTTAAGAAAAAGCAAACGCAATCAACTATAATAAGAAGTTTCCCCACTCCTCTCAATAGCAATATGCTTGACCCAAGACTAAAACTTAGGATGGCTATTTAGAGCATTGATCCACTAATGTGTATTTTATACAATTGAGTCCATTACTTGTATTTTTGTTCAATTAACAAATTCAAATATTATGTTTTTCTCATCATTCAAAATGCAGTAGGATTAACAATAAATTGAAAAATCAAAATATTGTATTTTTTCATGCTTTTGAATTTTAAACCCTTATAGAGATTTATGCATTGTTAATAATTATTTAAATTTAAATGTTGTAATTTTTTTAATTGCCTCCATTGCCATAATGGAAGTTTAAATGATTCATATAATTCGAGTTTACAAACATATTACTTATGAATAAGCAAATGCAGTGGACTCTAATAAGAAGTTTCCCCACTCCCTTCAAGAGCAATATGCTTGACCCAATATTAAAACTTAGGATTGTTATTTATAATATTCATCTACTAAAGTGTATTTTATGCAATTGAGTCCATTACTTGTATTTTGTTCAATTCACAAATTCAAATATAATGTTTTACTCACCATTCAAAATGCAGTGGGATTAACAATAAATTGAAAAATCAAACCTTTTTGAGGGATTTATGCATTGTGAATAATCAATTGAATTTAAATTTATTCATTTTTTAATTGTCTCTTTTGACATGATGCAAGTCGAAATGATTTCTAGATTTTAGTCTAGAAACATATTACTTATGAAAAATTAAATGCAATGGGCTCTAATACAACTTTCCTCACTCCCCTCAAAGCAATATGCTTGACCCAACATTAAAGTTTAGGATTGCTATTTATAATATTACCCACTAAAGTGTATTTTATACAATTGAGTCCATTACTTGTATTTGGTTCAATTAACATATTCAAATATTATGTTTCTCACCATTCAAAATGCAGTGGGATTAGCAATAAATTGAAAAATGAAAACATTGTATTTTTCAACTTTTTGAATTTTAAAACTTATGGGGATTTATGTATGTCAATAATTAGTTAATTTATATTTTTGTAACTTTTTTAATGCCCTCGTTGCCACAATGCAAGTTGAAAATGGTTTTATAAAATTTGATCTACAAATATTACTTAATTAAAGAAAGCAAATGCAATGGGCACAAATAAGAAGTTTCCCTGCCCTCTCCGTCAAGAGCAATATGCTTGACCCAACATTTAAGGCTTAAAATTGCTACTCTAAATATTAATCCACTAAAGGTGGTATATTTATACAATTGAGTCCATTACTTGTATTTTTGTTCAATTATCAAATTCAAATATTATATTTTTCTCACCATTCAAAATGCAGTGTGGATTAACAATAAATTGAAAAATCAAACATTTTATTATTTCAACTTTTGAATTTTAAACTATTGAGGACTTATGTATAGTTAATAATTAGTTGAATTTAAATTTTGTCATTTTTTTTAATTGTCTCATTTGTCATAATGCAAGTTGAAATGATTTATAAAATTTTAATCTACAACATATTACTTATGAAAAATCAAATGCAAAGAACTCTAATAAGAAGTTTCCCCAATTCCCTTAGTGCAATATGCTTGACCCAATATTAAAGTTTTAGGATTACTATTTATAATATTCATCACTAAAATGGATTTTATACATTTGAGTCCATTACTTGTATTTTTGTTCAATTAACAAATTCAAATATCATGTTTTTCTCACCATTCAAAATGCAGTGGGATTAACAATAAATTGAAAAATCAAAATATTGTATTTTTTCAACTTTTTGAATTTTAAAAACTTATAGAGATTTATGCATTGTCAATAATTAGTTGAATTTAAATTTTGTAATTTTTTTAATTGCCTCCTTTGCCACAATGCAAGTTGAAATGATTTCTATAATTCGAGTCTACAAACATATTACTTAAGAAAAAGCAAATGCAATGGAACTATAATAAGAACTTCCCCATTCCCTCAAAGAAGACAATATGCTTGAACCATTAGCATTGAAACCTGCGAAATTGCTATTTTACTAATTATCATCCACAGGTAAAATGATGTATTTTAGTACAATTATTGAGTCCATTACTGTATTTTTGTTCAATTAACATAATTTCAATACTTTTATGTTTGTTCCACACATCATCAAATGCAATGAAATTAGCAATAATTGAAAAATCAAAACATTGTATTTTTTCAACTTTTTGCATTTATAACTCTTTGACGGATCTTATGCATTGTAAATATACGCTGTTGAATTTCAATTTGTCATTATTTTAGTTGTCTCCTTTATGCCTAATCTGCAATTGAAAACGATTTTATACAATTTTTGTGTAGAAACCATATTACTTATGATAAATCAAATGCAATGAACTCTAATAAGAAGTTTCCCCCATTCTCCTCAACAGTAATATGCTTGACCCAACATTGAAATTTAGGATTGCTATTTTAATATTTATCCATTAAAGTGTGTTTTGTACAATTGAGTCCATTACTTGTATTTTTGTTCAATTAACAAATTCAAATATTATATTTTTCTCACCATTCAAAATGCAGTGGGATTAACAATAAATTGAAAAATTAAAACATTGTATTTTTTCAACTTTTTGAATTTTAAACTATTTAAGGGATTTATGCATTATTAATAATTAGTTGAATTTACATTTTGTCATTTTTTTAATTGTTTCCTTTGCCATGATGCAAGTTGAAACGATTTATACAATTTAGTCTAGAAACATAGTACTTATGAAAAGTCAAATGCAATGGGCTCTAATAAAAAGTTTCCCCACTTCCCTCAACAATAATATGCTTGACCCAACATTAAAACTTAGGATTGCTATTTATAATATTCATCCACTAAAGTGTATTTTATACAATTGAGTCCATTACTTGTATTTTTGTTCAATTAGGAAATTCAAATATTATGTTTTTCTCACCATTCAAAATGCAGTGGGATTCACAATAAATTGAAAAATCAAAAGGTTGTATTTTTTCAATTTTTTCAATTTTAAAAACTTATAGGGATTTATGCATTGACAATAATTAGTTGAATTTAAATTTTGTAATATTTTTAATTGCCTCCTTTGTCACAATGCAAGTTGAAAAGATTTATATAATTCGAGTTGACAAACTTATTTCTTAAGAACAAACAAATGCAATGGACCCTAATAAAAAGTTTCCCCACTCCCCTCAAGAGTAATATGCTTGAGTCAACATTAAAGTTTGGAATTACTATTTATAATATTGATCCAATAAAGTGTATTTTATACAGTTGAGTCCATTATTTGTATTTTTGTTCAATTAGCAAAATTCAAATATTATATTTTTCTCAACATTCAAAAGGTAGTAGGATTAACAATAAATTGAAAAATCAAAACATTATACCTTTTCAACTTTTTGGAATTTAAAAACAAGTAGGGATTTATGCATTGTCAATAATTAGTTTAATTTAAATTTTGTAATTTTTTTTAATTACCTCCTTTGCCATAATTCAAGTTGAAATGATTTATATATTTCGTGTCGACAAATATATTACTTAAGAAAAAGCAAATGTAATGGAGTCTAATAAGAAGTTTCCCCACTCCCCTCAAGAGGACAATACTTTACCCAACATTAAAACTTAGGATTGTTATTGATAATATTCATCCACTAAAGTGTATTTTGTACAATTGAGTCCATTACATGCATTTTTGTTTAATTAAAAAATTCAAATATTATGTTTTTCTCACTATTTGAAATGCAATGGGATTGACAATAAATTGAAAAATGAAAATATCGTATTTTTTCAAAATTTTCAATTTAAACTCTTTGAGCGATTTATGTATTGTTAATAATCAGTTGAATTTAAATTTTGCCATTTTTTTAATTGTCCCCTTTGCCATAATGCAAATTGAAATGATTTATACAATTTTAGTCTATAAACATATTACTTATGAAAAATCAAATGCAATGAGCTCTAATAAGAAGTTTCCTCGCTTCATTCAAGAGTAATATGCTTGACCCAACATCAAAACTTAAGGTTGCTATTTATAATATTTATCCACTCAAATGTATTTTGTACAATTGAGTCCATTACTTGTATTTTTGTTGAATTAAAAAATTCAACAATTATATTTTCCTCATCATTCAAAATGCAGTGTAATTAACAATAAATTGAAAAATCAAAACATTGTATTTTTTCAAAAATTTCAATTCTAAACTCTTATAGGGATTTATGCATTGTTAAGAATTAGTTAAACTTAAATTTTGTAATTGTTTTAATTGCCTCCTTTGCCACAATGCAAGTTGAAATGATTTGTATAATTCGAGTCTACAAACATATTACTTAAGAAAAAGCAAATGCAATAGACTATAATAAAAAGATTCCCCACTCCCCTCAAGAGCAATATGCTTGACCCGACATTAAACATGAGCATTGTTATTTATAATATTCATCCACTAAAATGTATTTTATACAATTGAGTCCATTACTTGTATTTTTGTTCAATTAACATATTCAAATATTCTATTTTTCTCATCATTCAAAATGCAGTGAAATTAACAATAAATTGAAAAATCAAAACATTGTATTTTTTCAAATTTTTGAATCTTAAACTCTTTGACGGATTTATGCATTGTAAATAACCAGTTGAATTTAAATTTTGTCATTTTTTTAATTGTCTCCTTTGCCATAATGCAAATTGAAACGATTTATACAATTTTAGTCTAGAAACATATTACTTATGATAAATCAAATGCAATGGGATCTAATAAGAAGTTTTCCCACTCCTCTCAAGAGGATTATGGTTGACCCAACACTAAAACTTAGGATTGCTATTTCTAATATTCATCCACTAAAGTGTATTTTATACAATTGAGTCCATTACTTATTTCTTTGTTCAATTAACAAATTCAAATATTATGTTTTTCTTACTATTCAAAATGCAGTGGGATTGACAATAAATTGAAAATTGAAAACATTTTATTTTTTCAAAATTTTCAATTTTAAACTTTTTGAGGGATTTATGCATTGTTAATAATTAGTTAAATTTAAATGTTGTAATTGTTTTAATTGTCTCCTTTGCCACAATGCAAGTTGGAAATGATTTGTATAATTCGAGTCTACAAACATATTACTTAAGAAAAAGCAAATGCAATGGACTATAATAAGAACTTTCCCCACTCCCCTCAAGAGCAATATGCTTGACCCAACATTGAACCTGAGGATTGCTATTTATAATATTCATCCACTAAAATGTATTTTATACAATTGAGTCCATTACTTGTATTTTTGTTCAATTAACAAATTCAAATATTATGTTTATCTCGCTATTCAAAATGTAGTGGGATTGACAATAAATTGAAAATTGAAAACATTGTATTTTTTCAAAATTTTTCAATTTTAAACTTTTTGAGGGATTTATACATTGTTAATAATTAGTTAAATTTAAATTTTGTAATTGTTTTAATTGCCTCCTTTGCCACAATGCAAGTTGAAATGATTTGTATAATTTGACTCTACAAAGATATTACTTAATAGAAAGTAAATGCAATGGACTCTAATAAGAAATTTTCCCACTCCCCTCAAGAGTAATATACTTGACCCAACATTAAAGCTTAGGATTGCTATTTATAATATTCATCCACTAAAATGTATTTTCTACAATTGAGTCCATTATTTGTATTTTTGTTCATTTAACAAATTCAAATATTATGTTTTTCTCACCATTCAAAATGCAGTGGGATTAATAGTACATTGAAAAATAAAAACATTGTATTTTTTCAACTTTTTGAATTTTAAACACTTTGAAGGATTTATGCATTGTTAATAATCAGTTAAATTCAAATTTTGTTTTTTAATTGTCCTTTTTGCCATAATGCAAGTTGAAAAGATTTATACAATTTTAGCCTAGAAACATATTACTTATGATAAATCAAATGCAATGGGCTCTAATAAGAAGTTTCCCCACTTCCCTAAAGAGCAATATGCATGACCCAACATTAAAGCTTAGGATTTCTATTTATAATATTCATCCACCAAAGTGTATTTTGTACAATTGAGTGCATTACTTGTATTTTTGTTCTATTAACAAAATCAAATATTATGTTTTTCTCACTATTCAAAATGTTGTGGGATTAACAATAAATTGAAAAATGAAAACATTGTATTTTTTCAAATTGTTCAATTTTAAACTCTTTGAGGGATTTAGGGACTGTCAATAATTAGTTGAACTTAAATTTTGTCATTTTTTAATTGTCCCTTTGCCTTAATGCAAGTTCAAATGATTTATACAATTTTAGTCTAGAAACATATTACGTATGAAAAATTAAATGCAATGAGCTCTAATAAGAGGTTTCCCTGCTTCATTCAAGAGTAATATGCTTGACCCAACATTAAAGCTTAGGATTGCTATTTATAATATTCATCCATGTTGTTCCCACAACCTTGTATGGGTTGTAATTGTTGTCAATTAGGGTTAATTGTGCAAGAAAGTAAAGCCACATGGAAGGGCAAGAAAGTGAATTTGCCGCGTAAGAGCAAGAACGTAAATCAGCCACGTAAGCCCTATTAGGGTTTTATGGAAGAGAGTATATAAAGGCCTTGGAAGACAAAACAAAAAGGGGGCCAACAAAATTGAATAAACGACAACCCTACAACAACCGGCCAAAAAGAAAAGAAAATAATATACCAAAAAGGAACCCCACTGTTGGCAAAAAAAAAAAAGGAGAAAAAGAGGAGACGACTGAAGGGGGGCTGAACGAAGAACAAAGGTCGAGAGGAGACGGCTGAAAAGAGAGCATAATGGCAAGAGATCAGAAATGACACCACCGGGAGAGCAAACCAGAAACGTCACCACCGGGAGAGAAAACCAGAACATGCGACCTCCTGCAAGGAAACCAGAAACACGTCCTGTAAGCAAACTAGAAACGCACAACCAGCAAGAGGAGAAATAAGAAACAGGCCACCCGAAAGAGAAGACAGCAGACCTAGTATCCATGAGACCACCCGGAAGAGAAGACAGCCGACCAGAAGTGTGAGGCAAGCCGAAAGACGTGAACCAGAAAAACTAGTAGCGTAAGGTAGGCCAAGAGACGTGAAACAGCAAACCAGAAGCGTGGGTGTACATCAGGAGACGACGTGAGACCAGAACGTGCAACGACGTGACAGACCAGAAGCATGAGGAAAGGCCGTGAAACAGTAAGACCGTGAAATAGGAGATGGGTGAGATTGTGAGACAATGAAAGCAGGAGCTGTGTGAGACAACCTAGAGAAGGAATTCGGCGAAGCATTAGAAAGAACTCAACGTATTTCCAGATTTCTTCAAGAGAGGTTAGAGAGCGTTGCGGTGAACTTCTAAGCGGCAGTGGAGCAGCCTTTCAATTCAACAGAGGCAAGACAAGCTAAAAGAAGGGTAGACACAGTAAGTGACACTATTTGTATTGTATTTGCTTAGTAATTGCAATAGTGAAAGGAGCAGAAGATTAAGACATCCATTGTAACTGGAATTCTCAAGTATAGTGGATAGTCTCGGTAAGGGAGAGTCCCTACCACCGTGGATGTACGTCACAGAACCACGTAAATCTCGTGTGTCCTTAATTTGCTTTACGTTCTTTGTTTTGAATTGAGTTGTGAATGCAGCTAAAGTATCAGCCAACCCATAACCTAACAAAGACCTAAACAAGAACATCTGAATTGTCTATTAGGCAAGGTGTCTGAAAGGTGACTTTGGGGACTATTGTGATTAGTAGGTAGCAATAGATCTACCTTAGTCGAATCTGAGAAAGAGTTTGCTTTTAAGAAGAGATTGAAAGTTGTTTACTTACCTGCGAATTACGAATTGTGGTGATACTAATTCACCCCCCTCTCAGTATCACAAACTAGTAGATCCTAGGGTGAAGTTTGGAACTTCAATCCACTAAAGTGTATTTTGTACAATTGAGTCTATTACTTGTATTTTTGTTTAATTAACAAATTCAAATATTATGTTTTTCTCACCATTCAAAATGCAGTGGGATTGACAATAAATTGAAAAATGGAAGCATCATATTTTTTCAAATTTTCAATTTTAAACTCTTTGAGCAATTTATGTATTGTTAATAATCAATTGAATTTAAATTTTGTCATTTTTTTAATTGTCCCCTTTGCCATAATGCAAATTGAAATGATTTATACAATTTTAGTCTAGAAACATATTACTTATGAAAATCAAATGCAATGAGCTCTAATAAGAAGTTTTCCCACTTCATTCAAGAGTAATATGCTTGACCCAACATCAAAGCTTAAGGTTGTTATTTATAATATTCATCCACTCAAGTGTATTTGTACAATTGAGTCCATTACTTGTATTTTTGTAGAATTAAAAAATTCAAAAATTATATTTTCCTCATCATTCAAAATGTAGTGGGATTAACAATAAATTGAAAAATCAAAACATTGTATTTTTTTCAAAATTTTGAATTTTAAACTCTTATAAGGATTTATGCATTGTTAATAATTAGTTAAATTTAAATTTTATAATTGTTTTAATTGCCTCCTTTGCCATAATGCAAGTTAAAATGATTTGTATAATTCGAGTCTACAAACATATTACTTAAGAAAAAGCAAATGCAAAGGACTATAATAAAAAGTTTCCCTAACTCCCCTCAAAAGCAATATGCTTAACCCAACATTAAACCTGAGGATCGCTATTTATAATATTCATCCACTAAAATGTATTTTATACAATTGAGTCCATTACTTGTATTTTTGTTCAATTAACAAATTCAAATATTATGTTTTTCTCATCATTCAAAATGTAGTGAAATTAACAATAAATTGAAAAATCAAAACATTGTATTTATATAATGCAAGTTGAAAAGATTTATATAATTTTAGCCTAAAAACATATTATTTATGATAAATCAAATGCAATGGGCTCTAATAAAAAGTTTCCCCACTTCCCTCAAGAGTAAGATGCTTGACCCAACATTAAAACTTAGGATTGCTATTTATAATATTCATCCACTAAAGTGTATTTTGTACAATTGAGTCCATTATTTGTATTTTTGTTCAATTAAAAAATTCAAATATTATGTTTTTCTCACCATTAAAATTGTTGTGGAATTAACAATAAAATGAAAAATCAAAGTATTGTATTTTTTCAACTTTTTGAATTTTAAAAACTTGTAGGGATTTATGTATTGTCAATAATTAGTTGAATTTAATTTTTTAATTTTTTTAATTGCCTCCTTTGCCACAATGGAAGTTGAAATGATTTATATAATTCGAGTCTACAAACATATTCCTTAAGAAAAAGCAAATGCAATGGATCCTAATAAGAAGTTTCCCCACTCCCCTCAAGAGTAATATGCTTGACTCAACATTAAAGTTTAGGATTACTATTTATAATATTCATCCTGTAAAGTGTATTTTATATAGTTGAGTCCATTACTTGTATTTTTGTTCACTTAGAAATATTCAAATATTATATTTTTCTCACCATTCAAAATGCAGTGGGATTAACAATAAATTGAAAAATCAAAACATTATATTTTTTCAAATTTTTGGAATTTAAAAACAATTAAGGATTTATGGATTGTCAATAATTAGTTCAATTTAAATTTTTTTAATTGCCTCTTTTGCCACAATGCATTTGAAATGATTTCTATAATTCGTGTCGACAAATATATTAATTAAGAAAAAGCAAATGCAATGTACTTTAATAAGAAATTTCCCTACTCCCCCTCAAGAGCAATATGCTTGACCCAACATTAAAGTTTAGGATTGCTATTTATAATATTCATCCACTAAAGTGTATTTTATATAATTGAGTCCATTACTTGTATTTTTGTTCAATTAGCAAAATTCAAATATTATATTTTTCTCACCATTCAAAATATAGTGGGATTAACAATAAATTGAAAAATCAAAACATTATATTTTTTCAACTTTTTGGAATTTAAAAACAAATAGGGATTTATGCATTATCAATAATTAGTTCAATTTAAATTTTTTAATTCTTTTAATTACCTCGTTTGCGACAACACAAGTTGAAATGATTTATATAATTCGTGTCGACAAATATATTACTTAAGAAAAAGCAAATGCAATGGACTCTAATAAGAAGTTTCCCCACTCCCTTAAAGAGGAATGTGCTTGACCCAACATTAAAGCGTAGGATTGCTATTTATAATATTCATCCACTAAAGTATATTTTATACAATAGAGTGCATTACTTGTATTTTTGTTTAATTAAGAAATTCAAATATTATGTTTTTCCAACTATTCAAAATGCAGTAGGATTGACAATAAATTGAAAAATTAAAACATTGTATTTTTTCAAAATTTTCAATTTTAAACTCTTTGAAGGATTTATACATTGTTAATAATCAGTTAAATTTAAATTTTTTCATTTTTTTAATTGTCCCCTTTGCCATGATGCAAGTTGAAATGATTTATACAATTTTAGTCTAGAAACATATTACTTATGAAAAATCAAATACAATGGGCTTTAATAAGATGTTTCCCCAACATTAAAGCTTAGGATTGCTATTTATAATATTCATCCACTAAGTTGTATTTTGTACAATTGAGTCCATTACTTGTATTTTTCTTCAATTAATAAATTCAAATATTATGTTTTTCTCACCATTCAAAATGTAGTGGGATTAACAATAAATTGAAAAATTAAAACATTGTATTTTTCCAACCTTTTGAATTTTAAACTCTTAGAGGGATTTATGCATTGTTAATAATTAGTTAAATTTAACTTTTGTAATTGTTTTAATTGCCTCCTTTACCACAATGCAAGTTGAAATGATTTATATAATTTGAGTCTACAAACCTATTACTTAACAAAAAGCAAATGCAATGGACTCTAATAAAAAGTTTCCCCACTCCCCTCAAGAGCAACATGCTTGACCCAACATTAAACCTTGAGATTGCTATTTATAATATTCATCCACTAAATTATATTTTATACAATTGAATCTATTACTTCTATTTTTGTTCAACTAACTTATTTTAATATTATTTTTTCTCACCACGCAAAAAGTAGTGGCATTAATAATAAATTGAAAAATCAAGACATATTACTTATGAAAAAGCAAATACAATGAATTCTAATAAGAAGTTTGCCAACTCCCCTCAAGAGCAATATGCTTGACCCAACAATAAAGCTTAGGATTGCTATTTATAATATTCATCCACTAAAGTGTATTTTATACAATTGAGTCCATTACTTGTATTTTTCTTCAATTAACAAATTCAAATATTATGTTTTTCTCACCATTCAAAATGTAGTGGGATTAACAATAAATTGAAAAATTAAAACATTGTATTTTTCCAACTTTTTGAATTTTAAACTCTTAGAGGGATTTATGCATTGTTAATAATTAGTTAAATTTAACTTTTGTAATTGTTTTAATTGCCTCCTTTGCCACAATGCAAGTTGAAATGATTTATATAATTCGAGTCTACAAACCTATTACTTAAGAAAAAGCAAATGCAATGGACTCTAATAAAAAGTTTCCCCACTCCCTTCAAGAGCAACATGCTTGACCCAACATTCAACCTTAGGATTGCTATTTATAATATTTATCTACTAAATTGTATTTTATACCATTGAGTCCATTACTTGTATTTATGTTCAATTAGCAAAATTCAAATATTTTAATTTTCTCACCATACAAAATACAGTGGGATAAACAAAAAATTGAAAAATCAAAATATTGTATTTTTTCAACTTTTTGAATTTTCAAAACTTATAGGGATTTATGCATTGTCAATAGTTATTTGAATTTAAATTTGGTAATTTTTTTAATTGCCTCATTTTCCACAATGCAAGTTGAAATGATTTATATAATTTGACTCAACAAACAAATTACTTAAAGAAAAGCAAATGCAATGGACTTTAATATGAAGTTTCCCCACTCTCCACAAGGGTAATATGTTTAACCCAACATTAAAGTTTCGGATTGCTATTTATAATATTCATCCACTAAAGTGTATTTTATACAATTAAGTCCATTACATGTATTTTTGTTCAATTAACAAATTCAAATATTATGTTTTTCTCACCATTCAAAATGCAGTGGGATTAAGAATAAATTGAAAAATCAAAACATTATATTTTTTCAACTTTTGAATTTCAAACTCTTATAAGGATTTATGCATTGTTAATAATTAGTTACATTTAAATTTTGTAATTGTTTTAATTGCCTCCTTTGCCACAATGCAAATTGAAATGATTTATATAATTTGAGTCTACAAACCTATTACTTAAGAAAAAGCAAATGCAATGGACTTTAATAAGATGTTTCCCCACTCCCCTCAAGAGCAACATGCTTGACCCAACATTAAACCTTAGGATTGCTATTTATAATATCCATCTACTAAATTTTATTTTATACAATTGAATCCATTACTTCTATTTTTGTTCAACTAACTTATTTTAATATTATTTTTTTCTCACCACGCAAAAAGCAGTGACATTAATAATAAATTGAAAATCAAAACATATTACTTATGAAAAAGCAAATACAATGGACTCTAATAAGAAGTTTGCCCACTCCCCTCAAGAGCAATATGCTTGACCCAACAATAAAGCTTAGGATTGCTATTTATAATATTCATCCACTAAAGTGTATTTTATACAATTGAGTCCATTACTTGTATTTTTGTTCAATTAGCAAAATTCAAATATTATGTTTTTCTCACCATTCAAAATGTAGTGGGATTAACAATAAATTCAAAAAATCAAAACATTATATTTTTTCTGCTTTTTGGAATTTAAAAACAAATAGGGATTTATGCATTGTCAATAATTAATTCCATTTAAATTTTGTAATTTTTTTTTGACTCCTTTGCCACAATGCAAGTTGAAAAGATTTATATAATTTGAGTCGACAAACATATTTCTTACGAAAAATCAAATGCAATGGACTCTAATAAGAAGTTTCCCCACTCTCCTCAAGAGTAATATGCTTGACCCAACATTAAACCTTAGGATTGCTATTTATAATATTCATCCACTAAAATGTATTTTATACATTTATAATGTTCAATTAGCAAAATTCAAATATTATGTTTTTCCCACCATTCAAAAATGTAGTGGGATTAAGAATAAATTGAAAAATCAGAAGATTGTATTTTATCAACTTTTTGAATTTTAAAGACTTATAGGGATTTATGCATTGTCAATAATTAGTTGAATTTAAATTTTGTAGTTTTTTTAATTGCCTCGTTTGCCACAATGTAAGTTGAAATGATTTGTATAATTCGAGTCTACAAACATATTACTTAAGAAGAAGCAAATGCAATGGACAATAATAAGAAGTTTCCCGACTCCCCTCAAGAGCAATATGCTTGACCCAACATTAAACCTTAGGATTGCTATATATAATATTCATCCACTAAAATGTATTTTATATAATTGAGTCCATTAGTTGTATTTTTGTTCAATTAACAAATTTAAATATTATGTTTTTCCTACCATTCAAAATGCAGTGGGATTAACAATACATTGAAAAATCAAAAGATTGTTTTTTTTCAATTTTTTGAATTTTAAACTCTTTGAGGGATTTATGCACTATGAATAATTAGTCGAATTTAAATTTTATTATTTTTTTAATTGTCTCCTTTGCCATAATGCAAGTTGAAAAGATTTATATAATTTTAGTCTAGAAACATATTATTTATGATAAATCAAATGCAATGGGCTCTAATAAGAGGTTTCCCCACTTCCCTCAAGAGCAATATGCTTGACCCAACATTAAAACTTAGGATTGCTATTTATAGTATTCATCCACTAAAGTGTATTTTGTACAATTAAGCCCATTACTTCTATTTTTGTTCAATTAGAAAAATTCAAATATTATGTCTTCCTCACTATTCAAAATGTAGTGGGATTAACAATAAATTGAAAAATCAAAACATTATATTTTTTCAACTTTTTGGAATTTAAAAACAAATAGGGATTTATAGATTGTCAATAATTAGTTTAATTTAAATTTTGTAATTTTTTATTCCTTTGCCACAACACAAGTTGAAATGATTTCTATAATTTGTGTCTACAAACCTATTACTTAAGAAAAGGCAAATGCAATGGACTCTAATAAGCAGTTTCCCCACTTCCCTCAAGAGCAACATGCTTGACCCAACATTAAACCATAGGATTGCTATTTATAATATTCATCCACTAAAGTGTATTTCATACAATTGTGTCCATTACTTGTATTTTTGTTCAATTAACAAATTCAAGCATTATGTTTTTCGGACCATTCAAAATGTAGTGGGATGTACAATAAATTGAAAAATCAAAACATTGTATTTTTTCAACTTTTTGAATTTTAAAGACTTATAGGGATTTATGCATTCTCAATAATTACTTGAATTTAAATTTTGTAATTTTTTTAATTTCCTCCTTTGCCACAATGCGAGTTGAAATGATTTATATAATTCGAGTCTACAAACATGTTCCTTAAGAAAAAGCAAATGCAATGGACCCTAGTAAGAAGTTTCCCCACTCCTCTCAAGAGTAATATGTTTGACTCAACATTAAAGCTTAGGATTAGTATTTATAATATTCATCCAGTAAAGTGTATTTTATACAGTTGAGTTCATTACTTGTATTTTTGTTCAACTAGCAAAATTCAAATATTATGTTTTTCTCTCCATTCAAAATGTAATGGGATTAACAATAAATTGAAAAATGAAAACATTATTTTTTTTTAGCTTTTTGGAATTTAGACACAAATTGGGATTTATGCATTGTCAATAATTAGTTTAATTTAAATTTTGTAATTTTTTTAATTGCCTCCTTTGCCACAATGCAAGTTGAAATGATTTCTATAATTCGTGTCGACAAATATATTACTTAAGAAAAAGCAAATGCAATGGACTCTAATAAGAAGTTTCCCAACTCCCCTCAAGAGGAATATGCTTGACCCAACATTAAAACTTAGGATTGCTATTTATCATATTCATCCACTAAAGTGTATTTTGTACAATTGAGTCTAGTACTTGTATTTTTGTTCAATTAGCAAAATTCAATTATTATGTTTTTCTCACCATTCAAAATGTAGTGGGATTAACAATAAATTGAAAAATCAAAACATTATATTTTTTTTAGCTTTTTGGAATTTAAACACAAATAGGGATTTATGTATTGTCAATAATTTGTTCAATTTAAATTTTGTAATTTTTTTAATTGCCTCCTTTGCCACAACGCAAGTTGAAATGATTTCTATAATTCGTGTCGACAAATATATTACTTAAGAAAAAGCAAATGCAGTGGACTCTAATAAGAAGTTTCCCCACTCCCTTCAAGAGGATTATGCTTGACCCAAAATTAAAACTTAGGATTGCTATTTATAATATTAATACATTAAAGTGTATTTTATACAATTGAGTCTATTATTTGTATTTTTGTACAATTAGCAAAATTCAAATATTATGTTTTTGTCACTATTCAAAATGTAGTGGGATTAACAATAAATTGACAAATCAAAATATTATATTTTTTCAACTTTTTGGAATTTAAAAACAAATAGGGATTTATGCATTGTCAACAATTAGTTGAATTTAAATTTTGTAATTTTTTTAATTGCCTCCTTTGCCACAATGCAAGTTGAAATGATTTGTATAATTCGAGTCTACAAACATATTACTTAAGAAAAAGTAAATGCAATGGACAATAATAAGAAGTTTCCTGACTCCCTTTAAGAGCAATATGCTTGATCCAACATTAAACCTTAGGATTGCTATTTATAATATTCATCCACTAAAATATATTTTATATAATTGAGTCCCTTAGTTGTATTTATGTTCAATTAACAAATTTAAATATTATGTTTTTTCCACCGTTCAAAATGCAGTGGGATTAACAATACATTGAAAAATCAAAAGATTGTTTTTTTTTCAATTTATTGTTTTTTTTTCAATTTTTTGAATTTTAAACCCTTTGAGGGATTTATGCACTGTGAATAATTAGTCGAATTTAAATTTTTCTTAATTTTTTAATTATTTCCTTTGCCATAATGCAAGTTGAAAAGATTTATATAATTTTAGTCTAGAAACATATTATTTATGATAAATCAAATGCAATGGGCTCTAATAAGAGGTTTCCCTACTTCCCTCAAGAGCAATATGCTTGACCTAACATTAAAACTTAGGATTGCAATTTATAGTATTTATCTACTAAAGTGTATTTTGTATAATTGAGCCCATTACTTTTATTTTTGTTCAATTAGAAAAATTCAAATATTATGTTTTTCTCACCATTCAAAATGTAGTAGGATTAACAATAAATTGAAAAATCAAAACATTATATTTTTTCAACTTTTTGGATTTTAAAAACAAATAGGGATTTATGCACTGTCAATAATTAGTTCAATTTAAATTTTGTAATTTTTTTAATTGCCTCCTTTGCCACAATGCAAGTTGAAATGATTTCTATAATTCGTGTCAACAAATATATTACTTACGAAAAAGCAAATGCAATGGACTCTAATAAGAAGTTTCCCAACTCCCCTCAAGAGGAATATGCTTGACCTAACATTAAAGCTTAGGATTGCTATTTATCATATTCATCCACTAAAGTGTATTTTATACAATTGAGTTCAGTACTTGTATAGCAAAATTCAATTATTATGTTTTTCTCACCATTCAAAATGTAGTGGGATTAACAATAAATTGAAAAATCAAAACATTATATTTTTTTAGCTTTTTGGAATTTAGACACAAATAGGGATTTATGCATTGTCAATAATTAGTTCAATTTAAATTTTGTAATTTTTTTAATTGCCTCCTTTGCCACAACGCAAGTTGAAATGATTTCTATAATTTATGTCGACAAATATATTACTTAAGAAAAAGCAAATGTAGTGGACTCTAATAAGAAGTTTCCCCACTCCCCTCAAGAGGATTATGGTTGACCCAAAATTAAAACTTAGGATTGTTATTTATAATATTAATACATTAAAGTGAATTTTTTACAATTGAGTCTATTATTTGTATTTTTGTTCAATTAGCAAAATTCAAATATTATGTTTTTCTCACCATTCAAAATGTAGTGGGATTAAGAATAATTTGAAAAATCAAAACATTATAATTTTTCAACTTTTGAATTTCAAACTCTTATAGGGATTTATGCATTGTTAATAATTAGTTACATTTAAATTTTGTAATTGTTTTAATTGCCTCCTTTGCCACAATGCAAATTGAAATGATTTATATAATTTGAGTCTACAAACATATTACTTAAGAAAAAGCAAATGCAATGGACTATAATAAGAAGTTTCCCCACTCCCCTCAAGAGCAATATGCTTCATAGAACACTAAACCTTAGGATTGCTATTTATAATATTCATCCACTAAAATGTATTTTATACAATTGAGTCCATTACTTGTATTTTTGTTCAATTAACAAATTCAAACATTATGTTTTTCTCACCATTCAAAATGCAGTGAAATGAAAAATAAATTGAAAAATCAAAGCATTGAATTTTTTCAACTTTTTGAACTTTAAACACTTTAAGGGATTTCTGCATTGTTAATAATCAGTTGAATTTAAATTTTGTCATCTTTTTAATTGTCTCCTTTGCCACAAGGCAAGTTGTAATGACTTATAGAATTTTACCCTACAAATATATTACTTATGAAAAATCAAATGCAATGGACTCTAATAAGAAGTTTCCCCACTCCCGTCAAGAGCAATATGCTTGACCCAACATTAAAGCTTAGGATTGCCATTTATAATATTCATCCACTAAAGTGTATTTTATACAATTGAATCCATTACTTGTATTTTTGTTCAATTAACAAATTCAAATATTATGTTTTTCCCGCAATTAAAAAATATAGTGGGATAAAGAATAAATTCAAAATTCAGAAGATTGTATTTTATCAACTTTTTGAATTTTAAAGAATTATAGGGATTTATGTATTGTCAATAATTAGTTGAATTTAAATTTTGTAATTTTTTTAATTGCCTCGTTTACCATAAAGAAAGTTGAAATGATTTGTATAATTCGAGTCTATAAGTATATTACTTAAGAAAAAGCAAATGCAATGGACTCTAATAAAAAGTTTTCCCACTCCCCTCAAAAGCAATATGCTTCGCAGAACACTAAACCTTAGGATTGCTATTTATAATATTCATCCACTAAAATGTATTTTATACAATTGAGTCCATTACATGTATTTTTGTTCAATTTTGTAATTTTTTTAATTGACTCCTTTGCCACAATGCAAGTTGAAATGATTTATATAATTCGAGTCGACAAACATATTACTTACAAAAAAGCAAGTGCAATGGACTCTAATAAGAAGTTTTTACACTCCCTTCAAGGGTAATATGCTTGACTCGACATTAATGCTTAGGATTGCTATTTATAATATTCATCCATTAAAGTGTATTTTATACAATTGAGTCCATTACTTGTATTTTTGTTCAATTAACAAATTCAAATATTATGTTTTTCCCACCATTCAAAAATGTAGTGGGATTAAGAATAAATTGAAAAATCGGAAGATTGTATTTTATCAACTTTTTGAATTTTAAGGAATTATGGGGATTTATGCATTGTCAATAATTAGTTGAATTTAAATTTTGTAATTTTTTTAATTGCCTCGTTGGCCACAAAGCAAGTTGAAGTGATTTGTATAATTCGAGTCTATAAATATATTACTTAGGAAAAAGCAAATGCAATGGACTCTAATAAGAAGTTTTCCCACTCCCTCAAAAGCAATATGCTTGACCCAACATTAAAGCTTAGGATTGCTATTTATAATATTCATTCACTCAAATGTATTTTATACAATTGAGTCCATTACATGTATTTTTGTTCAATTAAGAAATTCAAGCATTATGTTTTTCTTACCATTCAAAATTCAGTGGGATTGACAATAAATTGAAAATTGAGAACATTGTATTTTTTTCAAATTTTTCAATTTTAAACTCTTTGAGGGATTTATGCATTGTCAATAATTAGTTCAATTCAAATTTTGTAATTTTTTTAATTGTCTCGTTTGCCACAATGCAAGTTGAAATGATTTGTATAATTCGAGTCTACAAACATATTACTTAAGAAAAAGCAAATGCAATGGACTCTAATAAGAAGCTTCCCCACTCCCCTCAAGAGCAGCATGCTTGTTCCAACATTAAAGCTTAGGATTGCTATTTATAATATTCATCCACTAAAGTGTATTTTATACAATTGAGTCCATTACTTGTATTGTTGTTCAATTAAGAAATTCAAATATTATGTTTCTATCACCATTCAAAGTGTAGTGGGATTAACAGTAAATTGAAAAATCCAAACATTGTATTTTTTCAACTTTTTGAATTTTAAACACCTTGAGGAATTTATGCATTGTTAATAATCAGTTGAATTTAAATTTTGCCATTTTTTTAATTGTCTCCTTTGCCACAAGGCAAGTTGAAATGATTTATGGAATTTTATCCTACAAACATATTACTTAAGAAAAAGCAAATGTAATGGACTCTAATAAGAAGTTTCCCCACTCCCTTAAGAGTAATATGCTTGACCCAACATTAAAGCTTAGGATTGTAATTTATAATATTCATTTGCTAAGGTGTATTTTTATGCAATTGAGTCAATTACTTGTATTGTTGTTCAATTAACAAATTCAAATATTATGATTTTATGACCATTGAAAATGCAGTGGGATTAACAATAAATTGAAAAATCAAAACATTGTATTTTTCAACTTTTTGAATTTTAAACTCTTTGTGGGAATTATGCATTGTTAATAATCAGTTGAATTTAATTTTTTCCATTTTTTTTATTGTTTCCTTTGCCACAAGGCAAGTTGAAATGGTTTATAGAAACATATTACTTAAGAAAAAGCAAATGCAACAGACTCTGATAAGAAGTTTCCCCATTACCCTCAAGAGCAATATGCTTAACCCAACATTAAACCTTATGATTGCTATTTATAATATTCATCCACTAAAGTGTATTTTATACAATTCAGTCCATTACTTGTATTGTTGTTCAATTAAGAAATTCAAATATTATGTTTTTATCATCATTCAAAATGTAGTGGGCCTAATAATAAATTGAAAAATCCAAAACATTGTATTTTTTTAACTTTTTTGAATTTTAAACACCCTTGAGGGATTTATGCATTGTTAATAATTAGTTTGAATTTAAATTTTACCATTTTTTTGATTGTCCTCTTTTGCCACAAGGCAAGTTGAAATGATTTATGGCATTTTATCCTACAATCATATACTTAGGAAAAAGTAAATGCAACGAACTCTAATAAGAAGTTTCCTCACTCCCCTTAAGAGTAATATGCTTGATCCAACATTAAAACTTAGGATTGTAATTTATAATATTCATTCACTAAAGTGTATTTTTATACAATTGAGTCCATTACTTGTATTGTCGTTCAATTGACAAATTCAAATACTATGATTTTGTGACCATTCAAAATGCAGTGGGATTATAATAAATTGAAAAATCAAAATATTGTATTTTTTCAACTTTTTGAAATTTAAACTCTTTGAGGGAATTATGCATTGTTAATAATCAGTTGAATTTAAATTTTGCCATTTTTTTCATTGTTTCCTTTGCCGCAAGGCAAGTTGAAATGATTTATAGAATTTTACCCTACAAACATAATGTTAAGAAAAAGCAAATGCAATGGACTTTGATAAGAAGTTTCCCCACTCCCTTCAAGAGCAATATGCTTAACCCAACATTAAACCATAGGATTGCTATTTATAATATTCATCCATTAATGTGTATTTTGTACAATTGAGTCAATTACTTGTATTTTTGTCCAATTAAGAATTTCAAATATTATATTTTTCTCACCATTCAAAATGCAGTGGGATTAACAATAAATTAAAAGATCAAAATATTTTATTTTTTCAACTTTTTGAATTTTAAAAGCTTATAAGGATTTATGCATTGTCAATAATTAGTTGAATTTAAAGTTTGTAATTTTTTAAATTGCATCCGTTGTCATAATCCAAGTTGAAATTATTTATATAATTCAAGTAGACAAACATATTAATTAAGAAAAAGCAAATGCAATGGACGACAATAATAAATTTCCCCACTCTTCTCAAGAGGAATATGCTCTACCCAACATTAGAGCTTAGGATTGCTATTTATAATATTCATCCACTAAAGTGTATTTTATACAATTCAGTCCATTACTTGTAGTTTTGTTCAATTAACAAATTCAAATATTATCTTTTTCTCACCATTCAAATTGCAGTGCGATTAGCAATAAATTGAAAAATCAAAACATTGCATTTTTATTGCATTTTTTCAACTTTTTGAATTTTAAAAACTTATAAGGATTTATGCATTGTCAATATTTAGTTGAATTCAAATTTTGTAATTTTTTAAATTGCCTCCTTTGCCACAATGCAAGTTGAAATTATTTATATAATTCGAGTCAAAAAAACATATTACTTATGAAAAATCAAATGCAATAGACTCTAATAAAAAGTTTCCCCACTCCCCTTCAAGAGCAATATGCTTGACCCAACATTAAAGCTTAGGATTGCTATTTTAATATCATCCACTAATGTGATTTTGTACAATTGAGTCCATTACTTGTATTTTTGTTCAATTAGACAATTCAAATATTATGTTTTTCTCACCAATTCAAAATGTCAGTGGGATTAACAATAAAGTGAAAAATCAAAACATTGTATTTTTTCAACTTTTTGAGTTTTCAAAACTTATAGGGATTTATGCATTGTCAATAATTAGTTGAATTGAAATTTTGTAATTTTTTAAACTGCCGCCTTGGCCACAATGCAAGTTGAAATTATTTATATAAGTTGAGTCGACAAACATATGACTTACGAAAAAGCAAATGCATTGGACTCTAATAAGAAGTTTTCGTACTCCCCTCAAGAGTAATATGCATGACCCGACATTAATGCTTCGGAATGCTATTTATCATATTCATCCACTAAAGTGTATTTTATACAATTGAGTCCATTACTTGTATTTTTGTTTCAATTAAGAAATTCAAATATTATGTTTTTCTCACCATTCAAAATATAGTGGGATTAAGAATAAATTGAAAAATCAAAACATTATTCAAAAAAGCAAAGGCTATTAACAATAAATTTTAAAATCAAAATATTGCATTTTTCCAACTTTTAGAGTTTTAAGACTATAGGGATTAATGCATTTAATAACAAGTTGAATTTAAATTTTGTAATTTTTTCATTGCCTCCTTGGCCACAATGCAAGTTGAAAATGGTTATGTAATTTGAATCTACAAAATATTACTTAAGAAAAAAGCAAATGCATAGACTATAAAAAGAAGTTTCTCCTCCCTCAAGAGCAATATGCTNAATAAGAAGTTTCCGTACTCCCCTCAAAGTAATATGCATGACCCGACATTAATCCTTCGGAATGCTATTTATCATATTCATCCACTAAAGTGTATTTTATACAATTGAGTCCCATTACTTGTCTTTTTGTTTCAATTAAGAAATTCAAATATTATGTTTTTCTCACCATTCAAAATGTAGTGGGATTAAGAATAAATTGAAAACTCAAAACATTATATTTTTTCAACTTTCTAAATTTTAAAAACTTATAGGGATTTATGTATTGTCAATAATTAGTTGAATTCAAATTTTGTAATTTTTTAAAATTGCCTCCTTTGCCAAAATGCAAGTTGAAATTATTTATATAATTCAAGTCGACAAACATATTACTTATGAAAAATCAAAATGCAATGGACTTTGATAAGAAGTTTCCCCACTCCCCTCAAGAGCAATATGCTTGACCTAACATTAAAGCTTAGGATTGCTATTTATAATATTAATCCACTAATGTGTATTTTGTACAATTGAGTCCATTACTTGTATTTTTGTTCAATTAACAAATTCAAATATTATATTTTTCTCACCATACAAAATGTTGTGAGATTAAAAATAAATTGAAAAATCCAAACATTGTATTTTTTCATCTTTTTGAACTTTAAACTCTTTGAGGAATTTTTACATTGTTAATAATCAGTTGAATTTAAATTTTGTCATTTTTTTAACTGTTTCCCTTGCCTCAAGGCAAGTTGAAATGATTTATAGAATTTTAGCCTACAAACATATTACTTATGAAAAATCAAATGGAATGAACTCTGATAAGAAGTTTCTCCACTCCCCTCAAGAGCATTATGCTTGACCCACATTAAAGCTTAGGATTGCTATTTATAATATTCATTCACTACTGTGTATTTTGTACAATTGAGTCCATTACTTGTATTTTTGTTCACTTAACAAATTCAAATATTATGTTTTTCACACCATTCAAAATTCAGTGGGATTAACAATAAATTGAAAAATCAAAACATTGTATTTTTTTCAACTTTTTGAATTTCAAACTCTTTGAGCAATTTATCCATTCTAAATAATCAGTTGAATGTAAATTTTGACATTTTTTTTAATTGTCTCCTTTGCCATAATGCAAGTTGAAATGATTTATAATATTTTAGTGTAGAAATAGATTACTTATGAAAAATCAAATGCAATGGACTCTCATAAACAGTTTCCCCACTCGCGTTAAGATCAATATGCTTGACCCAACACTAAAGCTTAGGATTGCTATTTATAATATTTGTCCACTAAAATATATTTTGTACAATTGAGTCCATTAATTGTATTTTTGTTCAATTAACAAATTCAAAAATTTTGTTTTTCCCACCATTCAAAATGTAGTGGGATTAACAATAAATGAAAAAAATCAAAACATTGTATTTTCTCAACTTTTTGAATTTTCAAAACTTATAGGGATTTATGCATTGTAAATAATTATTTGACTTTGAATTTTGTAAATTTTTTAATTGCCTCCTTTGCCACAATGCAAGTTGAAATGATTTATATAATTCAAGTCAACAAACATATTACTTAAGAAAAAGCAAATGCAATGGACTTTAATAAGAAGTTTCCCCACTCCCCACAAGAGGAATATGCTTGACCCAACATTAAAGCTTAGGATTGTTATTTATAATATTCATTCACTAAAGTGTATTTTATACAATTCAGTCTATTATTTGAATTTTTGTTCAATTAACAAATTCAAACATTATGTTTTTCTCACCATTCGAAATTGAGTGGGATTAACAATAAATTGAAAAATCAAAACATTGTATTTTTTCAACTCTTTGAGTTTTCAAAACTTATAGGGATTTACGCATTATCAATAATTAGTTGAATTGAAATTATTTATATAATTCGAGTTGAAAAAACATATTACTTATGAAAAATCAAATGCAATAGATTTTGATAAAAAGTTTCCCCACTCCCCTTGAGAGCAATATGCTTGACCTAACAATAAAGCATAGGATTGCTATTTATAATTTTCATCCACCAATGTGTATTTTGTACAATTGAGTCCATTACTTGCATTTTTGTTTCAATTAACAAATTCAAATATTATGTTTTTCTCACCATTCAAAATGAAGTGGGATTAACAATAAATTGAAAAATCAAAATATTGTATTTTTAACTTTTTGAATTTTAAAAACTTATAGGGATTTATGCATTGTCAATAATTAGTTAAATTTAAATTTTGTAATTTTTTTAATTGCCTCCTTTGCCATAATGCAAGTTGAAATTATTTATATAATTTGAGTCGACAAACATATTACTTAAGAAAAAAGCAAATGCAATGGACTCTAATAAGAAGTTTCCATACTCCCCTCAAGAGTAATATGCGTGACCCGACATTAATGCTTCAAATTGCTATTTATCATATTCATCCACTAAAGTGTATTTTATACAATTGAGTCCATTACTTGTATTTTTGTTTCAATAAAGAAATTCAAATATTATGTTTTTCTCACCATTCAAAATGTAGTGGGATTAAGAATAAATTGAAAACTCAAAACATTATATTTTTTCAACTTTCTAAATTTTAAAAACTTATAGGGATTTATGTATTGTCAATAATTAGTTGAATTGAAATTTTGTAATTTTTTAAACTGCCACCTTTGCCACAATCCAAGTTGAAATTATTTATATAATTTGAGTCGACGAACATATTAGTTACGAAAAAGCAAATGCAATAAACTCTAATAAGAAGTTTCCCCACTCCCCTCAAGAGCAATATGCTTGACCAACATTAAAGCTTAGGATTGCTACTTATAATATTCATCCACTAATGTGTATTTTGTACAATTGAGTCCATTACTTGTATTTTTGTTCAATTACCAAATTCAAAGATTATGTTTTTCTCAGCATTCAAAATGCAGTGGGATTAACAATAAATTGAAAAATCAAAACATTGTATTTTTTCAACTTTTTGAGTTTTCAAAACTTATAGGGATTTATGCATTGTCAATAATTCGTTGAATTGAAATTTTGTAATTTTTTAAACTGCCACCTTTGCCACAATGCAAGTTGAAATTATTTATATAAGTCGAGTCGACAAACATATTACTTACGAAGAAGCAAATGCAATGGACTCCAATAAGAAGTTTCTGTACTCTCCTCAAGAGTAATATGCTTGACCTAATATTAATGCTTTGGATTATTATTTATCATATTCATCCATTAAAGTGTATTTTATACAATTGAGTCTATTACTTGTATTTTTGTTTCAATTAAGAAATTCAAATATTATATTTTTCTCACCATTCAAAATGCAGTGGGATTAAGAATAAATTGAAAAATCAAAACATTATATTTTTTCAACTTTTTGAATTTCAAAAACTTATAGGGATTTATGTATTGTTAATAATTAGTTGAATTCACATTTTGTAATTTTTTAAATTGCCTCCTTTGCCACAATGCAAGTTGAAATTATTTATATGATTTGAGTCGACAAACATATTACTTATGAAAAATGAAATGCAATGGACTTTCATAAGAAGTTTCCCCACTCCCCTCAAGAGCAATATGCTTGACCCAAGATTAAAGCTTAGGATTGCTATTTATAATATTCATCCACTAATGTGTATTTTGTACAATTGAGTCCATTACTTGTATTTTTGTTTCAATTAACAAATTCAAATATTATATTTTTCTCACCATTAAAAATGAAGTGGGATTAACAATAAATTGAAAAATCAAAATATTGTATTTTTAACTTTTTGAATTTTAAAAACTTATAGGGATTTATGCATTGTCAATAATTAGTTAAATTTAAATTTTGTAATTTTTTTAATTGCCTCCTTTGCCATAATGCAAGTTGAAATTATTTATATAATTTGAGTCGACAAACATATTACTTAAGAAAAAAGCAAATGCAATGGACTCTAATAAGAAGTTTCCATACTCCCCTCAAGAGTAATATGCGTGACCCGACATTAATGCTTCAAATTGCTATTTATCATATTCATCCACTAAAGTGTATTTTATACAATTGAGTCCATTACTTGTATTTTTGTTTCAATAAAGAAATTCAAATATTATGTTTTTCTCACCATTCAAAATGTAGTGGGATTAAGAATAAATTGAAAACTCAAAACATTATATTTTTTCAACTTTCTAAATTTTAAAAACTTATAGGGATTTATGTATTGTCAATAATTAGTTGAATTGAAATTTTGTAATTTTTTAAACTGCCACCTTTGCCACAATCCAAGTTGAAATTATTTATATAATTTGAGTCGACGAACATATTAGTTACGAAAAAGCAAATGCAATAAACTCTAATAAGAAGTTTCCCCACTCCCCTCAAGAGCAATATGCTTGACCAACATTAAAGCTTAGGATTGCTACTTATAATATTCATCCACTAATGTGTATTTTGTACAATTGAGTCCATTACTTGTATTTTTGTTCAATTACCAAATTCAAAGATTATGTTTTTCTCAGCATTCAAAATGCAGTGGGATTAACAATAAATTGAAAAATCAAAACATTGTATTTTTTCAACTTTTTGAGTTTTCAAAACTTATAGGGATTTATGCATTGTCAATAATTCGTTGAATTGAAATTTTGTAATTTTTTAAACTGCCACCTTTGCCACAATGCAAGTTGAAATTATTTATATAAGTCGAGTCGACAAACATATTACTTACGAAGAAGCAAATGCAATGGACTCCAATAAGAAGTTTCTGTACTCTCCTCAAGAGTAATATGCTTGACCTGATATTAATGCTTTGGATTATTATTTATCATATTCATCCATTAAAGTGTATTTTATACAATTGAGTCTATTACTTGTATTTTTGTTTCAATTAAGAAATTCAAATATTATATTTTTCTCACCATTCAAAATGCAGTGGGATTAAGAATAAATTGAAAAATCAAAACATTATATTTTTTCAACTTTTTGAATTTCAAAAACTTATAGGGATTTATGTATTGTTAATAATTAGTTGAATTCACATTTTGTAATTTTTTAAATTGCCTCCTTTGCCACAATGCAAGTTGAAATTATTTATATGATTTGAGTCGACAAACATATTACTTATGAAAAATGAAATGCAATGGACTTTCATAAGAAGTTTCCCCACTCCCCTCAAGAGCAATATGCTTGACCCAAGATTAAAGCTTAGGATTGCTATTTATAATATTCATCCACTAATGTGTATTTTGTACAATTGAGTCCATTACTTGTATTTTTGTTTCAATTAACAAATTCAAATATTATATTTTTCTCACCATTAAAAATGAAGTGGGATTAACAATAAATTGAAAAATCAAAATATTGTATTTTTTCAACTTTTTGATTTTTAAAAACTTATGGGGATTTATGCATTGTCAATAATTAGTTGAATTGAAATTTTGTAATTTTTTGATTGCCTCCTTTGCCACAATTCCTCCTTTGCCACATTGCAAGTTGAAATTATTTATATAATTCGAGTCAACAAACATATTACTTAAGAAAAAAGTAAATGCAATGGATTCTATTAAGAAGTTTCCCCACTCCCCTCAAGAGGAATATGCTTGACCCAACATTAAAACTTAGGATTGCTATTTATAATATTCATCAACTAAAATGTATTTTATACAATTGAGTCCATTACTTGTATTGTTGTTGAGTTAACAAATTCAAATATTACGTTTTTATCAACATTCAAAATGCAATGTGATTAACAATAAATTGAAAAATCAAAACATTGTATTTTTTCAACTTTTTGAATTTTATATTCTTTAAGGGAATTATGCATTGTTAATAATTAGTGGAATTTAAATTTTGTCATTTTTTAATTGTTTTCTTTGCCTCAAGCCAGGTTGAAATGGTTTTTAAAATCTTAGCCCACAAACATATTACTTATGAAAAATCAAATGCAATGGACTCTAATAAGAAGTTTCGCCACTCCCTTCAAGAGCAATATGCTTGACCCAACATTAAAGCTTAGGATTGCTATTTATAATATTCATCCACTAATGTGTATTTTGTACAATTGAGTCCATTACTTGTATTTTTGTTCAATTACCAAATTCAAATATTATGTTTTTCTCACCATTCAAAATGCAGTGGGATTAACAATAAATTGAAAAATCAAAACATTGTATTTTTTTCAACTTTTTGAGTTTTCAAAACTTATAGGGTTTTATGCTTTTTTAATAATCAGTTGAATTGAAATTTTGTAATTTTTTAAACTGCCACCTTTGCCACAATGCAAGTTGAAATTATTTATATAAGTCAAGTTGACAAACATATTACTTACGACAAAGCAAATGCAATGGACTCTAATAAGAAGTTTCCCCACTCCCCTCAAGAGCAATATGCTTGACCCAACATTAAAGCTTAGGATTGCTATTTATAATTTTCATCCACAAATGTGTATTTTGTACAATTGAGTCCATTACTTGTATTTTTATTTCAATTAAGAAATTCAAATATTATATTTTTCTCACCATTCAAAATGCAATGGGATTAACAATAAATTGAAAAATCAAAACATTATATTTTTTCAACTTTCTGAATTTTAAAAACTTATAGGAATTTATGTATTGTCAATAATAATTTGAATTCAAATTTTATAATTTTTTAAATTGCCTCCTTTGCCACAATGCAAGTTGAAATTATTTATACAATTCGAGTTAACAAGCATATTACTTAAGAAAAAAGCAAATGAAATGGACTCTATTAAGAAGTTTCCCCACTCCCCACTCCCTTTATTTTTATACAATTGAGTACATTACTTGTCTTGTTGTTTAATTAACGAATTAAAATATTATGTTTTTATCACTATTCAAAATGCAGTGGGATTAATAATAAATTGAAAAATCAAAATATTATATTTTTTCATCTTTTTGAATTTTATACTCTTTGAGGGAATTATGGATTGTTAATAATCAGTAGAATTTAAATTTTGTCATTTTTTCAATTGTCTTCTTTGCCACAAGGCAAGTTGTAATGGTTTCTAGAATTTTAGCCTACATACATATTACTTATGAAAAATTAAATGCAATGAACATTGATAAGAAGTTTCCCCACTCCCTCAAGAGCAATATGCTTGACCCACCATTAAAGTTTAGGATTGCTATTTATAATATTAATCTACAAATGTGTATTTTGTACAATTGAGTTCATTATTTGTATTTTTGTTCAATTAACAAATTCAAATATTATGTTTTTCTCACCATTCAAAATGTAGTGGGATTAACAATAAATTGAAAAATCAAAATTTTGTATTTTTTCAACTTTTTGAATTTTAAAAACTTATAGAGATTTATGCATTGTCAATAATTTGTTGAATTTCAATTTTGTAATTTTTTTAATTGCCTCCATTGCCACAATGCAAGTTGAAATAATTGATATAATTCGAGTCGACAAACATATTTCTCATGAAAAATCAAATGCAATGGACTCTGATAAGAAGTTTCCCCACTTCCCTCAAGAGCAATATGCTTGACCCAACATTAAAGCTTAGGATTGTTATTTATAATATTCATCCACTAATGTGTATTTTGTACAATTGTGTCCATTACTTGTATTTTTGTTTCAATTAAGAAATTCAAATATTATGTTTTTCTCACCATTCAAAATGCAGTGGGATTAACAATAAATTGAAAAATCAAAACATTAAATTTTTTCAACTTTCTGAATTTTAAAATCTTATAAGGATTTACGTATTATCAATAATTAGTTGAATTCAAGTTTTGTAATTTTTTAAATTACCTCCTTTGCCACAATGCAAGTTGAAATTATTTATACAATTTGAGTTGACAAACATATTACTTGTGAAAAATCAAATGCAATGGACTTTGATAAGAATTTTCCCCACACCCCTCAAGAGTAATATGCTTGACCCGACATTAATGCTTCAGATTGCTATTTATAATATTCATCCAATAAAGTGTATTTTATACAATTGAGTCCATTACTTGAATTTTTGTTCAATTAAGAAATTCAAATATTATGTTTTTCTCACCATTCAAAATGCAGTGGGATTAACAATAAATTGAAAAATCAAAACATCGTATTTTTTCAAGTTTCTGAATTTTAAAAACTTATAGGGATTTATGCATTGTCAATATTTAGTTGAATTCAAATTTTGTAATTTTTTTAATTGCCTCCTTTGCCACAATGCAAGTTGGAATAATTGATATAATTTGAGTCGACAAACATATTACTTAAGAAAAAAGCAAATGCAAGGGATTATAATAAGAAGTTTCCCCGGTCCCTCCAAGAGTAATATGCTTGATCCAATATTAAAGTTTAAGATTGTTATTCATAATATTTATCTACTAAAGTGTATTTTATACAATTGAGTCCTTTACCTAGATTGTTGTTCAATTAACAAATTCAAATATTATGTTTTTATCACCATTCAAAATGCAGTGGGATTAACAATAAATTGAAAAATCAAAACATTGTATTTTTTCATCTTTTTGAATTTTAAATTCTTTGAGGAATTTATGCATTGTTAATAATTAGACGAATTTAATTTTTGCCATTTTTTTAATTGTTTCCTTTGCCACAAGGCAAGTTGAAATGATTTATAGAATTTTAGCCTACAAACATATTACTTATGGAAAAACAAATGCAATGGACTATAATAAGAAGTTTCCCTACTCCCCTCAAGAGCAATATGCTCGACTAAACATTAATGTTTAGGATTGCTATTTACAATATTCCTCCACTAAAATGTATTTTATACAATTGAGTCCATTACTTGTATTTTTGTTCAATTAACAAAATCAAATATTATGTTTTTCTCACCATACAAAATGCAGTGGGATTAACAATAAATTAAAACATCCAAACATTGTATTTTTTCATCTTTTTGAACTTTAAACTCTTTGAGGGATTTATGAATTGTTAATAATCAATTGAATTTAAATTTTGTCATTTTTTAATTGTTTCCTTCGCCACAAGGACAGTTGAAATGATTTATAGAATTTTAGCTTGCAAACATATTACTTAAGAAAAAGCAAATGCAATGGACTCTACTTAGAAGTTTCCCCTCTCCCCTCAAGTGTAATATGCTTGACCCAACATTAAAGTTTAGGATTGTAATTTATAATATTTATTCGCTAAAGTGTATTTTATACAATTGAGTCCATTATTTGTATTGTTGTTCAATTAACAAATTCAAATAAGATGTTTTTCTTAGCATTTAAAATGCAGTGGGATTAATAATAAATTTAAAAATCAATAAATTGTATTTTTTCATCTTTTTGAATTTTAAAGTCTTTGAGGGAATTATGCATTGTTAATAATCAGTCGAATTTAAATTTCTTTGCCACAAGGCAAGTTGAAATGATTTATAGAATTTTAGTCTACAAATATATTACTTAAGAAAAAGTAAATGCAATGGACTTTAATAAGAAGGTTCCCCACTCCCCTTAGGAGTATTATGCTTGACCCAGCCTTAAAGCTGAGGATTGTAATTTATAATATTCATCCGCTAAAATGTATTTTATACAATTGAGTCCATTACTTGTATTGTTGTTCAATTAACACATTTGAATAAGGTGTTTTTCTAACCATTCAAAATGCAGTGGTATTAATAATAAATTGAAAAATCCAAACATTGTATATTTTCTTGAATCTTAAACTCTTTGAGGGATTTATCCATTGTTAATAATCAGTTGTATTTAAATTTTGACCTTTTTTTAATTGTTTCCTTTGCCACAAGGCAAGTTGAAATGATTTCTATAATTTTAGCCTATAAACATATTACTTATGGAAAATCAAATGCAATGGACTCTAATAAGAAGTGTCCCCACTCCCCTCAAAAGTAATATGCTTGACCCAACATTAAAGATAAGGATTGTAATTTATAATATTCGTCTACTAAAGTGTATTTTATACAATTGATTCCATTACTTGTATTGTTGTTCAATTAGAAAATTCAAATAAGATGTTTTTCTCACCATCCAAAATGCAATGGGATTAACAATAAATTGAAAAATCAAAACATTGTATTTTTCATCTTTTTGAATTTTAAACTCTTTGAGGGATTTATATATTGTTAATAATCAGTTGAATTTAAATTGCCATCTTTCTAATTGTTTCCTTTGCCACAAGGCAAGTTGAAATGATTATAGAATTTTAGCCTATAAACATATTACTTAAGAAAAAGCAAATGCAATGGATTCTAATAAGAAGCTTCTCCACTCCCTTCAAGAGTAATATGCTTGACCCAACATTAGAGCTTAGAATTGCTATTTATAATATTCTTCCGCTAAAGTGTATTTTATACAATTGAGTCCATTGCTTGTATTGTTGTTCAATTAACAAATTCAAATAAGATGTTTTTTGCACCATTGAAAATGTAGTGAGATTAACAATAAATTGAAAAATCAAAAATTGTATTTTTTCAACTTTTTGAATTTTGCACACTTTGAGGGATTTATGTATTATTAATAATCAGTTGAATTTAAATTTTGTCATTTTTTTAATTATTTGATTTGCCATAAGGCAAGTTGAAATGATTTATAGAATTTTAGCCCACAAACATATTACTTAATAAAAAGCAAATGCAATGGACTCTAATAAGAAGTTTCCCTACTCCCCTCAAGAGTAATATGCTTGACCCAACATTAAAGCTTAGGATTGTAATTTATAATATTCATTCGCTAAAGTGTATTTTATACAATTGAGTCCATTATTTGTATTGATGTTCAATTAACAAATTCAAATAAGATGTTTTTCTCAGCATTTAAAATACAGTGGGATTAATAATAAATTTAAAAATCAAAAAATTGTATTTTTTCATCTTTTTGAATTTTAAAGTCTTTGAGGGAATTATGCATTGTTAATAATCAGTCGAATTTAAATTTCGTGATTTTTTGAATTGTCTTCTTTGCCATAAGGCAAGTTGAAATGATTTATAGAATTTTAGTCTACAAACAAATTACTTAAGAAAAAGCAAAAGCAATGGACTCTAATAAGAAGTTTTCCTACTCCCCTCAAGAGTAATATGCTTGACACCACATTAAAGCTTACGATTGCTATTTATAATATTGATCGACTAAAGTGTATTTTATACAATTGAGTCCATTACTTGTATTATTGATCAATTAACAAATTCAAATAAGATGTTTTTCTCACCATTGAAAATGCAGTCGAATTAACAATAAATTGAAAAATCAAAACATTGTATTTTTTCAACTCTTTGAGGGAATTATGCATTGTTAATAATTAGTCGAATTTAAATTTTCTCATTTTTTTAATTGTCTCCTTTGCCACAAGGCAAGTTGAAATGATTTATATAGCATTTTAGCCTACAAAGCTATTACTTAATAAAAAGCAAATGCAATGGACTGTAAGAAGAAGTTTCCCCACTCCCTTGAAGAGTAATATGCTTGACCCAACATTAAAATTTAGGACCGCTATTTATAATATTCATCCACTCAAGTATATTTTATACAATTGAGTCCATTGCTTGTATTTTTGTTCAACTAACAAATTCAGATATTATGTTTTTCTCACCATTCAAAATGCAGTGGGATTAACAGTAAATTGAAAAATCAAAACATTGTATTTTTTCAACTTTTTGAATTTCCAAAACTTATAAGGAATTATGCATTGTCAATAATTAGTTGAATTTAAAATTTTTAATTTTTTTAATTTCCACCTTTGCCACAATGTAAGTTGAAATGATCTATAGAATTCGAGTCCATAAACATATTTTTTAAGAAAAAGCAAATGCAATGAACTATCTGAAATAGTTTCCCCACTCCCTTCAAGAGCAATATGCTTGACCCAACACTAAATCTTAGGATTGCTATTTGTAACATTCATCCACTATATTGTATTTACACAATTAAGTCCATTTCTTATATTTTTGTTCAATTAACAAATTCAAATATTATCTTCTTCCCCAAAATTCAAAATGCATTGGGATTAACAATAAATTGAAAAATCAAAACATTGTATTTTTTCAACTTTTTGAATTTTAAACTCTTTGAGGGATTTATGCATTGTGAATAATCAGTTGAATTTAAATTTTGTCATTTTTTTAATTGCCTCTTTTGCCACAATGCAAGTTGAAATGATTTATATAATTCGAGTTGACAAACATATTACTTAAGAAAAAGCAAATCCAATGGACTTTGATAACAAGTTTCCCCACTCCCCTCACGAGCAATATGCTTGACTCAACATTAAAGCTTAGGATTGTTATATATAATATTCATCTAGTAAAGTGTATATTATACAATTAAGTCCATTACTGGTATTTTTGTTCAATTAACAAATTCAAATATTATGTTTTTCTCACCATTCAAAATGCAGTGAGATTAATAATAAATTGAAAAATCAAAACATTGTATTTTTTCAACTCTTTGAATTTTAAACCCTTTAAGGGATTTATGCATTGTGAATAATCAGTTGAATTTAAATTTTGTCATTTTTTGAATTGCCTCCTTTGCCATAAGGCAAGTTGAAGTGATTCATAGAATTTTTGTTTAGAAACATATTGCTCAGGAAAACTCAAATCTAATGCGCTCTAATAAGAAGTTCCCCACTTCCCTTAAGAGCAATATGCTTGACCCAACATTAAAGTTTAGGATTTCTATTTATAATATTCATCCACTAAAGTGTATTTTATACAATTGAGTCCATTACTGGTATTTTTGTTCAATTAGCAAATTCAAATATTATATTTTTCTCACCATTCAAAATATAGTGGGATTAACAATAAATTGAAAAATCAAAACATTGTATGTTTTCAAATTTTTGAATTATAAACTCTTATAAGGATTTATGCATTATTAATAATTAGTTGAATTTAAATTTTGTCATTTTTTTTAATTGTCTCCTTTGCCATAACGCAAGTTGAAATGATTTATAGAATTTTCATCTACAAAGATATTACTTATGAAAAATCAAATGCAATGGACTCTAATAAGAAGTTTTCTTACTCCCCTCAAAAGTAATATACTTGACCCAACATTAAAGTTTAGGATTACTATTTGTAATATTCATCCATAAAAGTGTATTTTGTACAATTGAGTCCATTACTTGTATTTTTGTTCAAGTAACAAATTCAAATTTTATGTTTTCCTCACCATTGAAAATGCAGTGGAATTAACAATAAATTGAAAAATCAAAACATTGTATTTTTTCAACATTGTATTTTTTCAACTTTTTTAATTTTAAACTCTTATAAGGATTTATGCATTATTAATAATTAGTTAAATATAAATTTTGTAATTTTTTAATTGCCTCCTTTGCCATAATGCAAGTTGAAATGATTTATATAATTTGAATCTACAAACATATTACTTAAGAAAAAGCAAATGCAATGGACCCTAATAATAAGTTTGCCCACTCCGCACAAGAGCAATATGTTTGACCCAATATTAAAACTTAGGATTGCTATTTATAATATTCATCCATAAAAGTGTATTTTGTACAATTGAGTCCATTGCTTGTATTTTTGTTCAAGTAACAAGTTCAAATATTATTTTTTTCTCACCATTGAAAATGCAATGGGATTAACAATAAATTGAAAAATCAAAACATTATATTTTTTCAACTTTTTGAATTTTAAACTCTTATAGGGATTTATGCATTGTTAATAATTAGTTAAATATAAATTTTGTAATTTTTTTAATTGCCTCTTTTGCCATAATGCAAGTTGAAATGATTTATATAATTTGAGTCTACAAACATATTACTTAAGAAAAAGCAAATGCAATGGATCCTAATAATAAGTTTCCCCACTCCGCTCAAGAGCAATATGCTTGACCCAAAATTAAAACTTAGGATTGTTCTTTATAATATTCATCCATAAAAGTGTATTTTGTACAATTGAGTCCATTACTTGTATTTTTGTTCAATTAACAAATTCAAATATCATGTTTTTCTCACCATTAAAAATGTAGTGGGATTAACAATAAATTGAAAAATCAAAACATTGTATTTTTTTAACTTTTTGAATTTTAAAAACTTGTAGGGATTTATGCATTGTCAATAATTTGTTAAATTTAAATTTTGTAATTTCTTTAATTGCCTCCTTTGCCACAATGCAAGTTAAAATGATTTATATAATTAGAGTCAACAAACATATTCCTTAAGAAAAAGCAAATGCAATGGACTCTGATAAGTAGTTTCCCCACTCCTCTCAAGAGTAATATGCTTGACCCAACATTAAACCTTAACATTGCTATTTATAATATTGATCCAATAAAGTGTATTTTATACAATTGAGTCCATTACTTGTATTTTTGTTCAATTAACAAATTCAAATTTTATGTTTTTCTCATCATTTAAAATGCAGTGGGATTAACAATAAATTGAAAAATTAAAACATTGTATTTTTTCAACTTTTTGAATTTTAAAGACTTATAGGGATTTATGCATTGTCAATAATTAGTTAAATTTAAATTTTCTAATTTTTTTAATTTCCTTGTTTGCCACAATGCAAGTTGAAATGATTTATATAATTCGAGTGTACAAACATATTACTTAAGAAAAAGCAAATGCAATGGACTCTAATAAGAAGTTTTCCCACTTCGCTGAAGAGCAATATGTTTGACCTAATATTAAAGCTTAGGATTGCAATTGATAATATTCATCCACTAAACTGTACTTTATACAATCGACTCCATTACTTGTATTTTTCTTCAATTAACAAATTCAAATATTATGTTTTTCTCAGCATTTAAAAAGGAGTGAGATTAACAATAAATTGAAAAATCAAAACATTGTATTTTTTAAACTTTTCGAATTTTAAACTCTTATAGGGATTTATACATTGCCAATAATTAGTTGAATTTAAATTTTGTAATTTTTTTAATTGCCTCGTTTGCCACAATGCAAGTTGAAATGATTTCTATAATTCGAGTCTACAATCATATTACTTAAGAAAAAGCAAATACAATGGACTCTAATAAGAAGTTTCCTCACTCCGCTCAAGAGCAATATGCTAGAGCCAACATTAAAGCTTAGGATTGCTATTTATAATATTGATATACTAAAGTGTATTTTATATAATTGAGTCCATTACATGTATTTTTGTTCGATTAACAAATTCAAATATTATGTTTTTCTCACCATTCAAAAAGCATTGGAATTAACAATAAATTGAAAAATCAAAACATTGTATTTTTTCCACTTTTTGACTTTCAAATTCTTTGAGGGATTTATACATTATTAATAATCAATTGAGGGATTTTATCATTTTTTCAATTGTCTCCTTTGCCATAATGCAAGCTGAAAGGATTTATACAATTTTAGTCTAGAAACATATTATTTATGATAACTCAAATGCAATAGGCTCTCATAAGAAGTTTCTCTACTTCCCTCAAGAGCAATATGCTTGACCCAACATTAAAACCTAGGATTTCTATTTATAATATTTATCCAATAAAGTGTATTTTGTACACTTGAGTCCATGACTGGTATTTTTGTTAAATTAATAAATTCAAATATTATATTTTTGTCACCATTCAACATGTAGTGGGATTAACATTAAATTGAAAAATTAAAACATTGTATTTTTTCAACTTTTTAAATTTTAAAAACTTATAGGGATTGTACATTCTTAATAATTAGTTGAATTTAAATTTTGTAATTTTCTTAATTGCCTCCTTGGCCATAATGCAAGTTGAAATGATTTATATAATTCGTGTCTACAAACATATTACTTAAGAAAAAGCAAATGCAATGCACCCTAAGAAGAAGTTTCCCCACTCTCCTCAAGAGCAATATGCTTGACCCAACACTAAAGCTTAGGATTGCAATTTCTAATATTCATCCACTCAAGTGTATTTTGTACAATTGAGTCCATTTCTTGTATTTTTGTTCCATTAACAAATTCAAATATTATGTTTTTCTCACCTTTCAAAATGTAATGGAATTAACAATAAATTGAAAAATCAAAACATTGTATTTTTTCAACTTTTTAGAATTTAAAAACAAATAGGGATTTATGTATTGTCAATAATTAGTTAAATTTAAATTTTGTAATTTTTTTAATTGCCTCCTTTGCCGCAATACAAGTTGAAATGATTTCTATAATTTGTGTCAACAAACATATTACTTAAGAAAAAACAAATGCAATGGACTTCAATAAGAAGTTTCCCCACTCCCCTCAAAAGGAATATGCTTGACCCAACATTAAAGCTTAGGATTGCTATTTATAATATTCATCCACTAAAGTGTATTTTGTACTATTGAGTCCATTAGTTGTATTTTTGTTCAATTAACAAATTCAAATATTATGTTTCTCTCACCATTCAAAATGCAGTGAGATTAACAATAGATTGAAATATCAAAAAATTGTTTTTTTTCAACTTTTTAAGTTTTAAACTCTTATAAGGATTTATGCATTGTTAATAATTAGTTAAATTTAAATTTTGTAATTATTTTAATTGCCTCCTTTACCACAATGCAAGTTCAAATGATTTATATAATTCGAGTCCACAAACATATTCCTTAAGAAAAACCAAATGCAATGGACCTTAATAAGAAGTTTCCCCACTCCCCTCAAAAGTAATATGCTTAACTCAACATTAAAGCTTAGGATTACTATTTATAATATTCATCCACTAAAGTGTATTTTATACCCTTAAGTCCATTACTTGTATTTTTGTTGAATTAAGAAATTCAAATATTATATTTTTGTCACCATTCAAAATGCAGTGGGATTAACAATAAATTGAAAAATCAAAACATTGTATTTTTTCAACTTTTTAGAATTTAAAAACAAATAGGGATTTATGTATTGTCAATAATTAGTTAAATTTAAATTTTGTAATTTTTTTAATTGCCTCCTTTGCCGCAATACAAGTTGAAATGATTTCTATAATTTGTGTCAACAAACATATTACTTAAGAAAAAACAAATGCAATGGACTCCAATAAGAAGTTTCCCCACTCCCCTCAAAAGGAATATGCTTGACCCAACATTAAAGCTTAGGATTGCTATTTATAATATTTATCCACTAAAGTGTATTTTGTACTATTGAGTCCATTAGTTGTATTTTTGTTCAATTAACAAATTCAAATATTATGTTTCTCTCACCATTCAAAATGCAGTGAGATTAACAATAGATTGAAATATCAAAAAATTGTATTTTTTCAAATTTTTAAATTTTAAACTCTTATAAGGATTGATGCATTGTTAATAATTAGTTAAATTTAAATTTTGTAATTATTTTAATTGCCTCCTTTACCACAATGCAAGTTCAAATGATTTATATAATTCGAGTCCACAAACATATTCCTTAAGAAAAACCAAATGCAATGGACCTTAATAAGAAGTTTCCCCACTCCCCTCAAAAGTAATATGCTTAACTCAACATTAAAGCTTAGGATTACTATTTATAATATTCATCCACTAAAGTGTATTTTATACACTTAAGTCCATTACTTGTATTTTTGTTGAATTAAGAAATTCAAATATTATATTTTTGTCACCATTCAAAATGCAGTGGGATTAACAATAAATTGAAAAATCAAAACATTGTATTTTTTCAACTTTTTAGAATTTAAAAACAAATAGGGATTTATGTATTGTCAATAATTAGTTAAATTTAAATTTTCTAATTTTTTTAATTGCCTCCTTTGCCGCAATACAAGTTGAAATGATTTCTATAATTTGTGTCAACAAACATATTACTTAAGAAAAAACAAATGCAATGGACTTCAATAAGAAGTTTCCCCACTCCCCTCAAAAGGAATATGCTTGACCCAACATTAAAGCTTAGGATTGCTATTTATAATATTCATCCACTAAAGTGTATTTTGTACTATTGAGTCCATTAGTTGTATTTTTGTTCAATTAACAAATTCAAATATTATGTTTCTCTTACCATTCAAAATGCAGTGAGATTAACAATAAATTGAAATATCAAAAAATTGTATTTTTTCAACTTTTTAAATTTTAAACTCTTATAAGGATTTATGCATTGTTAATAATTAGTTAAATTTAAATTTTGTAATTATTTTAATTGCCTCCTTTACCACAATGCAAGTTCAAATGATTTATATAATTCGAGTCCACAAATATATTCCTTAAGAAAAACCAAATGCAATGGACCTTAATAAGAAGTTTCCCCACTCCCCTCAAAAGTAATATGCTTAACTCAACATTAAAGCTTAGGATTACTATTTATAATATTCATCCACTAAAGTGTATTTTATACCCTTAAGTCCATTACTTGTATTTTTGTTGAATTAAGAAATTCAAATATTATATTTTTGTCACCATTCAAAATGCAATGGGATTAACATTAAATTGAAAAATTAAAATATTGTTTTCTTTTCAACTTTTTGAATTTTAAACTCTTTAAGGGATTTATGCATTATTAGTAGTCAGTTGAATTTAAATTTTTTCATTTTTTTAATTGTCTCTTTTGCCAGGAGGCAAGTTGAAATGATTTATAGAATTTTAACCTACAAACATATTACTTATGAAAAATCAAATACAATGGACTCTAATAAGAAGTTTTCCCCTCCCCTTAAGAGCACAAAGCTTGACCCAACATTAAAGCTTAGGATTGATATTTATAATATTAATCCACTAAAGTGTATTTTATACACTTGAGCCCATTACTTGTATTTTTGTTGAATTAAAAAATTCAAATATTATATTTTTGTCACCATTCAAAATGCAGTGGGATTAACATTAAATTGAAAAGTTAAAACATTATATTTTTTTTCAACTTTTTGAATTTGAAACTCTTTAAGGGATTTATGCATTGTTAGTAATCAGTTGAATTTAAATTTTGTTATTTTTTTAATTGTCTCCTTTGCCACAAGGCAAGTTGAAATGATTTATAGAATTTTAGCCTATAAACATATTACTTATGAAAAATCAAATGCAATGGACTCTAATAAGAAGTTTGCCCCCTCCCCTCAAGAGCAAAAAGCTTGACCCAACATTAAAACTTAGGATTGCTGTTGTTCCCACAACCTTGTATGGGTTATAATTGTTGTCAACTAGGGTTAAATGTGCAAGAAAGTAAAGCCACATGGAAGGGCAAGAAAGTAAATCTGCCACGTAAGGCAACAACATAAATCTGCCACGTAAGCCCTATTAAGGTTTCATGGAAAAGAATATATAAAGGCCTTGGAAGACAAAACAAAAAAGGGGGGGCCAACAAAATTGAATAAATAGCAACCCTACAACAACTGGCCAAAAAGAAGAGAAAATAATATATCAAAAGGGAACCCCACCGTCGGCAAAAGAAAAAGGGAGAAAAAGAGGAGACGGCTGAAGGGGGGCTGAACGAAGAACAAAGGTCGAGAGGAGACAGTCGAAAAGAGAGCAGAATGGCAAGAGATCAGAAATGGCACCACTGGGAAAGCAAACCAGAAACGTCACCACCAGGAGAGCAAACCAGAACGTGAGACCTGCAAGGAAACCAGAAACACGTCGTGCAAGCAAACCAGAAACACACAACCAGCAAGAGGAGAAATAAGAAACAGACCATCCGGAAGAGAAGACAGCAGACCTGGTATCCGTGAGACCACCCGCAAGAGAAGACAGCAGACCAGAAGCGTGAGGCAGGGCGAAAGACGTGAACCAGAAAAACCTGTAGTGTGAGGCAGGCCAAGAGACGTGAAACGGCAGACCAGAAGCGTGGGTGTACGTCAGGAGACGACATGAGACAAGAACATGCAACGGCGTGACAGACCAGAAGCATGAGGACAGGCCGGGAAACAGTAAGACCGTGAAATAGGAGACGGGTGAGACCATGAGATGGTGAAAGCAGGAGCTGTGTGAGACAACCTAGAGAAGGAATTCGGCGAAGCATCGGAAAGAACTCAACATATTTCCAGATTTCTTCAAGAGAGGTTAGAGAGTGTTGCGATGAACTTCTAAGCGGCAGTGGAGCAGCCTTTCAATTCAACAGAGGCAAGACAAGCTAGAAGAAGGGTAGACACAGTAAGTGACACTCTTTGTATTGTACTTGCTTAGTAATTTCAATAGTGAAAGGAGCAAAAGATTAAGACATCCATTGTAACTGGAATTCTCAAGTATAGTGGATAGTCTCGGTAAGGGAGAATCCCTACCACCATGGATGTATGTCACGTTGACGAAACCACATAAATCTTGTGTGTCCTTAATTTGCTTTACGTTCTGTGTTTAGAATTGAGTTGTGAACGCAGCTAAAGTATCAGCCAACCCATAACCTAACGAAGACCTAAACAAGAACATCCAAATTGTCTATTAGGCAAGGTGTCTCAAAAGTGACTTTGGGGACGATTGTGATTAGTAGGTAGCAATAGATCTACCTTAGTCGAATATGAAAAAGAGTTCGCTTTTAAGAAGAGATTGAACTTGTTCACGTACCTGTGAATTGTGAATTGTGGTGATATTGATTCACCCCCCCTCTCAGTATCACAAACTAGTAGATCCTAGGGTGAAGTTGCGAACTTCAATTGCTATTTAGAATATTCATCCACTAAAGCGTATTTTATATAATTGAGTCCATTAGTTGTATTTTTGTTCAATTAACAAATACAAATATTATGTTTTTCTTACCATTTAAAATGCAATGGGATTAACAATAAATTGAAAAATTAAAATATCGTATTTTTTCAATTTTTTGAATTTTAAACACTTTAAGGGATTTATACATTATTAATAATTAGTTGAATTTAAATTTTGTTATTTTTTTCATTGTCCCCTTTGCCATAATGTAAGTTGAAATAATTTATAAAATTTTAGTCAAAAAAACATATTACTTATAAAAAAATCAAATGCAATAGGTTCTAATAAAAAGTTTCCCCACTTCTCTCAGGAGTAATATGCTTGACTCAACATTAAAGTCTACGATTGCTTTTTATAATATTCATTCACTAAAATATATTTTATACAATTGTGTCCATTACATGTATTTTTGTCTAGTTAACAAATTCAAATATTCTTAAGAAAAAGCAAATGTAATGGACTCTAATAGAAAGTTTCTGCACTCCCCTCAAGAGTAATATGCTTGACCCAACGTTAAAGCTTAGGATTGCTATTTATAATATTCATCCACTAAAGTGTATTTTGTACATTTGAGACCATTACTTGTATTTTTGTTCAACTAAAAAATTCAAATATAATGTTTTTCTCACCATTCAAAATGTAGTGGGATTAACAATAAATTAAAAAATCAAAAGATTCTATTTTTTCAACTTTTTGGAATTTAAAAACAAATAGGGATTTATTGATTATCAATAATTAGTGCAATTTAAATTTTGTAATTTTTTCCAATTGCCTCCTTTGCCACAACGCAAGTTGAAATGATTTCTATAATTTGTGTCGACAAATATATTACTTAAGAAAAAGCAAATGCAATAGACCCTAATAAGAAGTTTCCCTACACCACTCAAGAGTAATATGCTTGACTCAACATTAAAGCTTAGGATTGCTATTTATAATATTCGTTCATTAAAGTATATTTTGTACAATTGAGTCAATTACTTGCAGTTTTGTTCAATTAAAAAATTCAAATATTATGTTTTTCTCACCATTAAAAATGTAGTGGGATTAACAATAAATTGAAAAATGAAAACATTGTATTTTTTCAACTTTTTGAATTTTAAAAACTTGTAGGGATTTATGCATTTTCAAAAATTATTTGAATTTAAGTTTCAAAATATTTTTAATTGCCTCTTTTGCCACAATGCAAGTTGAAATGATTTCTATAACTCGTGTCGACAAATATATTACTTAAGAAAAAGCAAATGCAATAGACCCTAATAAGAAGTTTCCCCACTCCACTCAAGAGTAATATGATTGACTCAACATTAAAGCTTAGGATTGCTATTTATAATATTCATCCACTAAAGTGTATTTTCTACAATTGAGTCCATTACTTGTATTTTTGTTCAATTAACAAATTCAAATATTATATTTTTTTCACTATTCAAAATGCTATGGGATTAACAATAAATTGAAAACCAAAACATTGTATTTTTGCATCTTTTTAAATTTTAAACACTTTGAGGGATTTGTGCATTATTAATAATCAGTTGAATTTAAATTTTGTCATCTTTTTAACTGGTTCCTATGCCACAAGACAAGTTGAAATGATTTATAGAATTTTAGCTTACAAACATATTACTTATGAAAAATCAAATGCAATGGACTCCAATAAGAAGTTTCCCCACTCCCCTCAAAACCAATATGCTTGACACTATTAAACCTTAGGATTGCTATTTATAATATTCATCCACTAAAATGTATTGTATACAATTGAGTCCATTACTTGTATTTTTGTTCAATTAACAAATTCAAATATTATGTTTTTCTCACCATTCAAAATGTAGTGGGATTAACAATAAATTGAAAAATCAAAACATTGCATTTTTTTTCAGCTTTCTGAATTATAAAAACTTATAGGGATTTATGCATTGTCAATAATTAGTTAAATTTAAATTTTGTAATTTTTTTCATCGCCTCCTTTGCCCCATTGCAAGTTGAAATTATTTATATAATTCAAGTCAACAAACATATTACTTATGAAAAATCAAATGCAATGAACTCTAATAAGAGGTTTCCACTCCCCTAAAGTGCAATATGCTTGACCTAACATTAAGGTTTTGGATTGTTATTTATAATATTCATCCACTAGAATCTATTTTGTACAACTGAGTCCATTACTTGTATTTTTGTTCAATTTACAAATTTAAATATTATGTTTTTCTGACCATTCAAAATGCAGTGGGATTAACAATAAATTGAAAAATCAAAACATTGTATTTTTTCAACTTTCTGAATTATAAAAACTTATAGGGATTTATGTATTGTCAATAATTAGTTAAATTTAAATTTTGTAATTTTTTTAATCGCCTTTGTTACCCCAATGCAAGTTGAAAATATTTATATAATTTAAGTCAACAAACATATTACTTATGAAAAATCAAATGCAATAGACTCTAATAAGAGGTTTCCCACTCCGCTAAAGTGCAATATGCTTGACCTAACATTAAGGTTTTTGATTGTTATTTATAATATTCATCCACTAAAGTCTATTTTGTACAACTGAGTCCATTAGTTGTATTTTTGTTCAATTAACAAATTTAAATATTATATTTTTCTCACCATTCAAAATGTAGTGGGATTAACAATAAATTGAAAAAACAAAACGTAAGTTGAAATGATTTATATAATTCGAGTCCACAAACATATTCCTTAAGAAAAAACAAATGCAATGGACCTTAATACGAAGTTTCCCCACTCCCCTCAAGAGTAATATGCTTGACTCAACATTAAAGTTTAGGATTACTATTTATAATATTCATCTACTAAAGTGTATTTTATACACTTGAGTCCATTACTTGTATTTTAGTTCAATTAAAAAATTCAAATATTATATTTTTCTCACCATTAAAAATGTTGTGGGATTAACAATAAATTGAAAAATTCAAATATTGTATTCTTTCAACTTTTTGAATTTTAAACTCTTTGAGGGATTTTTGTATTGTTAATAATCAGTTGAATTTAAATTTTGTTATTTTTTTAATTCTTCACTTTGCCATAATGCAAGTTGAAATGATTTATACAATTTTAGTCAAAAAACATATTCCTTATGAAAAATCAAATGCAATGGGCTCTAATAAGAAGTTTCCCCACTTCCCTCAATAGTAATAAGCTTGACCAAACGTTAAAACTTAGGATTACTATACATAATATTCATCCATTAAAGTGTATTTTGTACGATTGAGTCCATTACTTGTATTTTTGTTCAATTAACAAATTCAAATATTTTGCTTTTCCCACCATTCAAAATGTAGTGAGATTAACAATAAATAAAAAAATCAAATCAGTTGAATTTAAAAACCTGTAGCGATTTATGCATTGTCAATAATTAGTTGAATTTAAATTTTGTAATTGTTTTAATTGCCTCCTTTGCCACAATGTAAGTTGAAAACATGTATATAATTTGAGTCGACAAACATATTTTTAAGAAAAGGAAAATGCAATGGACTCAAATAAGAAGTTTCCCTACTCCTCTCAAGAGTAATATGCTAGACCCAACATTAAAGCTAAGGATTCCTATTTATAATATTCATCCACTAACGTGTATTTTATAAAATTGAGTCCATTACTTGTATTTTTGTTCAATTAAAAAATTCAAATATTATGTTTTTCTCATCATTAACAATAAATTGAAAAATTCAAACATTGTATTTTTTCAACTTTTTGAATTTGAAACTCTTTGAGGGATTTATGCATTGTTAATAATCAGTTAAATTTAAATGTTGTTATTTTTTTAATTGTCCCCTTTGCCATAATGCAACTTGAAATGATTTATACAATTTTAGTCAAAAAACATATTACTTATGAAAAATCAAATGCAATATGCTCTAATAAAAAGTTTTTCCACTTCCCTCAACAGTAATATGCTTGACCCAACATTAAAACTTAGTATTGCTATTTATAATATTCATCCACTGAATTATATTTTGTATAATTGAGTCCATTACTTGTATTTTTGTTCAATTCACAAATTCAAATATTATACTTTTCTCACCATTCAAAATGTAGTGAGATTAACAATAAATAGAAAAATCAAATCATTGTATTTTTTCAGCTTTTTCAATTTTAAAAACCTGTAGGCATTTATGTGTTGTCAATAATTAGTTGAATTTAAATTTTGTAATTTTTTTAATTTCCTCCCTTGCCACAATGCAAGTTGAAAAGATTTATGCAATTTGAGTCAACAAACATATTCTTAAGAAAAAGCAAATGCAATGAACTCTAATAAGAAGTTTCCCCACCTCCCTCAAGAGTAATATTATAGACCCAACATTAAAGTTTAGGATTCCTATTTATAATATTTATCCACTAAATTGTATTTTATACAATTGAGTCCATTACATGTATTTTTGTTCAATTAAAAAAATTGAAATATTATGTTTTTCTCACCATTCAAAATGCAGTGGGATTAACAAGAAATTGAAAAATTAGAACATTGTATTTTTTCAACTTTTTGAATTTTAAACACTTTGAGGGATTTATTCATTGTTAATAATCAGTTGAATTTAAATTTTGTTATTTTTTTCACTGTCCCCTTCGCCATAATGCATGTTGAAATGATTTATACAATTTTAGTCAAAAAAACATATTAATTATAAAAAATCAAATGCAATGGGCTCTAATAAAAAGTTTCCTTACTTCCCTCAAGAGCAATATGCTTGACCTAACATTAAAGTTTAGGATTGCTATTTATAATATTCATCCAATAAAGTGTATTTTGTACAATTGAGACCATTACTTGTATTTTTGTTCAATTAAAAAATTCAAATATTCTGTTTTTCTCACCATTCAAAATATAGTGGGATTAACAATAAATTAAAAAATCAAAACATTATATTTTTTCAACCTTTTGGAATTTGAAAACAAATAAGGATTTATGGATTGCCAAAAATTAGTGCAATTTAAATTTCGTAATTTTTCTAATTGCCTCCTTTGCCACAATGCAAGCTAAAAAGATTTATATAATTCAAGTCAACAAACATATTCTTAAGAAAAAGCAAATGCAATGCACTTTAATAGAAAGTTTCCCCACTCCCCTTAAGAGTAATATGCTAAGCACAACATTAAAGCTTAGGATTCCTATTTTTAATATTCATCCATTAAAGTGTATTTTATAAAACTGAGTCCATTACTTGTATTTATGTTCAATTAAAAAATTGAAATATTATGTTTTTCTCACCATTCAAAATGCAGTGGGATTAACAAGAAATTGAAAAATTAGAACATTGTATTTTTTCAACTTTTTGAATTTTAAACACTTTGAGGGATTTATTCATTGTTAATAATCAGTTGAATTTAAATTTTGTTATTTTTTTCACTGTCCCCTTCGCCATAATGCAAGTTGAAATGATTTATACAATTTTAGTCAAAAAAACATATTAATTATAAAAAATCAAATGCAATGGGCTCTAATAAAAAGTTTCCTTACTTTCCTCAAGAGCAATATGCTTGACCTAACATTAAAGTTTAGGATTGCTATTTATAATATTCATCCAATAAAGTGTATTTTGTACAATTGAGACCATTACTTGTATTTTTGTTCAATTAAAAAATTCAAATATTATGTTTTTCTCACCATTCAAAATGTAGTGGGATTAACAATAAATTAAAAAATCAAAACATTATATTTTTTCAACCTTTTGGAATTTAAAAACAAATAAGGATTTATGGATTGCCAAGAATTAGTGCAATTTAAATTTCGTAATTTTTCCAATTGCCTCCTTTGCCACAATGCAAGTTAAAAGGATTTATATAATTCAAGTCAACAAACATATTCTTAAGAAAAAGCAAATGCAATGCACTTTAATAGAAAGCTTCCCCACTCCCCTTAAGAGTAATATGCTAAGCCCAACATTAAAGCTTAGGATTCCTATTTTTAATATTCATCCATTAAAGTGTATTTTATAAAACTGAGTCCATTACTTGTATTTATGTTCAATTAAAAAATTGAAATATTATGTTTTTCTCACCATTCAAAATGCAGTGGGATTAACAAGAAATTGAAAAATTAGAACATTGTATTTTTTCAACTTTTTGAATTTTAAACACTTTGAGGGATTTATTCATTGTTAATAATCAGTTGAATTTAAATTTTGTTATTTTTTCACTGTCCCCTTCGCCATAATGCAAGTTGAAATGATTTATACAATTTTAGTCAAAAAAACATATTAATTATAAAAAATCAAATGCAATGGGCTCTAATAAAAAGTTTCCTTACTTCCCTCAAGAGCTATATGCTTGACCTAACATTAAAGCTTAGGATTGCTATTTATAATATTCATCCAATAAAGTGTATTTTGTACAATTGAGACCATTACTTGTATTTTTGTTCAATTAAAAAATTCAAATATTATGTTTTTCTCACCATTCAAAATGTAGTGGGATTAACAATAAATTAAAAAATCAAAATATTATATTTTTTCAACCTTTTGGAATTTAAAAACAAATAAGGATTTATGGATTGCCAAGAATTAGTGCAATTTAAATTTCGTAATTTTTCTAATTGCCTCCTTTGCCACAATGCAAGTTAAAAAGATTTATATAATTCAAGTCAACAAACATATTCTTAAGAAAAAGCAAATGCAATGCACTTTAATAGAAAGATTCCCCACTCCCCTTAAGAGTAATATGCTAAGCACAACATTAAAGCTTAGGATTCCTATTTTTAATATTCATCCATTAAAGTGTATTTTATAAAACTGAGTCCATTACTTGTATTTATGTTCAATTAAAAAATTGAAATATTATGTTTTTCTCACCATTCAAAATGCAGTGGGATTAACAAGAAATTGAAAAATTAGAACATTGTATTTTTTCAACTTTTTGAATTTTAAACACTTTGAGGGATTTATTCATTGTTAATAATCAGTTGAATTTAAATTTTGTTATTTTTTTCACTGTCCCCTTTGCCGTAATGCATGTTGAAATGATTTATACAATTTTAGTCAAAAAAACATATTAATTATAAAAAATCAAATGCAATGGGCTCTAATAAAAAGTTTCCTTACTTCCCTCAAGAGCAATTTGCTTGACCTAACATTAAAGCTTAAGATTGCTATTTATAATATTCATCCAATAAAGTGTATTTTGTACAATTGAGACCATTACTTGTATTTTTGTTCAATTAAAAAATTCAAATATTATGTTTCTCTCACCATTCAAAATGTAGTGGGATTAACAATAAATTAAAAAATCAAAACATTATATTTTTTCAACCTTTTGGAATTTAAAAACAAATAAGGATTTATGGATTGCCAAGAATTAGTGCAATTTAAATTTCGTAATTTTTCTAATTGCCTCCTTTGCCATAATGCAAGTTGAAATGATTTCTATAATTCGAGTTGACAAATATATTACTTAAGAAAAAGCAAATGCAATGTACTCTAATAAGAAGTTTTCCCACTCCCCTCAAGGGTAATATGCTTGACTCAACATTAAAGCTTAGGATTGCTATTTATAATATTCATCCACTAAAGTGTATTTTGTATAATTAAGTCCATTACTTGTAGTTTTGTTCAATTAAAAAATTCAAATATTATGTTTTTCTCAACATTAAAAATGTAGTTGGATTAACAATAAATTGAAAAATCAAAATATTATATTTTTTCAACTTTTTGAATTTTAAAAACTTGTAAGGATTTATGTATTGTCAATAATTAGTTGAATTTACATTTTGTAATTTTTTTAATTGCTTACTTTGCCACAATGCAAGTTGAAATGATTTATATAATTCGAGTCTATAAACATATTCCTTAAGAAAAAGAAAATGCAATGGATCCTAATAAGAAGTTTCCCCACTCTCCTCTAGAGTAATATGCTTGACTCAACATTAAAGCTTAGGATTGATATTTATAATATTCATCCACTAAAGTGTATTTTGTACAATTAAGTCCATTACTTGTATTTTGTTCAATTAAAAAATTCAAATATTATGTTTTTCGTACCATTAAAAGTGTAGTTGGAGTAACAATAAATTGAAAAATCAAAACATTGTACTTTTTCAACTTTTTGAATTGTAAAAACTTGTAGGGATTTATGCATTGTCAAAAATTATTTGAATTTAAGTTTTGTAATTTTTTTAATCGCCTCCTTTGCCGCAATGCAAGTTGAAATTATTTATATAATTCAAGTCAACAAACATATTACTTACGAAAAATCAAATGCAATGGATTCTAGTAAGAGATTTCCCACTCCCCTAAAGTGCAATATGCTTGACCCAACAATAAGGCTTTGGATTGCTATTTATAATATTCATCTACTAAAGTTTATTTTGTACAACTGAGTTCATTACTTGTATTTTTGTTCAATTAACAAATTCAAATATTATGTTTTTCTCAACATTCAAAATGTAGTGGGATAAACAATAAATTGAAAAATCAAAATATTGTATTTTTTCAACTTTTTGAATTTTAAAAACTTGTGGGGATTTATGCATTGACAATAATTAATTAAATTTAAATTTTGTAATTTTCTTAATCGCCTCCTTTGCCACAATGCAAGTGGAAATTATTAATATAATTCGAGTCGACAAACATATTACTTAAGAAAAAGTGAATGCAATGGACTCCAATAAGAAGTTTCCCCACTCCCCTCAAGTGCAATATGGTTGACCCAACATTAAAACATAGGATTGCTATTTATAATATTCATCCACTAAGGTGTATTTTATACAATTGAGTCCATTACTTGTATTTTTGTTCAACTAACAAATTTAGATATTATGTTTTTCTCACCATTCAAAATGCAGTGGGATTAACAGTAAATTAAAAAAAATCAAAACATTGTATTTTCTCAACTTTTTGAATTTTCAAAACTTATAGGGATCTATGCATTGTAAATAATTATTTGAATTTAAATTTTGTAAATTTTTTAATTGCCTCCTTTGCCACAATGCAAGTTGAAATGATTTATATAATTCAAGTCAACAAACATATTACTTAAGAAAAAGCAAATGCAATGGACTTTAATAAGAAGTTTCCCCACTCCCCACAAGAGGAATATGCTTGACCCAACATTAAAGCTTAGGATTGTTATTTATAATATTCATTCACTAAAATGTATTTTATACAATTCAGTCTATTATTTGAATTTTGTTCAATTAACAAATTCAAACATTATGTTTTTCTCACCATTCGAAATTGAGTGGGATTAACAATAAATTGAAAAATCAAAACATTGTATTTTTTCAACTCTTTGAATTTTAAACCTTTTGAGGGATTTATGCATTGAAAATAATCAATTAAATTTAAATTTTGCCATTTTTTTAATTTTCTCCTTTTCCATAATCCAAGTTGAAATGATTTATAGAATTTTTGAGTAGAAACATATTACTTATGAAAAATCAAATGCAATGAACTATAATGAGAAGTTTCACCACTCCCCTCAAGAGGAATATGCTGGACCCAACATTAAAGCTTAGGATTGCTATTTATAATATTCATCTACTAAAGTGTATTTTATACAATTGAGTCAATTACTTGTATTTTTGTTCAATTAACAAATTCAAACATTATATTTTTCTCAGCATTCAAAATGTAGTGAAATTAACAATAAATTGAAATGATTTCTATAATTCGTGTCAATAAACATATTACTTAAGAAAAAGCATATGCAATGAACTCTAACAAGAAGTTTTCGCACTCCCCTCAAGAGGAATATGCTTGAACCATCATTAAAGCTTAGGATTGCTATTTATAATATTCATCCATAAAGTGTATTTTATACAATTGAGTCCATTACTTGTATTTTTGTTAAATTTACAAATTCAAATATTATGTTTTTCTCAGCATTCAAAATGCAATGCAATTAACAATAAATTGAAATGATTTCTATAATTTGTGCCAATAAACATATTACTTAAGAAAAAGCAAGCACATGCAACGAACTCTAATAAGAAGTTTCCGCACTCCCTACAAGAGGAATATGCTTGACCCAACATTAAAGCTTAGGATTGTTATTTATAATATTCATCCATTATAGCATATTTTGCACAATTGAGTCTATTACTTGTGTTTTTGTTCAATCAACAAATTCAAATCTTATATTTTTCTCACCATTCAACATGTAGTGGGATTAACAATAAATTGAAAACTCAAAACATTGTTTTTTTTTTTTTGACTTTTTGAATTTTAAACTCATATAGAGATTTATGCATTGTTAATAATTAGTTAAATTTAAATTTTGTAATTTTTTTAATTGCCTTGTTTGCCATAATGCAAGTTGAAATGATTTGTATACTTCGATTCTACAAACATATTACTTAAGAAAAAGCAAATGCAATGGACTTTAATAAGAAGTTTCTGCACTCCCCTCAAGAGCAATATGCTTGACCCAACATTAAAGATTAGGATTGCTATTTATAATATTCATCCACTAAAGTGTATTTTATACAATTTAGTCTATTACTTGAATTTTTGTTCAATTAACAAATTCAAACATTATGTTTTTCTCACCATTCGAAAGTGAGTGGGATTAACAATAAATTGAAAAATCAAAACATTGTATTTTTTCAACTCTTTGAATTTTAAACCTTTTGAGGGATTTATGCATTGCAAATAATCAATTAAATTTAAATTTCGCCATTTTTTTAATTTTCTCCTTTTCCATAATCCAAGTTGAAATGATTTATAGAATTTTAGTGTAGAAACATATTACTCATGAAAAATCAAATGCAATGGACTATAATGAGAAGTTTCACCACTCCCCTCAAGAGGAATATGCTAGACCCAACATCAAAGCTTAGGATTGCTATTTATAATATTCATCCACTAAAGTGTATTTTATACAATTGAGTCCATTACTTGTATTTTTGTTCAATTAACAAATTCAAACATTATGTTTGTCTCACCATTCAAAATGCAGTGAAATTAACAATAAATTGAAATGATTTCTATAATTCTTGTCAACAAACATATTACTTAAGAAAAAGCAAGCAAATGCAATGAACTCTAATAAGAAGTTTCCATACTCCCCACAAGAGGAATATGCTTGACCCAACATTAAAGCTTAGGATTTCTATTTATAATATTCATCCATTATAGTGTGTTTTGCATAATTGAGTCCATTACTTGTATTTTTGTTCAATCAACAAATTCAAATCTTGTATTTTTCTCACCATTCAAAATGTAGTGGGATTAACAATAAATTGAAAACTCAAAACATTGTTTTTTTTTTTGACTTTTTGAATTTTAAACTCTTATAGGGATTTATGCATGGTTAAAATTAGTTAAATTTTAATTTTGTAATTTTTTTAATTTCCTTGTTTGCCACTATAGAAGTTGAAATGATTTGTATAATTCGATTCTACAAACATATTACTTAAGAAAAAGCAAATGCAATGGACTCTAATAAGAAGTTTCCCACTCCTCTCAAGAGTAATATGCTTAACCCAACATTAAAGATTAGGATTGCTATTTATAATATTCATCCACTAAAGTGTATTTTATACAATTCAATCTATTACCTATATTTTTGTTCAATTAACAAATTCAAACATTATGTTTTTATGGCCATTCAAAATTGAGTGGGATTAACAATAAATTGAAAACTCAAAACATTGTCTTTTTTCGACTTTTTGAATTTTAAACTCATATAGGGATTTATGCATTGTTAATAATTAGGTAAATTTAAATTTTTTAAATTGCCTTGTTTGCCACAATGCAAGTTGAAATGATTTGTATATTTTGATTCTACAAACATATTACTTAGGAAAAAGCAAATGCAGTGGACTCTAATAAAAAGTTTCCCCACTCACCTCAAGAGTAATATACTTAACCCAACTTTAAAGATTAGACTTACTATTTATAATATTCATCCACTAAAGTGTATTTTATACAATTCAGTCTATTACTTGTATTTTTATTCAATTAACAAATTCAAACATTATGTTTTTCTCACCATTGAAAATTGAGTGGGATTAACAATAAATTGAAAAATCAAAACGTTGTATTTTTTCAACTTTTTGAATTTTAAATTTTTTGAGGGATTTATGCATTGCAAACAATTAGTTGAATTTAAATTTTGCCATTTTTAAAATTTTCTCCTTTGCCATAATGCAAGTTGAAATGATTTATAGAATTTTAGTGTAGAAACATATTACTTATGAAAAATCAAATGCAATGAGCTTTAATAGGAAGTTTCCCCACTTCCCTCAAGAGTAATATGCTTGACCCAACTTTAAAGCTTGGGATTGCTATTTATAATATTCATCCACTAAAGTGTATTTTGTACAATTGAAATGATTTCTATAATTTGTGTTGACAAACATATTACTTAAGAAAAAGCGAATGCAATAAACTCTAATAAGAAGTTTCCGCACTCCCCTCAAGAGGAATATGCTTGACCTAACATTAAATCATAGGATTGCTATTTATAATATTCATCCATTATAGCGTATTTTGCACAATTGAGTCCATTACTTGTGTTTTTGTTCAATCAACAAATTCAAATCTTATATTTTTCTGACCATTCAAAATGCAGTGGGATTAACAATAAATTGAAAACTCAAAAAATTGTTTTTTCTCGACTTTTTGAATTTTAAACTCTTATAGGGATTTATGCATGGTTAATAATTAGTTAAATTTAAATTTTGTAATTTTTTTCATTGCCTTGTTCGCCACAATGCAAGTTGAAATGATTTGTATAATTCGATTCTACAAACATATTACGTAAGAAAAAGCAAATGCAATGTACTCTAATAAGAAGTTTCCCCACTTCCCCCAAGAGTAAGATGCTTAACCCAACATTAAAGATTAGGATTGCTATTTATAATGTTCATCTACTAAAGTGTATTTTAAACAATTCAGTCTATTACTTGTATTTTTGTTCAATTAACAAATTCAAACATTATGTTTTTCTCACCATTCAAAATTGAGTGGGATTAAACAAAAATTGAAAACTCAAAACATTGTATTTTTTCAACTTTTTGAATTTTAAACTTTTTGAGGGATTTATGCTTTGTAAATATTCAGTTGAATTTAAATTTTGCCATTTTTTTAATTTTCTCCTTTCCCATAATGCAAGTTGAAATGATTTATAGAATTTTAGTGTAAAAACATATTACTTATGAAAAATCAAATGCAATGGATTATAATAAGAAGTTTCCCCACTATCTTTAAGAGGAATGTGCTTGACCTAACATTAAAGTTTAGAATTGCTATTTATAATATCCATCCACTAAAGTGTATTTTATACAATTGAGTCCATTACTTGTATTTTTATTCAATTAACAAATTCAAACATTATGTTTTTCTCACCATTCAAAATGCAGTGAAATTAACAAGAAATTGAAAAATCAAAACAATGTATTTTTTCAACTTTTTGAATTTTAAACTCTTTGAGGGATTTATGTATTGCAAATAATCAGTTCAATTTAAATTTTGTCATTTTTTTAATTGTCTCCTTTGCTATAAAACAAGTTGAAATGATTTATAGAATTTTAGTGTAGAAACATATTACTTATGAAAAATCAAATGCAATGGGCTCTAATAAGAAGCTTAGGATTGCTATTTATAATATTCATCTACTAAACTGTATTTTATACAATTCAATCTTTTACTTGTATTTTTGTTCCATTAACAAATTCAAACATTATTGTTGTTCCCACAGCCTTGTATGGGTTGTAATTGTTGTCAACTAGGGTTAAGTGTGCAAGAGAGTAAAGTCATATGGAAGGGCAGTAAAGTCACATGGAAGGGCAAGAAAGTAAATCTGCCGCGTAAGGGCAAGAACGTAAATCCGCCATGTAAGCCCTATTAGGGTTTTATGGAAGAGAGTATATAAAGGCCTTGGAAGACAAAACTAGGGCAGAGGGCCAACACAATTGAATAAACAGCAACCCTACAGCAACCGGCCAAAAGGAAGAGAGAGCAGAACGGCAAGAGATCAGAAACAACACCACCAGGAGAGCAAACCAGAAACGTCACCACCGGGAGAGCAAACCAGAACGTGCAACCTCCTGCAAGCAAACCAGAAACACATCCTGCAAGCAAACCGGAAACACGTCCTGCAAGCAAACCAGAAACACATCCTGCAGGCAAACCAGAAACGCCTCCTGCAACCGAACCAGAAACGCCTCCTGCAAGCAAACCAGAAACACATCCTGCAGGCAAACCAGAAACGCCTCCTGCAACCGAACCAGAAACGCCTCCTGCAAGCAAACCAGAAACACATCCTGCAAGCAAACCAGAAACGCCTCCTGCAAGCAAACCAGAAACACATCCTGCAACCAAACCAGAAACGCACAACCAGCAAGAGGAGAAATAAGAAACAGACCACCCGGAAGAGAAGACAGCAGACCTGGTATCCGTGAGACCACCCGGAAGAGAAGACAGCAGACTAGAAGCATGAGGCAGGGCGAGAGACGTGAACCAGAAAAACCAGTAGTGTGAGGCAGGCCAAGAGACGTGAAACAGCAGACCAGGAGCGTGAGACCAGAACGTGCAACAGCGTGACTGATCAGAAGCGTGGGGCAGGCTGTGAGACGTGAAACGGCAGACCAGAAGCTTGAGTGCAAGCTGTGAAACCGTGAGACGGTGAAAGCAGGAGCTGTGTGAGACAACCTAGAGAAGGAATTTGGCGAAGCATCAGAAAGAACTCAACGTATTTCTAGATTTCTTCAAGAGAGGTTAGAGAGCGTTGCGGTGAACTTCTAAGCGGCAGTGGAGCAGCCTTTCAATTCAACAGAGGCAAGACAAGCTAGAAGAAGAGTAGACACAGTAAGTGACACTCTTTGTATTGTACTTGCTTAGTAATTGCAATAGTGAAAGGAGCAGAAGATTAAGACATCCATTGTAACTATAATTCTCAAGTATAGTGGATAGTCTCAGTAAGGGAGAGTCCCTACCACCGTGGATGTACGTCACGTTGACGGAACCACGTAAATCTCGTGTGTCCTTAATTTGCTTTACGTTCTGTGTTTTGAATTGAGTTGTGAACGCAGCTAAAGTATCAGCCAACCCATAACCTAACGAAGACCTAAACAAGAACATCCGAATTGTCTATTAGGCAAGGTGTCTGAAAGGTGACTTTGGGGACTATTGTGATTAGTAGGTAGCAATAGATCTACCTTAGTCGAATCTGAGAAAGAGTTCGCTTTTAAGAAGAGATTGAAGTTGTTCACTTTCCTGAGAATTGTGAATTGTGGTGATACTGATTCACCCCCCCTCTCAGTATCACAAACTAGTAGATCCTAGGGTGAAGTTGGGAACTTCAATTGGTATCAGAGCACAGGTTCACCAGGATAAAGCTTAACAGCTTGGTGTACTAGTTTGAAGAGCTCCAGAAGTTTTAACTTGTTTAGCATACTGAGAAATGGACGCCGGTACCAACACCAGCACTACTTACAGCAAGAAGGTTCCAATCTTCAACGGAACCAACTACCATATGTGGAGAGCGAGAATGCAGGTGGTATTTGCAACCATGGGCATGAACGTGGTGAAATCTGTACAGGAGGGTTTTGAGCCTCCAGAAGAAGGTAAAGATCCAACCCCAGAGGAATTAAGACAGTTTGAGATAAATGGGAAGGCCTCAAATGTCATCATTTCAGCATTGACAGATGCTGAATATGCTAAAGTTATGGACTGCAAATCTGCCAAGGAGATATGGGACAGATTGCAGAAAGTCTATGAAGGTGATGGCAGAATGAAGGAGGCCAAGCTTCAAGTTTTCAAGGAGAGATATGAATCTCTCAGAATGCAGAAAAATGAGACAGTCCAAGAGTTCTTCACCAGGGTTATTGATGCTGTAAACGATCTTAGAAGTCATGGGAAGAACAAGAAGGACTCATCTATTGTGAAGAAAATTCTGAGAATTCTGCCTGAGAGGTTTGCCTCAAAGGTGGCAGCCATAGAGGAGAGTAGAGATCTCAATTCCATGTCTCTGCATGATCTCCAATGCAATCTCATTGCATATGAGATGAGAATAAAGTCAACTGAGAGCTCCTCAACGTCAAAGGTATCAAAGGAGGCAGCTTTCAAAGCTATGAAACACTTGAAGATAAAAGAAGAGGAAGAATCATCCAGCGAGAATGATGATGATGATGAGGAAGAAAGTGAAGGTGAAGTGTTGGCATACTTCACAAGGAAATTCAAAAGGGGGTCTAAGAAGGGAAAAGGACAGTTGTCCTTGAGATGTTATCGTTGTGGACAGACTGGACACTTTGCTTCTCAGTGCAAAGTGAAACTTGATGATGAAGATGAGGATGGTGATGATGAGCAGAATTCAAAATGGAGAAGACCATCATTCAAGTCAAGGAAGTCCAGCAAGAAGACTGCTAGCCCACAGAAGAAGAAGAGAGGCTCATTCAAGAGTTATGTGAGCCAGACAAAAGAAGCCGATGAGGAGGAAGATGTAGACTCATCAGATGAGCATGCCTTTATGGCATCAACTCAAGGTGGTAGTTCAACCTCTGAAGAGGAAGAGGAGGTTGATGAAGAAGAACCAGATTTTGAAGCTGAGTTGGAAGCAGCTTCAAAGGAGATAATCAGAAGGGGCAGAACCATAAGAAGGTTAGAGGCCCACATAAAACAAGTTGAAGCAAAGTCTGAGGAAGTTGAAAGTCAAAAGGATGAAATAAGGGCTGAACATATTGACTTGAAGAGAAGATTTGAAGAACATATCAAAATATGTGAAGACCTTACTATGGAGCTTGGCTCAAGGACTTCAACAATTGAAGAAATGGAGATAGAGTTGCTGAGACTTCAGCAACAACTCAAAAGGAGTGAAGAGAACGTGCAGAAGCTTGAAATGATAGGAGAAACAAGTTCTGCAAGAGAAAAGAAGAATGAAGAGAAAGTGCAGCAATCTGAGGCTGCATTGCCTAAAGATAATAAGAATGTGCCACAGAAGTTGAAAGAGAAGGTTGTGACTCAGGAGAAGATAGCTGAGAATAAAGAGGATTTGAAGAAGCAACCTAGGGTGGCAAACAAAAATGAAGAAAAGAAGATCAGCCAGCAAAGGGCTATGGCTGAACAGAAGAAGGAGAAAAAGGTAGCTGAAATGAAAGCCACACAAGCAAAGAAGCCAGCCACGTTGCCTACACAGCAAGTAATGAACAAAAGAAAACAAGCTGTGATTAGACCCAAGAAGAGGCAGTTTCAAGGTCACTGTCTTTATTGTGGAGTTTGGGGTCATAAGGCAAGTAACTGCTGGTGGAGAAGGCCAGTATATGTCTCCAACTTGAGAAGATATGATGCTGTATACAGGGGGAGACAATACAAAATTCAGAGGAGAACACCTGTCGTGAGTTCTTGCACATACTGTAAAAAGCAAGGACACACTGACAAGGATTGTTGGTGGAAGCCCAAACCAGTGGTTTCAAAGAACAAGTTTGCTATATTGGGAGACTTGGAACAGTGTGAAAGGTGTGGGCAGGATGACCATAATGCCAAGAGATGCATGACACTTCTCCCTGAGCAAGAGAAGGCACTCAATGGCATAGTGAAAACAAGCGGTGTAGTCAAAGCTGAGAAAAAGGAGAAAGCTATCTTCCAGCCAATTCAAAAGAAGGAATATAAAGCTAAAAGGGAGGTGGCTAATATAGCTGAAATTGCACTCAAAGCTGACTACAAGGATAAGCAGTGGATCCTTGACAGTGGATGCACTTCACACATGACGGGAGACAAGAGTAAATTGTCAAAGCTAAACAAGTCAAGAGAAGGCAGAGTCAAGTTTGGCAATGATGATTCACTCAACATCAGTGGTCAAGGGTCAGTAAATATTGGAAAAGGAAAGCTGAAAGATGTTCTGCATGTTGAAGGACTCAGATATAATCTAGCATCTGTCAGCCAACTATGCAATGAAGACCATAAAGTGATATTCACAAAAACAGGTTGCCAAGTAAAGAGTAAAGAAGGCAATACTGTTGCAGCTGGGAAAAGAACAGCTGGAAATTTATATGTAATTGATGAGGACAAGACAAACAGCTGTTTACTTACAAAAGAAGAAGAAAATCAACTCTGGCATCGGAGGCTGGGACACTTAACACAGAAGAACATGAGGAAGCTGACCACTACTCATGCAATCAGAGACATTCCAGACCTTAAGAGAGAGAGGGAGTATGTTTGCTCAGCATGCTCTAAAGGAAAACAGGTCAGAAAGCAGTATAAGACCAAAGAGGTCAGTTCTAAAGCAGTGCTTGACATTGTGCATACTGATTTGTGTGGGCCGATGAGAACAAAAGGGTTGAATGGTGAGAGGTACTTCATCTTGTTTGTTGATGATTATTCTAGAAGGACCTGCATCATGCACCTCACACATAAGTCAGAAGTTTTGAAATGCTTCAAGAGATACAGAAGATTGGCTGAAAATGAGAGTGGAAAGAAGATCAAAGTATTGAGGTCAGATAGAGGCACTGAATTCACAAATGGAGCTTTTGAAGATTACCTTGAGAAGCATGGAATTCACCATCAGATGGCAGCAGCAAGAACTCCTCAACAGAACGGGGTGGTAGAGAGGAAAAATAGAGCTGTGGTTGAAATGGCAAGAACTCTACTGCTGGAATCCAAGCTTCACACAAGATTTTGGACAGAAGCAACATTTACAGCCGTGCACCTATTGAACAGAGTTTCACTAAGGCCCAATACTGATAAGACTCCATATGAGCTATGGAGTGGGAAGAAGACAACAGCCAAGTATCTTAGAATCTTTGGCAGCCCATGTTTTGTGAAGAACAAGGAGCAAAACTTGGGAAAATTCCATGCTAGGTCAGATGAAGGCATCTTTGTGGGATACTCAGCAAAGACAAAAGGTTATAGAGTTTTTCTACATAAACTGGGAAAAGTGGTCACTTCCAGTGTTGTGAGAATAGATGAAAACTGGAAAACAACGCATAATGGAGAAGCTGAGGATAGTGAAGAAGATGACTTCAAGATAGATGAAGAATCTGACCAACATGAAGAAGTGGGAAAAGAAGTAAGTTCAGACTCAGAGAAGAGTGAGTCTGAAGATGAAGAAGGAGATTCTCTTGCAACTAAGACTGTGCAAGAAAGAAAGACAAAGAAGACATGGACCAGTGCTCATCAAGGAAATCAGATAATAGGTGACCCATCAGCAGGAGTTACAACAAGAAGAAGAATTGTGGGAGCTACTGCTTTACTCTCACAAGTTGAACCTAAATCTGTTGAAGAGGCTGCACAAGACAAAGCCTGGATCAAAGCTATCAATGAGGAGCTAGATCAAATCGAGAAGAATGAAACATGGGAGCTAGTTCCAAGACCCACTAACAAGAATGTCATAGGAACAAAATGGGTGTTTAAAAATAAACACAATGAGGATGGCAAGGTGGTGAGGAACAAGGCTAGGCTGGTTTGCAAAGGCTACACTCAAATAGAAGGAGTAGATGTTGATGAAACTTTTGCACCAGTAGCAAGGTTGGAAACTATCAGAATGTTCTTAGCTTTGGCAGCACATAAGAGGTATAAAGTTTACCAGATGGATGTGAAATCAGCCTTTTTGAATGGGCTCCTAAAAGAAGAAGTGTATATTGAACAACCCGATGGAGTACAAATCAGTGAGGATGAGACACATGTGTGCAAGCTGAAGAAAGCCTTGTATGGCCTTAAACAAGCCCCAAGAGCATGGTATAGCAGGCTGGACGCGTATTTGAGAAGGTTGAACTTCAAAAGAGGAACAGTTGATAATAACCTATATGTGTTCAACTCAGAGAAAGGCCAACTGATAACCATAGTATATGTAGATGACATCATCTTTGGAGGGGATCACTCTGCGCTATGCCAAGAATTTTCACAGAAGATGAGTGAGGAATTTGAGATGTCATTGATTGGAGAAATGACTTACTTTCTTGGATTACAAATAAAACAATGTGAAGAAGGTATTTTTATTTCTCAGACAAAATATGCCAAAGAGATGCTGAAAAAGTTTGGCATGGAGGATAGCAGACCTGTCAGTACCCCTATGACAGTGGGCTGCAAGTTAACAAAAGATCAGGAAGGAAGGAGTACAAGCCCTACAGAATACAGGAAGATGATAGGGAGCCTTCTGTACCTTACAGCATCAAGGCCTGATCTCATGCAAGCTGTGTGCATCGCCAGCAGATTCCAAGCTGATCCTAAGGAATCTCATGTGTTGGCAGTGAAAAGAATCCTAAGATACCTCAAGGGGACACTGGAAATGGGCTTGTGGTATCCTGCCATGGATTCTGTAAAACTACGAGCATACACTGATGCAGACTGGGCAGGAAGCACAGATGATAGAAAATCAACCAGTGGCTGCAGCTTCTACTTGGGTTCAAAGTGTGTTGCATGGCTAAGTAGAAAGCAAAACAGTGTTGCTTTGAGCACAGCGGAGGCTGAGTATATGGCTGCTTGTGCAGCATGTACTCAGGTGATATGGATGCAAAGACAATTGGCCGATTTGGGTGTTGAAGTGAAGTTACCAGTGAGTGTACTTTGTGATAATCAAAGTGCAATTGATCTTAGCAAGAATCCAGTTCAACATTCAAGGAGCAAGCATATTGACATCCGGTATCACTTTATCAAGGATCAAGTGGAAGAGGGCACAATTCAGTTGGAGTATGTCGGTACTAAAGATCAAATCTCAGATATTCTAACTAAACCTTTGTCCACAGAGCTGTTTGAAAAGCACAGAATGAGTCTGTCTGTGCAAATGCCTCCTCAAGCCTGAAGTTCAGGTGAATCCTCCATCTCTACTTTGCAAGTTTTTCAAATTTGTAATTGGTTGGCAAAGGGGGAGAGAAGCAACAGTGCAGGGGGAGTTGTTAAGGAAGGGGGAGTGCATATTTAGGGGGAGTTGTAATCCATCTGCTTCTGGATTGTTACTCCAAGAAGATTATGAAAGACTGCTGCATAATGGCTTTTGTTATGAATGTTGCCAACAATTACAAAGGGGGAGATTGTTGTTCCCACAGCCTTGTATGGGTTGTAATTGTTGTCAACTAGGGTTAAGTGTGCAAGAGAGTAAAGTCATATGGAAGGGCAGTAAAGTCACATGGAAGGGCAAGAAAGTAAATCTGCCGCGTAAGGGCAAGAACGTAAATCCGCCATGTAAGCCCTATTAGGGTTTTATGGAAGAGAGTATATAAAGGCCTTGGAAGACAAAACTAGGGCAGAGGGCCAACACAATTGAATAAACAGCAACCCTACAGCAACCGGCCAAAAGGAAGAGAGAGCAGAACGGCAAGAGATCAGAAACAACACCACCAGGAGAGCAAACCAGAAACGTCACCACCGGGAGAGCAAACCAGAACGTGCAACCTCCTGCAAGCAAACCAGAAACACATCCTGCAAGCAAACCGGAAACACGTCCTGCAAGCAAACCAGAAACACATCCTGCAGGCAAACCAGAAACGCCTCCTGCAACCGAACCAGAAACGCCTCCTGCAAGCAAACCAGAAACACATCCTGCAGGCAAACCAGAAACGCCTCCTGCAACCGAACCAGAAACGCCTCCTGCAAGCAAACCAGAAACACATCCTGCAAGCAAACCAGAAACGCCTCCTGCAAGCAAACCAGAAACACATCCTGCAACCAAACCAGAAACGCACAACCAGCAAGAGGAGAAATAAGAAACAGACCACCCGGAAGAGAAGACAGCAGACCTGGTATCCGTGAGACCACCCGGAAGAGAAGACAGCAGACTAGAAGCGTGAGGCAGGGCGAGAGACGTGAACCAGAAAAACCAGTAGTGTGAGGCAGGCCAAGAGACGTGAAACAGCAGACCAGGAGCGTGAGACCAGAACGTGCAACAGCGTGACTGATCAGAAGCGTGGGGCAGGCTGTGAGACGTGAAACGGCAGACCAGAAGCTTGAGTGCAAGCTGTGAAACCGTGAGACGGTGAAAGCAGGAGCTGTGTGAGACAACCTAGAGAAGGAATTTGGCGAAGCATCAGAAAGAACTCAACGTATTTCTAGATTTCTTCAAGAGAGGTTAGAGAGCGTTGCGGTGAACTTCTAAGCGGCAGTGGAGCAGCCTTTCAATTCAACAGAGGCAAGACAAGCTAGAAGAAGAGTAGACACAGTAAGTGACACTCTTTGTATTGTACTTGCTTAGTAATTGCAATAGTGAAAGGAGCAGAAGATTAAGACATCCATTGTAACTATAATTCTCAAGTATAGTGGATAGTCTCAGTAAGGGAGAGTCCCTACCACCGTGGATGTACGTCACGTTGACGGAACCACGTAAATCTCGTGTGTCCTTAATTTGCTTTACGTTCTGTGTTTTGAATTGAGTTGTGAACGCAGCTAAAGTATCAGCCAACCCATAACCTAACGAAGACCTAAACAAGAACATCCGAATTGTCTATTAGGCAAGGTGTCTGAAAGGTGACTTTGGGGACTATTGTGATTAGTAGGTAGCAATAGATCTACCTTAGTCGAATCTGAGAAAGAGTTCGCTTTTAAGAAGAGATTGAAGTTGTTCACTTTCCTGCGAATTGTGAATTGTGGTGATACTGATTCACCCCCCCTCTCAGTATCACAAACTAGTAGATCCTAGGGTGAAGTTGGGAACTTCAATTATGTTTTCTCACCATTCAAAATGTAGTGAAATTAACAATAAAATGAAAAATCAAAACATTGTATTTTTTTCATCTTTTTGAATTTTAAACTCTTTAAGGGATTTATGCATTGTAAATGATTAGTTGAATTTAAATTTTGTCATTTTTTTAACTGTCTCCTTTGCGATAATGCAAGTTGAAATGATTTATAGAATTTTAGTGTAGAAACATGTTACTTCAAAAAAGCAATGCAATGAACCCTAATAAAAAGTTCCCCCACTCCCCTCAAGAGTAATATACTTGACCGGACATTAAAACTTAGGATTGCTATTTATAATATTCATCCACTACAGTGTATTTTGCACAATTGAGTCCATTACTTATGTTTTTGTTCAATCAACCAAATTCAATCTATATTTTGCCTCATCATTCAAAATGTAGTGGAATTAGAAAATAAATTGAAAACTCCAAACATTGTTTTTTTTTTTTGACTTTTTGAATTTTAAACTCCTTTTAGGGATTTATTGCATTGTTAATAATTAGTTAAATTTAAATTTTGTAATTTTTTAATTGCCTACTTTCCACAATGCAAGTTGAAATAATTTATATAATTTGAGTCGACAAACATTATTACTTAAGAAAAAGCAAATGCAATGGACTTTAATAAATAGGTTTCCCCCACTCCCTTCAAGACTAATATGCTTGACCGGACATTAATTGCTTAGTAATTGTTATTTATAATATTCATCTGCTAAAGTGTATATTTATACAATTGAGTCCATTACTTATATTTTTGTTCGAATTAACAAATTCAAATAAGATGTTTTTCTCAGCATGTCAAAAATGCAGGTGAAATTAACAATAAATTGAAAAAATCAAAACACTGTATTTTTTCAAATTTTTGAATTTTTAAACTCTTTGAGGGATTTATGGCATTGTAAATAATCACTTGAATTTAAATTTGTAATTTTTTAAATTGCCTCCTTTGCCACATATGCAAGTTGAAATTATTTATATAATTCGATGTCGACAAACATATTACTTATGAAAAAGAAAATGCAATGGACACTAATTAAGACAGTTTCCGTACTCCCCTCAGTAATATGTTTGACTCGACATTAAAGCTGAGGATTGCTATTTATAATAT